>JAJEKV010000010.1:17871417-18418955 GCA_021234155.1 Isoetes taiwanensis | reverse complement strand
ACAGTGGCACTTCGTTCAGTTACGTATTGCTAAGCTTGACATCCATATTGAACCTCCACTTGTGAAAGCTTGACATCCATATTGAAGAACCTCCATAGCACAGCTTGACATCATCCACTTATGTAAGATCGGGACCTCCATAGCCAAAAGCTTGCATTTTTAGGAGAGGCTGAAGCACGGGGAAGAGATCATGTGAAACAGCTTGGAACAAAGACATCTCAAGGAAATCTCCTCGCAACAAACTGTAAAGCCCATGCAGGGTCTCCCACCTAGAGCTGTGCAAACTCAAAGAGTGGGTCTTCTTGAGGATCGGAGGTCTTGCGCCCGAGTTGACAAAGTAAGCATCAGGCGACTTAGGAGCAACAATTTTGATAGCATGTTTCGGGGCTAGTGCAAATGGTCTGCGAGGGATGTTTGGGGTTCTGAAGCCTGCTTTGTTAGGGTTATCAAGGTCACCGGATTAAGCGGTTGGATGGCGATTTTCCCGTGTATGAGCACGTTTTGTAGGAGGGACATTGCAAATCATCACATTCCATTGTTGTATTTTGCCGAGCATATGCACTTCATTACAAAGTGCGCGTGATTGGGATGAGGTGGCTTGAAGTGCAAGTCTTCATTCAAAGGCTCTCAAAAGAATCGACTGACGAATTAGCTTCTGATGAAGTCTTCCAATGTTAAAGCTATTAAATGTATACCTCGGGTAGAATTAGGCCGGTTAAATGATGAAAAGGTGGAGGGAAACAAAAGAGCATTAGATTACGCCTCCATGCTTGATGAAATCTGAGACTTTAAAAGAAGAAAGAGCGTTGACACATGTAAGGAGGTGATAAAACTTTGCTTGATATGTAAGACTTAATCTTGATAAGATGCAAAAAAATGTGGCGATTCGGCATTATGTGAGGTTTAAAAGCAAGCGGAAGCCGGCCCAGTGTGCAAATGGCTTTGGCATCCCAATTAGAGGAGGAGGAAATCAAGTTATATTCTTGACTTAGATGCTCTATTGAAGTTCCCATTGATTGTTTAAAAGGTGGAAGTTGCAAGAATTAAAGCTGCCATTGAAAAATCAACAAGGATTTGGAAGTTAATTCCAAGCATCGAGAATGTCGGGTCAAAGGAGATGATGACTAAGCATTTTGGAAGGTGTCGAACCGATGAGCCTGCAGCCAGCTCCCATACTTGCGGCAAGGCCAGATGCTTCATTCTCACATATAAGCAATACTTGCGGCAAATTGCAATGATTGCCTTGACTCGACCATGGTAATATCTCCACTTTGTGGTCATACATGTGTCTATTTTGTCTTATATTGAGGGTTTCAGCAGCGAATACATATGTACATGATTGTTCATGGTCGAGGACTGCGATGCTTAGGAATCCCTTGAAGGTACATCTATTTCTATTTTGATTACATAATTAGTTTGAGTGTGTACTTAGATGTAGTTAGTTTCCATCATGTACATAGCGTATTAACATTTGATTTAGCGTGGTTTTGTCTTTCTTGTAAAAGAGGAAATGTATTTATACATGCTTTACATTTACATGTGCCATGAAGTGCTTTTAAATTCCTTCTGGGGTGTGTATTAATAGAGGTGTATTACATTGGCATACTTTGCATTTACATGTGATCAATACATATGAATTTGTTGTTGACTTTCCTTTACATTCAATGCTGAATGATGTATTTGATAGGGTGTATTGATAAAATATTTTGATGCAAGAAATACATTTGAATTTAGTATTTGGTTTTCCTTTACATTGTATTAGCTATGTACACTAATGTACTTCTATTTTGTCATTACATTGCTCCAATGAAGTTTGCACAGCAGCAAAACCTACTTGCATGTAATTAACAATTTGTTCTGTTTTGGTTGCATCGATTGTTTTTCTTCAGATTTTGCTTCTATCTACTCTTCATCTTCCCTTGATTCTGAATCAGTGTTTACATTCTTATTGACACCCAATTGTGTCGATGGAATAGGTAGTATCAAGAAAGGAAAAGTAAAGCTGAGTAAACTAAACAATTCATTCGTGCACTATGCTTAAGTTACGAGATATAGCAAAATTTCATGTTGCTTGGGTGAAAGAAGAATGTTATCGAGATGGGGGTTGCATTTGCCATTCTCGGACATCCCAATTCTTGAACATGGCACAAAGATCTTGCACGCTACTCGATGTTGGAATCCATCCACATCTACATCATCACCGCTGAGTACAACAACTCATAAGCATCGGTCTGAGGATTTTGGAGCGGTATGTGGAAGGTAGGGTGATGACGATTCGATTACATTAAAGATTGCATCTGGTAGTTGGGATTCACTAATGTTCAATATTTTACGTGAGAGGTTGTTTTCCAAAGAGATCCCTGTTGAGCGGGCTGCTATTATTGGAGCAACTAGTGGCCCGGAAAGTAATTCTCTCTCTCCTTTTGAGGTTTCTAATTTTTTGTATTTTGAAACTTACGTTGGCGTGTTCTGAATAAAATTACTTGCGAAGATCTTGTTGTGACATTGAAAATAGTCTGATGCTGTTTTCAAGTTGAGGAAAACATTCTTTGGCGAGATGCGATGTTTCTTTTGTCTTGCTTTCAAAACATTAGAATATAAAACACTTTCTTGTCTTGAGAGACTTGACGATTCAAGGAGCTAGATGATGTTGAAGAAGCCTTGGAGATTGCGACCAGGCTAGCGACTAAATTATGGTCAAAGGCGGTGCCAAGCAGTTTGGAAAAAGAGAGTGCAAACCGAGCGGGGGACATCCGCTGCAAAGCGGTAGTGCTAGCTTACATTGACTTATACTTGATGCTTATTATATTTTACTCGTTTTGCAGGTCTAAACCACTTTGCAGAAGCAATTGGAAGGTATCAATTGTATTTTATTGTCATGGATCAATTGTTAATATGACACTAACATTGACACTTATGCTTGATGGCTTATTATATTTCTTTCGTTTTGCAGGTCTAAACCACTTTCGGAAGCAGAGATTGGAAGGTATCAATTTATGCTTTATTGTCGCGGATCAATTGTTAATACTTGACTAACATCTTGGATCGACATGATGATGACAAGGGATAAACTTATGAAATTCGCCATTCCGCCATTCAAGGAAGCGTCCGCCGGTGAGTAATGAAAGTGAGAACATCGACTATAGCAATTTATGTGCAACTAACTCTAAAATAGTACTTACGCTTAGTGGATCTTTATGGCCGGTGTTAACCTTTGGTTATGCTTAGAAATTTGTATTAGATTGCTATTCCTTATGCAGCGTGGTAATCTTAATCTAATCGAATTGCTTTAGCGAGACATTGCCTTTCGAGTGGAAGAGCAAAATCTTTTTATCCGCACAACTATATAAGGTTTAGAAGCTACCGGCAACAAAGAAAGAATTGAATCAGGTGAAGGATCACTTTGAATATCCATTAAAATAATTGAAATCGGGGATGAAGGGGATTGTGTTAGCTAAATACCCATCATATCATACCTATCCTTGAGAATGACCATTTTGTCTTGGCTGTGTTTTACGCTTCGCACCATCTGATTCAAGATCCTACCTGCACCAGGAATTCCGTCTTGAATCCTCTACAGTTATCGACGAGCGAAGCAATCAATGGGTATGTAATACTTTAAGTTGTTACTTTGCTTTTCTTCGCTAATTGATCTGCTAAATTTCGTGATATGTAGGCTACACACACAAATGTTAACCACATCGTCCGGTCAAGTATCTAGGCGTCCCATTCATGAAGAAATAATGTTAATCGGATTCAACAAGTAGAGGTGCCGACAGCCGATTTAACATCATATGGGTTAACATGGTGGTTATACACAAATATGTTGAAGCTCTTTGTCTGGTAGAGATATGGAAGTAAGTTGTATACTTCCTTCCCTTGCCATGTCACATCTCATGTTCCTTTAAAATATTTCTAACCTTATTTATGGATGTCGTTACATCTAAATGGTTCTCTCATGAATCATACAGCCACGGCGACAATTTCTAATAGATGCTTTAGGTGGCCATTGTGATGCCAATCGAAAGAAGCATTATCAACCCGGCGGTCCTCGATTTGAGCTGATCATGGTCAGTATCTGATTTTTGCAAGATGAACTATATAACGAGGGCCCACATACTTATATCTTTTGTTCACATTTGTGTTCACATTTCTATCATAAGGAATGTGTAAATGACACTATATCTTTGAATAATTATACTCGATAGTATGCTTTATGACTATGTAAGTTTTTTTTTTTTTTTGAGAGAAAAAAGATTTCTGATTTAAAGAACCCTTGTACCCTTTTGGTCAATCAAAGCAGGTTGTGATTTGTTTCGACTGTTACAACATTACTTGATTACATTTTGATTGTTTTCAACACCACTACCCACACACCCACCACACTCCACACACCACATCATACCACCACACACCACTACACACACCACCACCACCACCACACCCCACACCACCACACCATTCACCACACACCACATCTAGATTGGTGAACATGATGGTTAGTGTATGGTCTGTAATTGTATGGTGTGTGGTAGTGGTAATGGTGTGTGAGTGAAAGGTGGCTAACAGTGAGGTATGACAAAATGGTGTGGTGTGTGTCGGAGGTCTCTCCCTAGATGCAGTGAATGATAGTTGGTGTATGGTCTATATGGTGTATGGTGTTGCTGGTGAATATGGTGTAGTGTGTGGTGGGGTGAGTGGTGGGGTGTGTGGTGCAGGAGGTGTGTGTGAGTGAATGGTGTGGTGTGTGGTGGGATGTGCTCGTTGGTGGGCATGCAATCAGTTAGTGCTTGGTCTATACTCAGGCATGGTGTGTAGTGAATGGGTGGCCAATTGGGTGTGGTGTGTGTGATGGGGTGAGTGTAGTGCAGGGGTGTGTGGTGGGGTGTGTGGTGAATAATTATGGTGTGTGGTGGGATAATACTCGTTAGTGAATATGATAGTTGGTGTATAGTCTATAATTAATATAAGGTGTGTAGTAGATAATTATGGTGTGTGGTGTGGTGTGTGGTAGATAATTATGGTATGTGGTGGGATATCGTTCTAGTGAATATGATAGTATGGGGCATGGTATGGTGCATGGTTTGGTGTAGTATACACACCCTAACGATTAGTGTTCATTTCATGCGAGATAGTATTACATTCCAAGAGGTTTTACGGACCAACATCCGAAATTTTGGCGAGATACTTGAGGATACTTCAAGATGCATTTAAAGAAAAATACTACGAACATGTATTTTCCTATTGGCTCTTTGATTTACCACATATTTTGTTAGTGTGGATGCAGAATTCTGCTGCGAAATTCCTTGTTGGCTTTAATGTTTGTTTTGGTATACTATTTCGATGTGGTGTACTTTGCATTTTATAATTAATGACAAAAGCATCATTAACCAGGTTATAAAAACTTGAGTTGCAAACTAAGTACCAAACATGTTTCCTTATATCTATCTGAAGAAAGGATAGGAAATAGTTCGGGTTAACTAAAGAGCGATTAAGAAACTCGAGGAAAACGAGTTAAAAGCAAAAAATAGTCACAACGGTGTAGAGAAGAGGATTACGTCATTAATGAAAAAGCTTTACAAAAAATGGAGTGCGGGACTATTGTACGTGTTTAATTAAAAGCTTTACAAAAGAATAGTCACAAGGACTATTACCAAAAAATTGAAACAAGGGGATTACAAAAAACAAAGGCTTGATCTTCAGGCCATCTTGACTCTATATGAAGGTGTCCTCCATGGCATACATCTTCATTTCGGTCGCTCCCTCGTCGAGGAAGTATGACCTCATGCACCCACTTTCGATCACCCGCAGCGAGGCGGCGGCTGATGATCCATGATGAGCTTCTCCACCTGCGGTGGAGTGAACCATACGGCGTAACGGGCCTCCACGGAGAAGACACCGCAGTTCTCGGGAGAACCGCAATGATTCTCGGAAGAGGAAGACCGTGCTGGCGGGGAGGCGAGCACAATGGCGGGACAAGTGTTCTGCTTGGTGTGGTCTTGAACTTGGCCATGGCGGTGAAGGAGATGGACGGAATGGGGGAAGGAGTGAAGGATGGGCGAGGAATAGGCGGTGGGGCCGGAATGAAGCTACAGGGGCAGGAATTTTGGGAATAAAGGGATGTTTGCATGCATACGATTTTGTTTTGGGAGTGCGTGGAAGAGGAGAGGGATGTATCCATGCATACGATTTCCACACCCTAGCACAACCTAACACAAAGTTAACTGTGTATCCCACATGCATATATCACAAAAGCGTGCACATATATAAATAGGGTTTGCTTGTTATTGATAAGTGTGGATAGAGATTTAGATGTTAAAAGTTATGGCTCGGCGCCAATCTTGATTCTGAGACCAGCGTGTCCTCTTGTCAAATGTAATCCTAGTCCACTTGCTTTTTTTAGTAATGGGCTCAAATATCCCATGCATTCAATGTTCCTCAACTTAATTGCCAAATCAACAAATTGCCAAATCAACAAATGCCAAATGAATGGATTATCATTAAGGCATATTGTGTGCCTATGCATGTGTGTTTGGTAAAGCGTGGAGTCAACAATATAGAGATAACGAGGAATATTCCTTATTACCTTGAAAGGAATATTCCTTATTGCAGAAGAAAAGGAATATTCCTTGAAAGCCTAGTTATCAGGGAATATTCCTTGACCTGCTCAAAGGAATATTCTTTTAGTTTGTTTAAGTGCACCCATAGTTACAAAGGAATATTCCTATTACCTTCAAGGAATATTCCTTTTGCATTGAAAGGAATATTCCTTGGTCTGAATTATCAAGAATATTCCTTATTACATTGAAAGGAATATTCCACATTGAAATATAGCCCTTTCCTTTGAGCTGAGCTTGTGGGATATGTCACCAGCATCCAACCAAGCATTGTGAATTGAGTCGAGAAAAAGAGGGCAGTGGGATAGATTTTGAAAAGGATGTTGAGCAAAATCATTGGCACAAATCATTGGTTAAGGAACAAATCATTGGCATGAGTACGAAACCATATGTGAAAAAGCGAGGAGAAGGGAATGAGCAGGGATAAAAATTCCTTTTTACATGTTGGTAGTTGATTCGATGGCGGGAGGAGATCGAGCGACTAGATCACAATCCATATCCCCAATTCAAATGCAAAACTCACTGGCGCACCGATTCTTGAGAGATCAATGCGAGCAGGGAAACCAATTGAACTTACACTAAGTATAGCAGTCTTGATGTATGGCTTGATATATTAATGTTTGTGTTTTAATGTTCACGATGGGTTACATTCAGTTTTGCAAGTCCATGCCTTAGTGCATGAAAAGTTACTTCAACAACGAGGTTAACGTATTACAATTCTAATCTGCGGCAAAATTTGACAACATTTCATGCCAATAGTTAGTCGGTTCATATGCTAAGATGTACCTTTAATCTTATGTTTGGGCTGGCTCAATAAATCTCACCCACAATTCTTACAGCTGGGATGGACAAGAACTTTCTTTCCTTGAATAAGCTTCCGTACTTTTGATGGCAGCTTGAGGAATCAGTCCAGTAGTTACCAGCTATAACTTCATTACCACAATAAAATTCATTTCCATAGTCATCCTTGGTGTTCTTGAGGGGCATGTTTCATACGTACCTTTGGATGAGACAAGGGACCTTTCATAGTGTACGGGGATGTGAATGATGCAAAATAATCTCCAACACACCTTTGTCTCATCCATATTGTCCACGTCATTTGCCCACAAGTCCTACATATAAATACCATCTTCTTCAACATTGTCACATTTGTAGCTCTAGTTTTCTCAACTCCCACACCGCCACAATGATCGGCCGGCATTCTCTGGCGGGGCCAATCAAAATTGATGCATGCCTTACAAAAACATAGAAAGGAATCTACACATTAACTTTGTTGGATCATTTGGATCTATGGATGATACGCAATGAAGGGTGCACCCTTTCAGCAGGAGCACACATCAAATCTTTGGGAGCGGTCAATGTACGGACACCTTCAAAATACCACTTTCCACGTGGGAAACTTTCTCTTGAGAACCTCACATATACAGGTTTACGCATTTTATCACTTTCCCATCCTTTTTTCTTTACAATTACGCCTCGAGCCATAGTTTATTTATGGCTCCTTCTCTTCATCATGTGTGCCCGCCTTCCATGTCACGAGCCAAGAAATTCCGATTGCGATACGATCTTATGTCTTGATGATACCCTAGTTACATGATAAGCTCTTCTCGACTTGAATTGAAGTGCAGGTCGGACCAAACTAAGTCAGTATTTCATATGACCAGCACCATTTTCTTTCGACCAATTGAGGTGCATCTTGAATGCTTTTACAAAGTGGTATCATGTGTTTTGTCATACGAAATAAAGAAGTGCACATTTTACCTCATTTTACCAGCCTTGAACATCGTGATGTGGACCAACCATGCTGATTGTTCATTGTACCAATGTTGTGCTTGAATCTCGTTGAATAGCTTCAAAGTATAATTCTCCAGAAATCAACAGCCCGATATCACAGTATCATCACGAAGACTCTTCATGGATTCCTTGAATTGTTGCTGCGCCAATGTGCGAAAGTTATGATACTTACAAACTTACGACATATGATCAAACATGTTAGCCAACATATTCTTTGGAGCTGCCTTTCTTGTCAATTAGCTTTAGTCTTCGTGAAGTTCCTTTCTTCGAGGGCTCATTAACGTAACCATAGACTTGCCAATCAAGCGTTTGATCAATACGCTCCTTGTATTCTCTCTTTAGCCACAACTCGATTAATTGTTTCCACCAATTCCTGTCGATTTGATACATTGTAGCTTTATGCCACTTTCGTTGCTACGCTACATCACATACCATAGCCCTCCCAAAATGTGCTAACATTATCAAATGTCTTGTCCTTAAACGACATATTCAAGCCTTGAGCGGATGCACACACACCACAATTGCAGAACATTTTTCATAGGTCTTGACCTCATCAAATTAAATGCACGCTTGTCTGAATCGTTGCTGCTCATGTTTCACGCAACAACATGTGTTTCTTTCCTTTAGCTTTCTAATGCAAGAAGGTTTTAAGTATTCAAATTGCCTAAGCCCAATCCGAACCTCGGATGTGATCCACAAAGTGCGGAATAATTCGACTGTAAAATTACGAACGAAATAAAATTAGTCTGCACCTCATTACGTTACATTACATTACACATACAAATCTTTTACATATTCAAGACCTAAACTCCCACACATACATGTACATTCTACATGAATTTTATTTCATTTTACTATGAAGTCACATAATTTTTGACAAACAATACATCTCACACTAATTTTTCTTCTTAGTTCTTGCCTACATCTACAATACATCGAATACATGTAAACAAATATACATCGAATATACATGTAAACAAATATACATCGAGAACATACACATGTAAACAAATATACATATGCGTGTTGCCATGAAATAATTTGACATTTCCATGTGAGAACTAATATGGGGCTGCATCTACATTACATTCAGTAATCTGTTGCAAGAACTTTTGTGATTGTTACAAAATAAAGAACATCTTTATTACGCGCCAAAAGTAAAAGAAATCTACAAACTTTACATTCTTTATTACGAAAAACAAGATGCAATTACGACTAAATTACGATTCGTGCACCGGTAACCAATATCCAATATATTGAATTGGTTGTGTCCTCTTCTTCATGACATCTCTAATTTTGGCGAAACCTTTGAGTTATCTAACCAAAAGCCCGAGCAACCATATCCTTCATAGCACGATCTATCATTATTTGTTGGATTTCGACACGCTAATGCCCGGTTGTTCCACCTGGTGACGTTCTTTTCCTTCTCATTTTGCTGGTTTCCATATTTCTGGGATGTATTTTCGACAACTTAGTACGCTAGTGAAGTCTACGTAATTCTCCTTCCTCTCCAACCACCATAGATGGTCTGAATGCTGCGGCAAGTCATCATTGCTATTTGCATTTTGAGCAGGCCATCCTTTAAATTCTTTACCAGATCATTTTCCGCGATAGCCTCTTGAGGCCTTCAATGACGGCTCAAATAGGGTGCAATCTTTTGTCTGCAATAATCTTCTTGCAAATATACTTTCTTTGTTTTGGAGTTAAATTAGATACCTCATTCATTTATGAGATTTCTGAGAAGCATTCACCTTTCTTCTAATTGGCTTTGCATTATCCACCCTACAAACCCTCTGTTTTTAGATTTTCTTTGCACCTTGTGCTTGATTGCTTTCGAAACTTCATCAGGGAGGATTAATCGGGCAGATGCGACCTCGAAGTGCTTGCATGAGAGTCCCAATCCTTCTTCCATAGTTTCTTCTTCAGGCGGTGCTTTAAGACATCGATCCATTACTTGAGAGAGGGATACAACATCCACACACAAAATCAGTTATTAACTTAGGAGATTTGTACTCTTGTAGGAAGGGATTTATTCTTGTGAAGGAAAGGTTTTCAATTTGTTCAAGATATATTTGTTTCTTGAAATACCGATTTAAAACGGCTAATCGATTAAGACCAAGTTTCGTTGAGGTAGAATGGGAACCATGTTTGATCGATTGAGTAAAGTTCAAAATGCGCCAAAGTTTTCGAGGCAAGATATTTAGATTTATTGATAGAGAAGCTAATTACAAGATTCGAGGAGAGTTGGTATAGTATAGAGGAAATATTATCGTCAACGCCAGTAATGATAGGCAACTCCATGTAAAATTCAAAATGTACATTACAAACACTTTAACCCAGTTCAAATTTTTACATCAATATACAAAAAAATTCAATCACCCTTTCATGCTTCTACCCAGAATGCCATGGCTCATGATTTGACCTGCAATTTTAATATTCAAACCTAAAAATTAACTACAACAAGAAGATTAAGCTTTTGAAGGCAAGAACAGTAAAGCTTTTTTCCAAAGCAAGAACCATTGACTGTTTGAATGTAAAACAACCTAGGGATGGAAGGATTTGAACCTTCATAGCCAATTGGCTATACCAAATCATCCCCTCTGCTTGACAAACGACAAACAAATCAAATTCCTTGAAAAATTGGATTGATGGCATCACGAGGAAAACACGTCATCAAACCATCTCAAGGAAAAAAAAGAAAACAATGCATGAATTCATGGTCAGACTCACTAAAATCAGACTTGAACTGCTAAAACTTTTCAATGAACCATTCGATTGGAACTAAAACAATAAAATGGCCTGTAATAAAAAAAATTCATAAATTAATGGCAAGGAGTGGACAAAACTTTCATCGGTCATCTCCAATCACGATCTTACAAAATTGATGGCATTAAAATTAGTAAAGAGACAAAACAAGGTGTACAAGGAGGTTTTGCTCACATTCCCAAGCGCTTCAAGTGCTCATTAGCCTCAATTCTATACAAATCATCCAAGTTCTTCATGTTCTTGGCTGCAGGTTCAGAATAGGGCTATTAGTGGTGTCTTCGAGGTTTTGGACCACATGCAAAGGGTGTTTTAGAAGGTCATTTCTACCATAGTAGCCACCAGGTTCTGTCCACATGTCTTCAGGATTTTCCTCCCAAACACTCTTAGGGTTAAGGTCTTTAGACAATGCCAATGCCTCCTTTTTCTTTTCACATCTTTGATCCCAAGAACAGATGTGAGTATCTTTTATGCTGCAGCCAATGCATTCATCATCATAACTATCAGGATCTTGATTGTCTTGCATGTATGCATCTCCAGCAATATTGAAACTTACCTCTAATTCATCAAGCACATTTATAGCATGTGCATTTACAACAGATTCAATAATTAAAGGTTCAACAACTTCAACAATTGAAGGTGCAACAACTTCAACAATTACAGGTTCAGCACGTGCAACAGGCCTTTTCCTACCTCTAATTTTATTTAGCCTCTTCTTTGCTCTAACCCTTGCATCAATTTGACCTTTTGTGAAGCTCCTTTCTTCACCAAACAAATCAACTAGTGAATATTTAGACTTACCATTACTTGCATAGTATGCTGCCCTGAATCTGACAGTAGACTCCTCATAAAAACATGTTGCCATCTTTTCAGCCTCCCTAGAAGCTTTGGCTTCAGCTCTCCTTTTTGCATCCAATTCTTTTGCCTTCTTCCTCTCTAATTGTAGCCTTTTCTTTTCTTCTAACCTCTCTTGCCTGTCACTAGCAGCTTCCTTATCTTTTCGTTCTTGCTCAACCCTTGCTGCAATCATTTCATCCAATGTAACAAAGAGTTTGCCCATAGCGCCTCTAGAAGCTTGCTTCTCTTTGTCCTAGACTTAATATCTGGAGCATGTAAAATTTCAGGAATTGGAGCAGGGACATGATGTTGTTCAGGTACATGGGCTGGAATATCTTCTGTCGGAGGAATGGCACAGGCGGCATGCAAATTACATGCTTGCATGTGCATTGTTTCAGCAAAATCAGCAAGATAGTTTGCTGCCATCTCATCATCATTCACATCTAAGTCTAATTCTGGATCATCTTCAATCACAACCATACTATCCGCTAATGGATCTGCTAGTATAGCCTTACTATTAAAAGGAAAAATACATGTTTTATGAAATCCAGCTCGAATATTGTTGGGGGTTAAAGATGCTGCAATCGCTTGAGAAATCAGAGAGGCCATGTCCTCCTTGGTTGGCTGCACATTCCCATGATTGTGCATATATCTGCCTCTAACATTCTTGAATTGTGCTTTAAATGGACCAAAGCAAGCTACGTCTAGTGGCTGTAATGTATGAGATGTATGGGCAGGGAGCAGCTGTGAAGGCCAATTTCCTTGGCATGCTGGACTGCTTTCAAGGTCACATGAGAACCGTGACCATCACATATCAGCAAGTGAGATCTCTCTTTGCTTATACCAGCAAGGACATTTTTTTAAAAGTGATCTAACCAAGCATCAAACAAACTGCGCATATGCTCATTGTCTACTCTCAACAAAGTGTTTTCCCTACCCAAAGCTGCAAGTTGATTCTTCATTAATACGCTTGTTAGCGACCATCTTGCCATGAAACATTTGCCGCGGACTTTAAGCGCAAATTCTCCTCTGACAGTAAGATTTTGAATTCTTTCATTTTCTAGTGAGCCAGTCTACCTCTTACGCCTTGCACACACTACACTTAACCCAGCCACTTCTAAAAGTTTTTATAGCATCACGGAAGCAAAAATAAGTTATGAATTCTGGTTTCAGCATCACCAAAGAATTGCTGAGAATCGTTCATGAGCTTCACTTTCTTTACTTTTGCTTTACTACTACCACTTCCTTGTTTCCATTTTTGCTAGCATAATTCTACGGGCTCCCCTTTCACAATCTTTCCTTACCGTACACTTTTCGGCAAATGTCTTCACTTGAATTCATGGTTTTATCATCGTTTCTCCATGAACCCACCTCTCAAAGCTTTAGCTCGGACTTGAGGATCTTGATTGCATGCTGCTCATTGCACACTCTCACCTTGGCCGGTCACGATCAAAGCGTTGAAAATCCTATATTGTCTCCACATCGTCATAAATCCGCTCACTTCACGGAGGTGTAACAACAGGGCCCATGTCACATGCAACTCCATGCACCTCGTAATTGTGACACCTTCTTTCTTGGCCATTTTAAATAATTGTCCTCGACACAACAACTCTTTTACTTTGCGATTACTTCGTTGTTCTAGCATGTTCCTCTGCTCTCTGGCCAGCTATTGTACTAACCTCCCAGATAATGTAGGTAGAGAGAGAGAGAGAGAGAGAGAGAGAGAGAGAGAGATATTTTTACATTGGTAGCACAAGCCGGTATCTCATGGGATATCTTTGACTCCCTCTTCGGAGCACCGCCCCCCAAGAATACCGAGGGGCCAAGGTCCCTGGGATGAAGGAATACAAAGCTAATAAGGTTCTCAAGAGGATGGGAAGGAAGTTGCCCCTTGCCCGGTTTCATCAGCCCCTTCTCGTCGGCGAGAAATAATATCTTCTTGATGGGGCGAACTCGATTGTTGAGACATACTTTTTGTTTGGCACTAAGTAGTACATTTTATTCAATTTCTTGCGGATCGCTTTATGTTAGCTAACATGAGAAATAAAAATAACTCAATATGACTTATAAATTATAAATATAACATTTTCTTTTCCCACTATTATTCTCATATTTTGTATGGAAGCATCCTTAAGTTCAACTACTTTAAAATCTTTGGCAGCATCATCATCATGCACATTAACTATTTGTTCTTTTCCCTTAATTAATGATTAAAAGCTTCATTAAAAAAATCTTTAAGAGGTCATAGATACGCGGACTCAGTTGTGTCCTCTAGTACAGTACTGACTTGTGTTAATTGGTGTTGGTATTTTTTGTAGCAATCGTTAGCTCTCTAAGCCAATAGCACTACTTATATGCCTTTTGGCATAACCTTGCAATGAGCTAGTCAAGAGGCAAAGCACCCTCCAACAACTTGAATATTGCAGCAATCCTGCCAGAGTTTAAGATGGTTGAAGGAAGTGAGGTAAACTTACGTTGTTTCCTAGTTTTATAGGGCATTGATGCATTTAGAGATCTAATGGTATGAACCAAATTAGGATGCAGTGGCAGTCCACATGGATAGGCTAGAACTGCAGGAATCCTTGTGCATGGTATGAACCAAATTAGGATGTAGTGGCAGTCCACATGGATAGGCTAGAACTGCAAGAATCCTTGTGCTTCAGAAAAAAGCAAGCCTACTAAGACTTAAAAAAAAAAACCCATCTAATTCTGTAGCAAAAGAATTTCAGGGCCATAGGAGGAATAAAAAAGAATGAATCATGTCTTGGAGGCATGCTTGATTATGACATGAACGATGCCCATCATGTTCAATGTAAATAGTGAAGGACAAATAATTTTAAAACTTTGTATGTTGCTGGCATGATCAAGAATACAATGATGCCTGACAAGCATTTGCTAGATAAAATAGGCTATTTCACATGCACGAGCATATGAGAATATTATGGCGCAATCCATCTCGTTAAGACTGGCATCAGGCTGGTGCCTTCACTATGTTAATGGACACGTGCCTTCTGTCAATTTGTCAAAAATGTATACACCTGGAATGAGGTACATGAGGAGTAGCAACAAATAAATGAAAATGTTGAAGTGTATTCAGTGATGATTTTAGTGGCACTATATCATAATCTGGATATCAAAATTTGGCAATAATTTTAAATTTGACTTTCATGGAAGATGGTAAATTTCGTTCATTTAAGAATTTGTGTAATGCATGTGGCGATAAATGTTAACCCTAAAGTATTTGTGTAGTACTTGTGGCAATGCTAAAATGTCACGATTGCAACATAATGTTGCACATAAGTGTTACTAACTAATGTTTTAACTTGAGTACTATTTTCTCAAATATCGTTGTATCTTATGGTAAAGGAAAACATGATATGGCTTTATCGTGTTCTATAGATATATTAAGGCATAAGTGTGGCACAAATCAAAATTCAAAACATTTACCCCTGTATTCTCTGGCTATGCAGAATTGGTAACTCAATGCTTTTTAACTAGGCGATCCGTTAGAGATTTAAGAATTGAGGTTACTGATAGAGAAACGAAAAAGCTCCATCACTTAGTGGCGAATGTGGTAGAAGAGGGAAGGCTTCTCTAATGACGAATTAATCTCATATTTTTATTGAAGGAAATCTACTAAGCATGGTGGCAATTTTTTCAAAAATAAAAAAATATAGCAATTCTAAAATCAACACTGCGTGTATTTTGGTAGTACGTCAAACACATACTTGAATGATCTAACTTTATAGAGCTAATAGAATATATTGTGTTCTTATGCTCTTAGAAAATAACTTATAGCTTAAAGAGCTTCAAAACCTAAAGGAGCACACTCATGTTCGGAAGAAAAGACTCCATGTTATTATAGATGTATTCGTTGAAGAGGTGGAATCCATAAGACAAGTCGTCCTACTATCATTCTTTTTATCTAAACTTATATATGAGCAGTTGGGTTTTTGTTTTGAACCCTAATATTTTCGCCAGAAAAGATGTACAAAACATGCCACCTGTCCTTGAAAAAGCATAAATGAAAATTAAATAAATAATGGCGACAGGCTTTCTTGCTTCCGAAGCAATCCCCTGCTCTACTCTGTCATTTGGGAGACTTTGTAGCAACAAATCCTCTCCAGTTATGCCATTTTAAGCAGCCAGTTTTCAAGCTCCGTCTTCCATTTCTTCCTTCTTCAGGACCTTGTAGCCCAGAAGCGGCCAGTTTCAGACTGCAATCCAGGGGCTGGCTTCAACTAACAAATCATCTTTGCTGGATTTAGAAGCTCAAGACGAACTTTACCCACAGTTTTTTTCAAGCGGTGCATTTCGCAGCCAGAGCATGAGTCAGAGGAGTGGGCGCCTTCTCATAATATCCTGGAGTCCATCTCTGTTGAAGTGTGCTTTTGCAGGTAATCAGACATCCAGGTGCAAGTTTTAGGGTCAGGTGTCCGAACCCCTATCATTTTAATTTCTTTTCATTTTTCTCTCGAAACGTCTGCTTCTCAAAATCGTTTGCTCTTAAAATCATCAATTCAGTACCGTCTGCTCTTATAGAATCGTCTGCCGCCAGAGGACCATGGGATCGATCAGATATGATGAGACTGTATTTTGTGTATGTTCAATTCTTTAGCGCTCTCATCTCATTCATCCTTAGAGAATGAGATCAGAAGATGATGCTTGGAAGCAGGAGTATCGGAGAAGGTTTGCACTGGATGATGCGTTTCGCACAGCTCCTCCTTAAAATGAAAACAGGGTTATTTATTTCCGACAGATTCAATCAGGATTCAATCAGGATAATGGATTCCAAAAGCGGATCCCTGTTTTACAGGTTATTGTTGTGCCTGGGCGATTTGTAGGAAACCCCAAGGGTTTACTCTGTAGTTCAAATAGCGATTAACAGGTAAGATCTTTTTCTTAAGGCTGTAAGTGTTGTTGTTGGCAGGAAAGGCTGGTTTTTTCCCTTCCTGAGATTAAGACCTGGCCCCTCTTTCCTCAAAGCTATGGTCTTCAGGGTGACTCCTCTTGGCAGGAATTTCCGGAATCAATTGTAGTGAGCGCAGCACGGGCGAGATCGACTATTCATTCAAGGCTGCAAGGTTTCAAGCATAGGACCCCTTGCCTGGCGGATGTTCAAAAGCAACGTGTAGATTCTATATTGGGAGCATGCAAAGCTGGAACTAAATGATCCCTATGCTGTTGAAGATGCTTATGATACGGTACTCTTGCATTTGGCATGAGATGCAAAAGTCGAAATTGTGACTTTACCTGTTTGGAAGATGGAGAAGCGCATCTATTAAATAGAGGGGTTTTCTCCTGGAATGGGTGTGCTCCAGATGCTTATGCTCCTTTAATATAAGATTCTATGTTCTTTCACTTCCACTTATTAAACTGAAAAAGCTTCTTTATACCATTTATTTCGATCTCTTGAACATGATTCTATGTGACAGGGTTTATGTTGCATCATGAAGACACATAAACTATAAGGGCAGACATGTGCTGACATGCACTTCTATCTGAGCTTGATGGCAAATGGTTTATCTCTACTATAGTACCAACCTAACGTATCTGGTATGTTGGGGAGCTGGGACAAGGGCATCAATTTTCAAAAGTTTTGCTGAAGATGGAATGTAAATATCATTCTTTATTACTTTTTCAAAAGTTTTCTGAAGATGGGTAAATATCGTTTCTTTATTACTCTTTTAAGACAAACATTAGGCAGCATAAGTTCACACCGTCCTTTTTGGTCCCGTTGTTGGGAGCACCTTGGATACAAATTGACACCAACATGTTGTGAATCGACGTTGTTCTGAATGAAGGCATGGATATTTTGAATTGAGGCCCGCTAACGAAAAAGCAAAATGCCACACATTGAAAAATATTGTTATCCTCCTTAACCATGGACGCACAAAATGGCAGGGTGCGACTTGAGGGCTAACTGCTGTACTGCATGTGATTGACTTTTTGTATGGCCAAATTGGGCCGATGATCCAGTTGCTTGTGTCTATGAGTACTTTTCAAGCTATGGGTTCGGCTCCTTTCTCTGCAGTGGCCATAGTGCCCGCCATCAGGTTATGCCAAACTTTTTATCATCTGCTTCAAAATTTTTTAGAAACCGAGACCTATCATATTTAAATCCTTGTATACCAATGAATTTCTGTTACAGAATCCGTAAATGCTACCAGCATTCAGCCCTAACCATCTCACTCACATGCCATTGGAGTAAAAACCCTTCCAGATATGGCTCCAACATGCAGTATCAGCTACCACAGCACCGCAATACAGCATCAAATTATAGTCAACTCTGTGTGAAACCCCATTTGAGCGTATCTCGTCTAGAATAAACTGTACTCCTGGCATCTTATACATCTGCATGCAAGCACTAGTGTATAAAACCAGCAAGAACGAAGATGCAGCATATACAGCATTTTGCCAGCATAAATCAGCTCCCTTTCTTAAAAGCTATAACGGCTTTAATCCATAGGTTAGAATTTATGATAAATGATAAATATCTGGTAGCTGGCCCTAACAGGAGATCGAAGTGTTTGATAACAGGGTGAACATTGTTTTGTGCGTTGCATTTGAATAACGTTAACGCAGTCCATAAATCAGTTGTATTTTTGCCTTGCTATTATAGTATTGGGTTTTGTGTTGTTCTGTTGTGAATAACAAACTATTTGCACACCAGGATGCCATAGTGGCCATGAGAATCATATTTTAATAGCTCAATTGTGTGCAAAGTTGTAGGGTCGGGATAAAAGCAAAATAAATTACTTTGACATTGCAAAATTTTATTGCAATGTTGTACACTTTATCATTCCATAATCCCAAACCATATATAAGTCATGTTCCTTTTCTATTTTGTTGCAGCCTGAAAAAACCTATGTGACACTTGGAAAAGCTAATGTAAGCATGTGACGTCATGGTTCCTTTTCGCTCCTTAGCAATTCTGACTATGTATGATTTTTGGCTTTGTAAGCAATCCCGGTTCCTTTCTTTGCAATTCGCATGAACCAAAGCAGAGGCCTTCTTCAGAAGCCAGATCTGCGTGTGAATTAGCGAAATTGGTATTGTGTTTCTCCAAAGCAAAACTCATGTGATCTTTCGGGACAGAGTACATGGGTTTCTAGGCAAATGGTCCGGATTCCGGTAATTGGTGGGTTTCTCGGGCAATCTGTAGGTTTTCTCGAGCTAATCGATGGCTTCCTCAATCCAACTTGTGGATTTCTAAAACCCCAATCTATGGTTTACGCCCGACCAACACATGTGTTTGAAATCATATCCGCAACTAGAGATTGATTGACTCTTGCTTTCGATGTAATTGTATGGCTTGAACACTAATCGAGAAGAGATTTTCCAGATAGAGTTGCTTGGGGTTATGTCGATAAACCTTTCGTGGTTACATGCCAGTTAGGTACATTGATGAGGTAAAATCCCCTATTCTTTATCACCTTTAAGAGACGGAGTTTTTGAAAAGTATCTTTTGCAGGCCTTCGATCAATAGGCTATCCGATTAGCACTCATCCTTTTCTTGCCCAAAAGTTGCACTGTTCCTGCGCTGGCTCCCATCATTTGCTTTGGCTCTCCTAATACAGTGTTCTTCAATTCGACAATTCAAGGAATTTTGAATGGGGAAGAGGATGACTTAATTGAACCATCAAACTTTCTAGAACACATTATTCGGTAAAAATTTGGGTTGCCAAACGCCAAATTCTAATGGCAAGTCTTGAATCGACTGGTGCAGGATCCAAGAAATTTTCAGCGGTGATCACAGGAGGGTGAAAAATGGGTATCTTGCTCTTGCCCCTTGAGGGCCCTCATGACATATTATCTCCCTTTAACTTCTTCTATCAAAATTCTTGCCGGTAGTGGCAAAGCGATAGCACAAAAATCGTAAGGCAGAGATTTTTGCGCGTTGGTGAGCCGACCACTTACAGGAATTAGGGGTGCTCACCTTTTCCATTGATGGTTATTAGAACCATTGCCCATTAAAATAGTCGTATTAAATTGATGGGCCAATAAACACCTGCGATATTGCATTTGGTATTGGGCTGGCAATCCCGAGCAGTTTTTGGCTCTTAGATCAAAATGCTCGGGCGAGGTTGGTTGGTTAAGCACATACCCTAAGAAGGACAAAAGGCGTGCTACATCGGGAAGATGGATGTCGACCTTATGTGGTTACCTTGCTAGTGGACGCGAGGAGTTACGCAAGAAGCACGGTAAAAAGCAAAGAATACATCTAGCCAAATTTCACAGGCCCTTTGCAAAACAAATGCTATACAAAGTGCATCAGGTGAATTAGCTCACAAAGGTCATGCTTTTGTGTGCGTATGCGAGGTTAGTAAAGCTCGACCGCACCTTGATGTGGTGATGGGTTTGCAATAGGCAAATCAAAAGCAAAAGGGCTTCATGTGTCTTGTCCCGAAATTTGGCGGGGATGGGCGCAATTGCTTCAGGTTGAGAAGCGTTGGCCTTGGCCGCATGATAATGCTGTATAATATAAAAATATAAAAACATCAATAATATCAATCCAACTTATATTGGATTTCTTATAGCAATCTTTATATCTCATAGCCGTTATGGCTACTTATACACTTAAATGCATATTCCTATTCAACTATTGACAACACGACAATTCTTACGTATTTCACCATTTGCCCCAATTAATGGAGATATGTTGCCCATTTTGATCATTGCAGCTTGAAAGTCAATGAAGAAGGCCGTTGTATTTGCACTATATACTTTAACAAGATCTTGTGTGACACCATCATTAGAATAGAGTACTTGGTCAGAGTTTAAATACCCAGCCCCACGGATTAAACTGCGATAATAGAAGTTATCAAATGCACCAGGTGTTACATCCAAAGGAAACAATGTTTGGTTATTGAAATTGGAACGTGTCTTTGTAGAAAATTGTGAAATTAGGCGAATTCGAATACGAAGGTTTGAGATGTGAGTTTGAAAGGAGGTCTTTAGAAAGGGCTTGTTAGCGAGGTCAAATGTATGAGCTGAGAGAAAGTGCTACTAGGTCTTGAGTAGAAAGACCCTTTACTTTGAACTTTGCAATGAGTTGGTCAAGAGGCAAAGAAGGGGAAGGTAGGTCTTGGTTTGCCTGTGCTAAACTTGCTTTTAGACTATCGCGACGTCCAAGGGGTACATCCCATTGTGGTCCCCATGACTGCAAGAAGAACAACTGAGTTAGAAATGATTTAATTACAATTATTGAAACATGAGGCATAGCATTACAAGTTCAACTGATTGTTGTCTTTGCGAATTGCAACAATGTCGACCCCAGTAGCAATGAGGGCAATTGGCCTCGGTGCTCTTCAGTCACGGTCAATGACGTCATAGCGGGCCGGTGAGATTTCCACCGGCAGACTTCTCGCCAGGAGAGGTGGGGGTGGCATCCAAGAGGATGGAAGCATCACAACCCTAAGGCAAAAAAAAAAAACCAAAATGAGATAATGTGATAACAATGCACACGTGGATGTGCCACGTAGGCAATAAAAAAACAAAGAGCAACAAAACATATTTGAGAAATATATATTGGAGAGAGTACGTTAACGAAGCAATCGTGGAAATGAAGGCGAAGAAGAGAAGCGGGCATTCGGCTATCTTCCTGAAAAGCTTGAAAGAGTACGTTTTGGACGATATTCAGAATTTGAGGGCAAGAGGTTTTGTAAAAGGAAGGAGTCAACTGGGCAGTTGCACGGATTTGGATCATCTGCAGCAGCACAGCAGCAACCCAAAAATTGGTCCTCATTTTGCCCATCATTGCCTGCCTCAAAATCCAGCAATTGGGCGCCTTTTATACTCATTTCTCGACCCACCCACTTCCTTCAAAATCGCACCGAATCTCCACTCGTGGATGCACCCATAGATGTGGATGGGCCATACTCCATCCACTATGTATATTGCATTCCCTTTTTTGATGTTCACATTGCAGGTTTCTTAGATGCTGCCTTTTGGTCGGTCCAAGTACAATAGAAGCGTCTAATGAGTGCTCAATTCTACATATAACCATTGGATTTACAATAATTCTTCGCAACCATAGCACCATGGATAGACAAGCATGGTGCATACCTTAGGAGTTGTAAAGGACTTATCAAGTAAAGCATGCCTAAACAGTAAACAAAGAAGGTTTTTAAAATCTGATTGTCACAATCTGCCCGTTTAAGTTTGTAAGAATGTTTCTTCTAATTGCTATTCTATAGTGAATGTCTTATGACCTCCATCTCAAGTGTGTTATACATGCCAAATAAGAACGCCCAATCACCATGCTCTATATTACAATAATACATGCTCCCATCAGTTTTCATCATAACACAAAGAGAGCTCATCTATAGTTTGAAGAACTTGTGTTGTGTGCACAATATCATATAAAGTTTTACAAGAAAATAACCTCTTTAACTACACATACACTGTAATATTGCATCAAAACATATAAAAGTACTGCAGTCTAGACATTCTCACATGAACAAATAGATAAGTAGCATGAACCTGCCCGTACACGCTGTATTGCATCACTAAGCAATCTATTTTGCATGTGAACAAATAGGAATCCTATAAAATAATAAACCGACTTAGCATTGGATCCTTTATCGGGGATTGTTCTGAGCTGATTGTATTTCATTGCTGATTATGTTAAAGCAAAAATTAAGAACTGAATGGAACTTAGGGAATTTATTACTCATGAAGTCAATGGGCAGCTTAAGCTCAAACAATTGCATGAGTTTGTTCTGCAAAACAGAAGTTTGATCTTCTCATTTGCCATCAGCTCAATATCAACCACAACATCTAAAATGAAGTCCAAATACAAAACTGAAGCTAAAGAAAAAGAAATGCATTACCTTTTGGAGCCTCCAGTTACTCTTCAGAAAGCATACAGTAGTTTGCTTTGAGGAAATGGGTCTGTCATAAATTTTATCCCCAAATGCCCATTAATCCAAAATGCCACTATCATCATCCAAATTTCTTTCTAAAGCACATGGTTTAAATGCCAATACACTACAGTTAGAGAGAATATTGCTGTTATTTCTGTAGCTTCTCTCCTGGGCTGGACTCTATAGCAGATCAGAAGAGGCCTTTCGCACTTTTCAATTCTCTGTTGTAAACAGATCTAAAATCTCAAAGGAACTATATAGAAATGGTCTGCAAGATTATTCAAATGTTACGCAACATGAAGGAGAAAATAATGCTGCGATGTTAAAGTAGACTATTAGGCAAGTCAGTAACTCAAATATGCAGCTAACGCCAAAGCTTCAAAAGCACAATTTCCTGACCAGCAACTTACGTAGGCATTAGCAAAAGACCAAACATTTTAACAGGTAAGACTTAGCCAAAGAATGACTAAGTATGAGATTTACAAAGAAAGTTAAGACCCCATGATACTATGTTTTATTTGAAGTTGCTCCATGCAAGCCATCAAGGAAAGGAAATTTCTTCAGCTTCTTCTACCTTTGATTAACTTGATTGTCAAATGGGATTGGCACCAACGCCAGGTCTTGAAGCTGTTGGTGTCTGAGGCCCCTTTACATTTTGGCTTGCTGGATATGAAGTTGAATACTCAGGGCTCCAGAAAAGGTAATTAAGGAAATTATATACCAACACTGTCACGGAAGAATAGAAAAAGTTTCTTCAAGAGCTTTTGGGGATCCCTTTCAAAAGACTACACGAAGCATTGGTAAGCTATTTCCACAGAATCTCACACTATATTATTCATCTTATTGCCTGACTTTCTCTCAGAGGTATTTGTTGCAGGCCACGTACTCCAGATATTATAGGGAGCTTATGAGAAGGTTTCTAGCTAATTATGAATGGGTCAACTATTTTGCTTCGGTGATTTGCTCCTGACAGGCTAAGAATTAGGTTAACAGGTTTATTTCATACCATGACATTAAATTAGGTTAACAGTAAATGTCTATTTTCTATTGCGTAGTCTTGAGTTGTGTAGGAGAGAAAAATTAGACCTGCAACTCATGAACGAATACCACCAATAACTGCCGCAGTTGTAAGCTTGACGTCTATAGAACAGAAAAACAGAACATATCATATTTGAATTTGAGGGTCTTTGTGTGGTGGAATATAGTGTGCTAATTTCGTTTTGGGTTGGGGGAGGGTTTTCAGTGGTTAGGACTATGATTTTCGTATGGTATTGTATAAAAAAACGGTATAATTTGCCATGTGGGAGGGAGCTTGGTGGTTTTGCTATTTTGGGTGGTTGGAACTCCCTTTTTGCATGGATCTTTTTGCAAGGCTCAATTCTGAGAGCCAAATTTGGAAGAGCCACGGGCAATTCTTTGTCACATACAATAGTGTATGTCTGAGGGCGCCCGTGCAGGAGGGAGGCCAGCGCCGGTCTGTTGCGAGGCAAGGCGGTCTGCTTTCTCCCAATGGTTTGAAGGTTTAAATTTTAGTTGAGTCGATTGGAGGGAGCACGGAGGACGATGGAGGATGTTGGTGAAGTGGTTGGGATTCTAATGGGCTCTGCCTCAATGAAACTGTTGTTGCCAAAGGGAGTTCTTTCTTCTTTGGTTCTCTGAAGATTTAATTAGTGGGTGTTTGACTCTGGGTGAGCAATGAAAATTAAATTTGGGCATGTAAGTTACGGGCATTTGTGGTTGAAATTCACATAGCTTTTCGTTCTTTTTATTGGGATAAGACCAGCAGTTTCTTGATGATCCTAGCGGCTTGTGGTAGAGGCCATTGTGTCGTGAGCGATCTGAGGGATTCGGTGGGTAGTGTGTTCAAGCTATGGCGGCTTTGAGCAGGCGGTATAAGCGAAGGCTATACCATTGGTTGTTTTCTTTTGCTTCTCTTTTTATTTTGCTTCAACCATGTGTTCGGTTTACCATTGACATTTAACCATTTTTTTTTCTCAAATTCTAAGGCCATTGATGCGGCACAATCTACAGGAATATCGCGGATCAATGGTTAGAAATAAAACTTGAACGTGACGCCATAAAGATAGCATCCTTTGGTGATCGAAGATCCTTTGTGTGGTGGAAGAGTCATGCAAAAGGACTACCTAAACCATTAAATCTTGGCAATGCAGTTTTTCAAAAGGACTACCTAAACCATTAAGGCCCTTTTTCCACACCTATCTTATTTTATGGCTGTCATAAAATTATGAGACATTCCTTTTGAGTTCCACGTCATTTATGGGATATGTCATACAAAAATTAGTTTTCCACTACTTTAATATAAGACATGTCTTATTCCTTTTGAGTTCCACGTCATTTATAAGATTGTCTCATACAAAATTAGTTTTTTCCACTACTTTAATATGAGACATGTATTAGGATAAAACATGTCATACTTATGTTCCACCGATTTTCCACTATATGCAAAATATGACATGTCATATCTATTACATGTCTTATATTCACACTTTTCCACTATGCAAAATATGACATGTCATATCTATTATTGTTTAAATTTGGTTTTTGTTCTGAAAAACTTTTAGATTTTCCTCGAGATTGGTTTCCACCCAAGGTTGGGTTTTCTTCACAAACAAAGTTTTCCGATGAAATAAAAAATAAGAAATAGGGCTTTCCTATGATTTTGAAGCGGAAATAGGGCTTTCCTATGATTTCGATTTAGAACTTTCTTTTGGAGATCGGGTTGTAGGTGTGGGATGCGTGCGGCTGTAGAAAGCGAGATAGATAAGGGATGAGTGGAGAGGGTTGCATACATACGAAAAATTCCGATGATGGCGGTTGAGTTTTCTTACTTTGCATGCTCTATATTGGTTGCATCCGAACTTACGGTTTTTAGTCATAAGTTGCATGCTCCGGAGCTTTGAGAAGTATACTTGATGTATTAGTCTTTAAAGCGCGACTATTATTGTCAAGAATCATCCACTAGTTGCATGGACTCACATCGACTTACGGGTTGTGGTTGAATTTTTTATAACAAGTAGCCATCATGTTTTCTGTTTCGGGGTAAATGTTAGGTAATGTTCAATGCGTTTTGACATTTATCCGGCATGTATATAGGTATGAAGCTCTCATCAACGGGGTCCCATCCATGTACTCAATTTATGGTTCGCGCCATCCCTTAATATATGAAGAAGACATGTAAAGCGATATATCAAATTCAAAGAACATCGTTGATTTACGCCATTATTTGGTATTGATCGTTGATTTATCGACACTCGATTATAAATAGAGCGAAATTGGTTGGTAATACTCTCCATCAAGAAATTTAGATAGGGATATATTCCAAATCTTTGTATAACGAGAGAAAGTAATTCATGTAGAGAAAGGATTGGGTGAGTAGTGTCGATGGTGTTGGGTTACATAAAATTCTTCACGATTCGACCTAACAATTTTATTTTCATGTTCGAGGCCGATGGGAAGCTTTACAAAACCTTTGCATACACCATCATGGTACTACATCTAACTCGATATGAACCCTTGCTCTAAGCACCAATTGTATCTCTACATTTAAATGGAATGATAATTCTCACGATTCCCCTAATAGTATTATTTTTCATGCTCTAGCAGGCGGAAGCTTCACAAATACCTTTGCATGCCGTCATCTACTTTGGTGTGCACCTAAGTGAAGCTAAGAACCTTCTTTGTAAGTAACAGTATATCTCTACATATTGAGCGGGCAATAATGTCCCGAGTCTTGATATTTAAAAGCGAAATTAACAAAAGTGGAAGAAACAAACACGGAGCTTTGTATTAGTTTTTAAAGCCACTATACAAGCGGCCTCATCCCAGAACTACAATTTCACACCGCTATGACCAAGCATGATTATCAACCTATTTTTATGGTTTCTCGATGGATTTCTTTACCATTCTGAGAAATTCCCACATGATCACGAGAATTATTAGGCGAGATCTTTAACATGTGATATCTGACCGAGGAGTTAGAATGCATGCTAACAAATGTTTATATAGATGATTATGCTCAATCAAACAAAAATACCAATAGAGATGGTTGTGTTGAGAAGGCGAGAATTAGAAATGGATAAGACAAACATATGGAATTCTTCGTGGGAGAAAATGCATTTGGCTATTAAGGGGTCCTAATGGTCGTTAGAACCTGCGGATACCTCACATGGCAAGTGCATAGACAACAACTAATTCCGGTAATGTGATCACGAGGAGGAGGCTTCATTTCATAGTTACTATAAGATGCTTTACTTGAGAAATAAAGGTTGTGTTGCAAATGGTCTGAACTCTTATTACACATGTTTGCATAAAAGGTAATAGGCACCTAGAAATAAGATGTAATGGACAAAAGATAGAAACATGATTTATATACGTATTTGGCATACATAGCCAAATAATTCCAAAATGATAGAACCTACAAGTTAGGACTCTGACAAACACAAAGAAATAAATTCTAAGCATTAAATTGAGTGTTAAAAAAGGAAAACTAGAAAAACTTAAGCATCCTAACTCCTTTTACAT
Source organism: Isoetes taiwanensis (assembly GCA_021234155.1). NCBI lineage: Eukaryota > Viridiplantae > Streptophyta > Lycopodiopsida > Isoetales > Isoetaceae > Isoetes > Isoetes taiwanensis. The sequence goes on along the minus strand of JAJEKV010000010.1, from coordinate 18,391,534 downwards.
CTAAGCTGACATCAAAGCTCTTGTGAGGCAAGAATCAAATTAACATTAGCGATCTAGATTCAACTAATCATATATTGCAAGTTATCAAGAGCTTACATTCGGTGCTTGAATTAGAGCACTCGGTGGAACACTCGAGTTTATCTTGTACATTTTTTGTAAGTATACACTTGGGGGCATTAGGAAAATTCATAGAATAGCAAGCCGAGGATGCCACATCACTCCATTTCCATGATATACATGGAAAACGTCTAATGCTCTCTCATAAGCAATGGGACTTCACAACAAATACTCTCAAACAACCATCATTGTCCTTAGCTAAACAACTCCATTTCTACCTCACCATTTATACCCCTTCATAATGGTTAGAAGCACAAAATATGCACTTCTCTAACTACGCCTCTTACATTTAAATGAGAAGTATACACTTGAGGCATTGGAAAATTCACCCAAAATAGCAAGGTAGATGCCACATCAACGCATTCCATGATATACATAGAAAATTTCTTATGCTCTCTCACAAAACAACAATGAATTCTAACAAATACTCTCAAACAACCATAATTTGTCTTAAATTCCAAATAACTTAGTCTTCTATTCACAATTTATGCCCTTCACCAATGGTTAGAAGCACAAAATGCAAAACTTCTCTAACTCACCTCTTATCCATGAAACATCAACTAAATGCCCATCTATCCATCTACGACATACAACATTAGACAACAATCTTTAAAGAGCCCATCAACGTCAACACCATGAATCAAATAATTTTGTAACTAGATTTTTTTATTTCATTATAATTTATAATCTCAATCTATGAATCTCTCTTTCTCCATTATGTTAGTCTGCAGTATGGGAGTCACTTGCATTGTGAAATGTGCAAGGGTTGAAATCATTTAGCCTAATATGGAATATTCCCTGGCATCCTCTCTTGGTTAAGCCTTGAATATGGTTAGGCATTGCATATGTCTACATAAAATTGTATTTATGCTAGGCAATCACCGTTCTATTCTAGTTATTGTAAAGACAATTCTATAAGCCACAAAAACATGAAGTTCTCATAAAGGCATTTTAGATGTCATCTATGTCCATGGAACAATAAGCCTTTGTATAGAGCCACTGCCAACACATCCCTTCTTGCCAATGTCTTCTAGAACTAGCTCTTCTTTGACATTTTCCTTGTTTCTATTTTCCTCTCATTCTCATCAACCTCCTCGGCATTCTCATTTTTGGTGTGCACTACGCACCTGGTTGTCTAATGCCTCCCTTGCACTTGCCTCATTCCTTCTAACTCCATGGCCACTTCAGCGACCCAACTCTCATCAAATGCTTCATTATCTGTGATGCATAAATTATACATCACCATTAATAACTTCAACCATTGGCACATACTTAGATGAAGCGCGGTTCCTGGCCCATTCGCGCGGGTGCACATCGCCTCCGTGTTGGGGAGCGGAATGATTGGGCTCGGGAAGCACTAGAGCAAAACTTTGCCGATGTTGCCACCGAAGGCGCCATTGAGGATGAATGTCATGCCCTCCGGTGCCCAGCGTTTGCCCATGTCGGGGAAGCGGTATGATCGATTGCTAGTGCCTAGCCAACACGTTGCATGAGTTGTTGAATCACAGCATCGATGGGTTTGTTGGTGATACCTCGAAGGTTATGGATGCCTGAGGACTGATTGTGTCTTAAAGGAATGACATTAGGCATCCACGGGTGTCTGACATACTGACCCAGACTTAATCTTTTTGCTAAGGTTTTCCCTCGAAAACCCTTAGGCGGGGTTTTTAATCCTGTCGATTAATACATTTGCTGCTCTCTTTTTGTTTGGGTCCCATAGGTCCCGGTCGGTCTCAAGTGGGCCAAATCTATTCTATTCTGTTCACAATCTATGCATCTTCTTCAACAATATCACGGAATCATGCTTTTAGTATGCCAAAAGGCCCGTTCCACGAGACATTCTAGTCTTTGGATGAAATTCCAATGTTTTCATGATCCTTAAATCCAAGTGCCTTTGTTAATAAATGGGGTCAACAACCAAAGCCTTGGAGTATCACAGCGACATCACCAAGCAAACAATAATTCTTCATTTTCAGACTCAAATTTAGTGTGATTATTCTTTGCGTGAGCCCAATCATGCATACTTCCCACCACCCAATATCATAGTCATATCAAGCATCACAGAGTCCACAATGGCTTGTAGAAGTATCGAATGATCTTTTCCCTGTTGTAATAATCTGCGGCGAAGTCTCTTTGCAATTAGAGGAAAATTTGAGGCAAGAAGTTTGCAATTAAAGTAAATGTAAATACATCATTAGGATGGATAGTCAGAGTCTGCCTTCTTTTCCCGAGTGGCCAAGAAGCGAGGATTACGAACAATGGAATTATTAGTCAAAGGGGATGATAGCGATATTCTCCATAGCCAATAAAATCGATTTCTTTCTCAATGAATATAAAAATGCATTTTAGGTTACAACATAGAAGAGAAGAAATAAATGAATTCTTGCAGAAATTCCGGACCACAAATTGAGAGGAAGACATGCTCATAGCTCCACGAAGAAAAGAAATTAAGGAACACTTCAATCAATGGCACATGGGAAAGAGTCCGGGCCCCGGATGGATCTGACCCGAGAATTCTACATAGGTTTGGGACTTGATAAAGGAAGACTATCTTGTTTATCCAGGGAGCATAGAGCGAGTACACTGAAGCCGCCGTCTGGTCATTACTCTAATCAAAGTAGATAACCGCAAATTACAGTGATTGGAGACCAATTTCTCCTTACCAACACAAAATACAAGTTGTTGGCAAAAAATCTTGGCTAACAAGTTAAAATTAGCCTAATAGAGTCATCAATCACAGTCTGCTTTCTTGGCAAGGAATATTCTTTGATTATAATGGTGCATCGAAGGACTTCTTTGGAACAAAATTGTCGGTCAGTGCATGCTTCCTCAAGCTAGACTTCAAGCGAGCATATGACTTTAATCAGTTGCCAATTCCTAGAAAAGGCAATGGATCACTTGGTTTATACACCAAATGTATACGGAAAGTGTTTAGTTTTAATGTCATGGCCTCATTTGCACTTATTATGAAATGGCAATCTCTTGAATTAATTCCCATGTAGAAGAGGTGTGAGGCAGGGATGTCCCCCTGGCTCATACCTTTTTCTAATTGTGTGAGATGGTCACCGGTGGTAATTCACATGCGAGCAAAGGATATAAATTGTACCACAACTTCTGAGTGATCAAATTGCCTTCTCCCTGATGCAATATGCTGATGACACCTTGTTTTTCTTAAACAGAAGACAATAGCCTTCCAAACTTTCTCAAGATAGTGGATAGGTTTGGATACATCTCTAGGTCATGCTAAACAAGAATAAATGTGCAATAATTCTGAATCACAGAAGGCATACTCTGAGGGATAAAAAATCTTAAAAAGCAAGAGAGATCTTTGGTACATCAATCCTTAGGATTCCCCCTAATACAATTCCTTCCTCACAGGGTTTATGGGAGCAGTAATTACTAAATTAAAAAAGAAGCTGAGGATGTACTCCTCTTCTCTATCTTTGGGTACGGTAAGTCACAGGATTGCCAATCTTTGTCATTAGTAACACACATATATATTTTTCATCTTATTGTTGGAGATAAAGCTTCTATAACAAGATTAGTGACCAATCGAATGAGTTTATTTGGCAAAGGAATTACAAGGTTGCACGAGGGAGACCTCATCAAACCCTAGGAAAGAAAGGAGGACTTGGTTGCAAGACCTATTTATAGCTCAAGCACTTGCTACCAAAAAAAATGATATGGAGATATCCACAACTCCTCACCATCCCGATAATATTAAGATGTGGAGTGCGAGTCTTACCACATTGGCGAGTCACACTCACAAGACATGAACTTGATTCGACTTTCTTCAATTCCTCCATGCCCAAATACTTCCATTGTGCTAAGAAGAATGTTTGAAGCATGGAATACAGTACAACGTATTCACAGGCCCCAATCATTGATACAAGATGCAGGATATCCACTTCTTTTTGGCATCCACAGTATTACCACGATGTGTGGTACTGGCTCGCTTATCCACAAGAAAGTACATCTGATAGCCTCGAGATCGAGAAAAATTGAGACTTGAAAAGGAGATTACACTGGAAGGGCTGGAGAAATATCCTTACTCACGAAGGCTCACAATTAGATAAAATCTAACAGGCTCATCATGGATAAAGTGGGAGATATGAAGGTGTGTGAAAGTTCAAATGGGTGGCACCTAAAGGGTAGGGAAAATATACTGTAAAGGATATCTACTCGTCTTGGTCAAACAAACCATCCAAAGCTACACAACTACGGGCTGAGAGAGAAAAAAGGTAGCTGCTATATGTGATGCGAGGTGGAAGGTGCACAACAAAACAAAGTTAAGACTTTTGGTACGATCCTGCATGTCGAGTTTGACCACCAATCATAGAAAACAAAATTGACAAGCCATTTAAAACATGTCCCTGAGGTGTGGACAAATTGAGACCTCTAACCATGTTTTCCTTTGTCCTAAGATTCAGGAATTTTGGTGTTAGATTTGCTCAGGTAAACAAAGGTCACACAGGTGAATATGGTATTCACGAACTCGCGGGTTACTAATCTTGTTAGATCCTTGGGTTCTTGGGCCATATGGAAACTCTGAAATAGGATTCTTATAAAGAAGATTCCAAACTTGACATGGATTCATGAGGTCTTTTTAAGCTCTCTAATAGACTCAGCCATTGACTTTTCATGACAAGAGGACAGGGTTATGACAAGAATGGCACGCCATTGGCAAATTCCAAGGATCACATGATTTCTTGTACTAAATCTAACTGTTAATGATGTTGTTTTGCAGTGCGGTCGGAGAAATTTGAATAGAGTTGGGGCAGCGAGAGAAGATGGGAGTGGCATGTATTTCGGATGATGGGTTCTCACTCTCCGAGGTGACCAGAAGACATGTTCATTCGGCTGAAGCAGGGAAATGATTCATGCATCGCCATCAAAAAAGGTACTCAAAGGCGAGGCATGGAGACATAATAACGGGCGTATTTTCTGAATTTATACCATAAGTGGGAGGCGGCTTGAAAGCCCATGTACTAGTTACTGCTTTGGACTTCGCAATTACTCAACATAAACTTGATGAAATTTCTTGAACATGTACTTGGAAGAAGAAGTGTTACGGATCTCACAATGCAAGATCTGGTTGATCTTTCGATAAATTAATGATCTCACTACCTTCTCCAAGCTTGTTCTTAGTAGTTTTATGATGCGCTGACTATATTAACTATCCGGGGTTTGGTTCTGAATTTTCTACTTACATACTTCATTTTATAAGAAGTATGGTCTTTGAACATATTATGCGCGTAAGTATACCTCGATTAGTGTACCTCTTATGTACCTTTGAGATATGAATACTAAGCTTCACCTTGCCTTCAAACAAAAAAAAAAAAAAAAAAAAAAAAGAAAAAATCCTATGACATGATCGATTGGAGGTACATGATAGGAATATGACTACCATCTCTTGGCAATTACGTAGGAATACCTGTTTTTGCCTCATATACAATAGCAAACTCTTTGCATTGATTTCATTTGGCCAATGCAATTCTGATAAAGTTCTCTCGTTTTAGCTTGATAGCTCGACTAAATTCGATAATGCATCTATGATTCGTCAATGCAATGGCAACCTCTTTTGGCACTTCTATTGCCATCCGCATATTGAGATCTTTTTTCTATAAGACTGGGTGCAAAATATCACAAACCCATTGAAAGGTTCTACAGACACCCCTCATTCTTTGGCGAAACATTCTGCCGGTGTGGCTCATTGATGGTATATTCTCATAAACCTTGGACCGCTTATACATATGAATAGGCTTTTCCCTCTTCATGAAGGGCATGTAGCTCACTAATTCAATGAGTTGCATACATGCTTTCATGTACCTAGCTGACGGCTGTGCATCACTAGGCCTCAACAACTCAAGCATGATGAAAATATCAAAGTGCTTGGCAAACTTGAAGAAGACTCTGCCAAATAGTTGGATCCATGCCAATAGATATGACCTAAGCATGCAATACATGATAGAATAGAATAGAATATAATAGTTTTTTTATCGTCCACTAATGGTAAGAGTTTGAATTTAAAACAAAACTTTAAAAATTCACAAGTGGAAGACTAGTTTGACAATTATGCAATCCATTACAAATAGAACAACTGGAAGACTAATTTATCCAATGGAAAACAATTACTTCATTAGAAATAAAATAAGCAAAAAACATTACTCGACTAGTTTGATTGATTTGACAAGTGGAAGACTAGTTTAAAGTGGCTGCTACTGCAGTTTCTCAGTTTGTGCCTCTTCCTTTTTTCTACTTCAATCTTTCCAGTTTGTGCCTCTTCCTTTTTGCACGTCTTCAGCAGAGGCTTTGGCAGGCTCCTTTGCTTTTCTTCCACGAGGTTTCTTTTTCTGACTGGGCTCTGGAACAATTTCAACAAGGTTTTGACTTGGCTCTGTAATATTGCATCAAAATATATAAAAGTAATGTATTCTAGACATTCTCACATGAACAAATAGATAAGTAGCATATAGACACACATACCACTTGTTGTATTGCATCACTAAGCAATCTATTTTGCATGTGAACAAATAGGAAGCCTATAAAATAATAAACCGACTTAGCATTGGATCCTTTATCGAGGGAATATTCTAAGCTAATTATTTCGTGTCGAGTTTAGAAGCTTAGTCACAGTGAGTCAACAGCTTGTTCAAGTATACGGCCGATTGCGGTTGGACAATAAAGAGCTTAAAGACGTATTGCTTCACATGGGCCTTACTTCTTTCGGGATTGAGGCTATCGAGCCTAAGATCCTTGCGAGAGAAGTTTGATGGCACTTTCGGTCTAAGCTCGTGATTTTTGAATCGAGATGAGGCTTGTGATTCGGCTCCATCCTCATAGATATCACGGCCCAAGAACAAGTGGGGCTGGTTAGTTCTCTTCTCAGGGGGCCAGCTCTAAGTTGGTTTTGCTCCTTTGTTAGAGAAAAATTTGAGTTAAGATTTTCTTTGCTTTCACCTCTGATTTCAGGCATGCTTTGGAAACCGATCGTCCCGGTATGCAGTGATCCTACAAAACTCTGTGATCTAAGGCAAGGCTCTCGTCAGAAGCTTGATGTATACGCCAATTTCGTGAGATTTTGGTAGACATTGCCTAGAGACGATGTTGCACTTGAGATTATTTCCGAAGGGAGGTTACGAGAGCATGTAAGATATGTTGTCTGTGGAAGCCTCGGACTTTGGAAGAAGCCGTGGTTGCGGTTTGATGTGATAATTTGGCTCTTCAAGCGTGGGAAAGAGAGACATAGTCAGGTCTTCCAATCACGAAGCGCGTAGCTCGTCCTCCCGATGTCGTGATAGAATCCGACAGTCGGGACTGAGCCTATGCAGTTGATGAGAGACCTTTATGCCCGCAGGAAGCGTCGAAGAGAATACCAACCTTTGCCTCTCTTGTGGAGGGCCCCGGCCATGCTCGTGGATGCCTGTGAAGTGTCCAAACGTTCGAGCTTGAGGACGGTCAAGTAGTAGGGTCGGCTCGTCGGCTGGCCATACTACCGGACTCCTTCCATATTTCTTGACATGTTTTATTCTATCCCGGATAAAGGTCGACGCGTTTTCATCCCTATATCATTGAAATGTCGGAAGTTGGAGAATTGCAGTGTTGGCACAACTTGATTGTGGTGCAAATACTTGCTTTATGGATAGTGCGTTACGCCAAGTAAACGCGCCATCCCTAAACAAGGTTGAGCATCCACTGTACGTAAAGTGATTGATGGGCCAGGAGATCTCGGTACCCAGTCATAGAGATATGCTGGCAACCTCTTAGGGTTTTGTTGGGAGTTTCTTGTAGTATTTCCTTTAATCTCATTGCTAGCCCTCATGCTCCAATAGTCTTGGAGTGCCTTACGACTCGAGCTACATAACCATGATTGATTGGCGTGCTAGATCCATTTTGATTTCTTTGGTTCTGGCTCTAGTTCTAGCTCATCGCGAGATGTCGGTCTGCGCCGACTTGATAAAATGCGGTATCATGACCCCTAGTCCTTGCTATTCTGTTTACTGTTCCTGTTACGATTCAACTCTTGCCTCGCTCCGGTTCATGCGATTACGACCATATTCTGGTGATGATGTGCCGGCTCCAGCTCAACTCCAGTTTCTCTGCTCGGTTTGGTTTACGCTCCTGCTCGATTCTTGCTCAGGTCCACATTTCTTGCTCCGATTCTTGATCGATTCATGCTCCAATGTTCTGTTGCTCACACTCACGTTCATGTTTGCTCCACCTTTTTGTAGAGGCTTCTTCATGCCCTCGATTTATCTCCAATTTCTCGCCCGAGTTCGGTAAATCTAGAAAGGCAAGATCAAGTTCGGTGTTTACAGTGAGTTCACCCATCGGCTAAATTTGGGCACCCGTAATCTGCTTAATTCTTCCCGAGATAAATATGGCGACTATAAGTGTTTTGACAAAAGTCCGGCCGGCAAACTCCTAGAGCCGATATATGATTGTCCTATTGATTTGTTGAGACAACGCTGCCATATGGTCCGATATATGGTCTATCTCATGAATTGAAGGTTTTACTTGGATTATATTGAAGAATCTAGTCCAACACTGGCCATTCGACATTTCAGTCCACTGTGGGCGCCTATCTTCTTCCGTCAAAAAAGAGGATGATTAGCTCACGTCACAGTGCGTTGATTATTCTGACCTCGTCGTCGTCTTAGAGATAAATTGTCAGCTTCCTCACGATCCCGGAGTTGTTGGAAACGACTCCAAGGTCACATTATTTTCTGAAGATTGATCTTGAGTGCTTTCTAATCTTATTCGGTCCGGGAGGTATTGGAAAATACCTTTAGGTACTCGGTATGGCCCATTTAGGCACCACAGATTCTTGGTTTGGACTTACCAATGCTTTCACGTGTTCGACTGTAGCCAATGATGTTTCGAGTTCTTAGACACTTTTGTTATCATCTATTTGGATGATATTCTTATTTCTAAGACTCTCGAAGGACATGAAGGCATGTTCGGCGGAGTCCTTGAAGCTTAGGCATGGTTGCCTGCAAACTTGGTATGATTCGAAGCGAATAATGCGGAGTTCACTTGGCTATCGCATCACTCATGGGTCTCTATGGATCTCGAAAAGGTCGTAGCATTGCAGGAGTGGCAAACACCATCAGATTCGAGATGTTCGATTATTTTCTTGGGTTTGCCAATTTCTGCTCATGGGATTATTTGGGGTGCCCTTCCAGCCACGCCTCATGGTTAGGACGTGCCATTTGAATGGGCGTAGGCCGGAATGCTGCTTCGTTACCACGAAGCATGCTTTCCCCATGCGCAGTTCTTGCTCATGCGAGATCGCTGCGCCCATATGTTGTCGAGCGGATGCTTAGATTTTTGCGCTTGGTGGGATCTGTCACGGGGAGGATGATATAAATTGCATCCGTGGCGCTTATATGAGGTTCCATTCTTGAAATCAACTATCTGTTTATGACAAAAGGGTTGTTAGCGATAGTGGGTTTAACTTCGGCGAGGTGGAGGCGTTACTGAAGGATCTCCTTATAAGATCACCGGTCTACCACGGATCCCTTCAAAATCTAAGTATTTTCGGTTTATAAGGTGCTCAGCGAATGCGGCCAAGCGTTGGCATACTCAAGTATTATCTCCGGATTGATTTCGTGATCAGTACCATCCTGGATCCTCCAAGGAAGCGATGCCTTGTCACCAGCACTCCTACAGGCCCAAGCTAGGTGATCCTGTATTTAACCCGGCAATTCTGAGTTATTCTAAGAACTTTGACCGGTTCTAGCTTATGGTCCCTCACTTTGATCGAGAGAGAGCCTCATGATACGGCCTTGTTGTTGGGTCTGATACGAGCATCTACGCCTTAGATCCATTGGCTCAAGATGTATTCTCACACCTTGGCTCTGCATCATCTTCTCGACCGTCTGATCAGGGCGATGATCGTTTTCATGATTCGAGATGGACTTCTATTCCATGATGGCTACATGTGTGCCGGATGGTGCTTCCTGAAGCCGGGTTCTCCACGGACTTGCCGCTGATTCACTATGGGCGGGACACTTTGGAGTGTGAGACTTTTGAACTTATTGATCGAGGAGTATTGGTGGCTGGGCTTCATCGCTCTCGGAAGCTTTTTATTTAATCTGTGACATGCAACATCGAGCCAAGGTTCAAGGCATCTTCCCCCATGGCCTTCTTTTAGCCAGCGGTCACCGGATGATGGACATTGGAAGAGCATTTCTATGAACTTTATCCCGAGTTGCAGGTCTCTCGGGGTTATGATGCCATCATAGTTGCTCGTTGATCGTTTCTCTAAGATGGCTCATTTTATTCCTACCAGCGTCACCATCACCCGTTGAAGGAACAACGGATCTTCTTCTTGGTAAGTAGTCGGACTTCACGGTTTTGCCCAGGCTCTTACTATAAATCAGAGTCATGGATCGAGTTAAACCATGAGGTTTTGGGCGGCTTTTGGGTGTGTATATCGACCGCTCGACATGGTCATCGACCAGTAATGGGCGGGCGGAGCACGTGTCAGAGACTGGGCAATATTTAAGATTTGCTTTTATCAATTGTCGGCGGGATGATTGGGTCGATTATCTTTTCGATGGGCGGGTTTGCCTATAATAACTTCGTTACATGCTTCCTTGGCGGACTCCCATTCTTTCTAAACTACGAGTGGCATCCTCGTTGGTCCTTTAGCATGTTGTGGTGACTCGGTCCAATCCTAGTCTTTGATCTCGGCTTGAAAACTCGAGCTCTTCAATCGGATCTTCCAGCATCATCTTCGCGAAACGCGGGGATATGCACTATCGACATTATGCTGATTTGTATAGGCGAGAGCTCCTAAGTTTCACGTTGGTGACCTTGTCGCTAACCCGTGAGATCTCCTACGCCATGTCCTACCAACAATAAGCATTATAAATCGCCTTGGTCCTTACCGGATCTGACCCGAATCGGCAATGTGGCATTCGGCTCGAGCTCCCTCGATTGTTGACCATCCGATATTTATGTTTCTCTGTTATGGAGCCCTACCACGGTCAATACTTTTCGGATCGCGTTCCTCATAGCCACCACGGTGAAATTGATGATCATGGGGGTTAAGTTGATTACGGACTCAAGTTTCTTCGTCGTGATTGTATTACTTTGTCATTGGGAAGGGTTACTTGCCAAGAGATAGAACACAGGTCTGTAGGGAATGCGGGTATTTCACGATAAGGTACGAGTTTCACTTGAGCATTACTCGGATCGACCAAGTTTGAGTACTCGGCCCCATTCAGAAGTTCGTCATGCATCGTGGGAGGGAATGGTGTAGCGACCATACGGATATTAGCATCATCACCGAACATTATACTCGTATGTATAAAGATAGTCGTCACCTGCGGATGCAAAGGTATTTGCACAAAGGCGGGGATTTGAACTCGCAACCTTCGATTCTGGTCACAAACTCTTAAGTCGCTACCAATATTTTGTTGAAGATATTTCTTCACGTCTTCCTCATATGTGGAACAATCTTGAGGAGGGTTTCTAGAATATTCTAGAACCTAATTATCTAAACTCTGGTACTTGGCATGATCTCGCCCATTGGGTGGTAGCGATCCTAGCCAGATTAGCTAGATATAGGAGGCACCTCCTTGTCGAACCATTAAGTTCCAACGCAGTCTTGAGCCTTACAGGCATACATGCCACCGTGTTCACCTTGCCTTGAGCCATTGTATTCTTGATTCCTGTTCATATATCAGATTTCTTGCCGATCTTGGCGTATTTCTGCCGTATTTCTTGCGTATTTTCCACATATTTTTCTTGTTTTCGCGTAGGTTCATGACAAGGTGGCTCTGACCTATAAGTATTTGGGGAATCCCGGGTTTCCGGCTACAAATAGCTGGCAGTGCCTCCTGCTCCAGTTGAGTGTCACGGTGATTTGGATTACATTGTATGCCATGCAAAGCATTAGCTCTTACTTTGTTAACATATAGATTCTCGCTCTAAGAAATAAACTTGAAACTTTCCAATAAACATCCATGTAGAATGAGAACTCACCCGAGCACTCCAAATAGCAGAACCAATTCACCTCGGAAGCCTCTTCTGTTGTTGCTTTGGATCTCCACAGGAAGTTGCTAAATATGAGCAAATTGATTAGAATGGATTAAAATGCAATGCACTTATAAATAGGATCGAGAATCAGTAGGTTTCTCACAGAGAAGGGCTATGGCAGCCATGATAAAGTTTTTGAACCGAAAGCACGAAGCGGAAACCACGAACGGTCGATGTCTCTAATCCAAAAGCGACCCATTTAGGGTCAACCGTTACGCATAGGTGCGGCAGAAGTTCTGGTCAAAGCAGGTTGGGCAGCTTGACCCAATTCGATTTTGCTTACGTTCTTGCCCAATTAGGTTTTCTTAGTAAATTCTTAAGACATTCATTGTTGTTTAGCCATTGTGCAATATTACATTAGAGGAGACAAAATGCACTTGAAAACACATCAACAATACGACAACAACCTCTTCTATTCAAATCTCCTAAACTCACAACAACGTCCCTTGCTCCTTATATAGTATGGAAGAAACAATCTCCCACTTGGATTCATGGTTTGCCTTACATGGGCGTAAGCACAATATTAAATGACTTCAACTTTTAAACATTCAGTATACTTTAAATTCCAACCCGTCTACTTTATCCTAGTAGCTTCAATACTCATTTTCATAGTTCGGAAACCTAAGGCGTGTCATTTGGCGTCTTTGATCTTTCTACATCACGTTCTCCTTCATCGAGATCGAACATGGCCTCTAACACCACATTCGGCTTCCTCAATTGTACGTCTCCACATCTTCCTCTTTGTTTCTCACCCATCATTATTCCCTATTTTGGGAGAGCAACAAGGGGGGTTCACTTTAGGTGCCTAATGTGCATGAGTGACTTGTAGGGGTTTTTGGACCATTTCCACATTATGCGGCGAGGAGTTAGGGGTTTTGACCACTACTTGGAGTAAGTTTTGTATGGAAGGGGTCAAATTTGCCTTTCAAAAACCCGTGCTCGGGGTGTTTTTGGTCCACTCTCTTGCCTTTATGGCATACCCCCCCTTTGTATAAGTGCATCCTCAAGAGTGGCAGCTCTCCCTCGCTCCCACACCTTAGCGTCACGACAAGTGAACATGCTTGTAATTTTGGTAGAATGTGTAGATCTCTTTTAGTAAGCTTACCATGGTTGCCAAATCCCTGACTTTGAAGCCATCTTCTCGAACAAAGCAATAGATAAGATAAGATAAGATAAGATGGATTTTTCGTCACTTGGAACCCAGGTTATGGGGCCGGCACATACGAGGAACTGTGACCATTTAAAACACAGGGACTAGGCCCGTCATCAAACAAAGAACCAAGTATTAAAAGACTACCAAGAAGATAATGCTAATGCTAGAGGTAATTTTGTGCTTCTAAAATTATCTAGACATAGCACATCCAAAGTTGGAAGGCCATTGATCTAGAATAATTCTTTGCGCCTCCCATGCCTTTGCCCACACTTCTTTTGCGGTAGAACCCTCACCTTTACCAGAGCTCCTCTTCACGGTTACTGGCCCGAAGGGAGAGAGGTCCTCATCTTTGAAACTAGTCCCTACGAGATGGTTGCCATCTTGAAAGACATGTAAGCGACTAAGGTGTTGAAACTGAACCAAAAGATGGTGAGAACTGATCGGAGTCTTGCCGCTCCGCCCTGGTAAGCGGAGACAACTCCACCAACCTTCACATGCATGACATCGGAGAAAAAAATGCAAAGCCGCATCCCGCCGGAATGGGCATTTATCTTACGCCTCACCGCAGCCCCTATAATACGTAAGTTCGAGGGCTCACAGTAGCAGGAAGATACTAGGCGGCTGCTCCTTTCTGCTAACTCGACAACTGCGATGAGCCGTGGTTGCTTGCTTTTAAGAATAGTCGGTATCCATCTTTGTTTTCACCGCAAGACAAGTTTGGATTGATATTGATCAATGTGTCCTTAGCACGCATGTGGAGTGATGATAATTTCCGGCAATTTAGCAGTAAATTTTGCTACTTCATAAACAAGCGGATGCAGGTGAGCTATGCTATTTTTCACAAAAGCTTGTAAGTTATGAACTATAGTTTTTTGTAACTTCGATTAATCAGCTGAGAATTATAATCAATTAGCTTTGTTTTCAATCAAAACACCAACGTCAAAACCTAGGATCAAAATTAGCCTTTGTTTTGCAAAGATGCTGGTGCGATGCAGAAGTAAGTGGATGTCTCGAGGATCGTATAAGTTCAACTTCTAAATATATCACTGCCCAGCTTGCGGTTCAACTTCTAAACTTGTAATCTTAGTAGCGAGGAATGATATTTTAATACTTTATCAAATCAACAATCTGTGAGTCTTTTTAAATTTCCTTGATCTCTTCAATAAACTTTTGTTGGATGTTGAAAAATGGAAGGGTCTTTTGGTTTACTGATGCGTCGTGCACTTGAGGTACTGTTTGGACCTGGAAAACTGCCTCAGCTGGTGCTTCTAGTGGCTGAATCATCTTTGTTAGTGTGTCAATCTGTTCACATAAAAGATAGTCAAAAATAAGTTGTAAGTGAATTTTACATAATGCAGCACATGGGCTGATTTTAAATCCATTGCCTAAAGCATAAACAAGTTGAGAATGAACAATCATGGCCCAAGGAATTTCTAAACCTTGCATGGCTTGAAAAATATAAGCAAACCATCTTTTAGCAGAATATGAAGTTAAGGATGTTAATTTTGCATTCAAGTTTGCTAGTAAACTTTTATATGGTGGCAGCGCATCCTTGATATTGTAGCCTTGATTTTCTTGCTTGATTCCATACTTTTGCCAATCTACATATTGATGAACTAAAATGATGGGAGCATTGGGTAAATCCGAGGTCACGTTGAGGATCATAGTGAATAAAGTGCAGCCAATTAAACTCTGCGATGGTATGGGCATAAATGCACACAAGGGCCCGTAATTTTAGCTTTCCTGTCGTGTAGCATTATAATCCAGGTTGGGTAATGCAAATTTGAGAGAGGATGATTTTTTGCGAAGATTTTTGGGCAGAACTGGATTAAGAAAGTGGTGCCTCCATGATATTTCTTGGAATTTGATATAGGTGTTCCTCTTTGCTCTTCTAACCAAACATTGTAAAATAATCTTCCTCGTTTCATAATGCTTCTGCATAGCACTATGCAAAATAGAATTTTATGTGGTGGCCAAAATCCCGAATGATACAAAGCATTCATAAATTGGATTTTAGAAATCAAATTACCACCATTGTTCCATGATTTCTTAGCATCTATGGATAAATATGGAGTGAACAGTATTCCTTCTTAGATAAGGATGATTAGTCGGATAATCACATTTCCATAGAGGAATTACAAAGCATAAGCGAAGCTGATTCCTTGCAACTTTCTTTTGATAGGGAGGTCTTTTCCGCCGTTGAAACTGATGAGCCTCTTCAATGGGTCTCTCTCTCAATGAAATTGGTTCTCGTATCGTTTATTTGGTCACAGAGCCATTCACCAATGTAGAGACAAATCACCTTTTAAATTCATTAATTGAATAGAACCATGAATTTAGCTTTATACTATAAATAGACCTAGCCATCAATCTTTAACTTTCTGGATGTTTTGATATAAGGAGTCCTTAAAAGTAGGACCTTTGACCCTCTTCAATAGTTTTCGACTTTTTGTCTTGATCTTCCCAAGCTTTCCTCCAATGTTTTTGCAACTGTTGTGACCAAATTGATCTTAAATGGGTCTTCATCCAGGCTTCCATTTGTGTAATCTATTTTGTAGAAGTTTCTACATCACCTCATCTGTGATGAATATGGCCGTATTGAAGGTGTTACATTCAAAGGCATCCTTTGCCTCTATACCTATATCTGTTGAATGGTGTGCACCACCTTAGCAAGAGATTTATAGCTAGTTCGATATGCCTTTAAAACTCTTTGGGCTTATTCCCAATACATTAGCGATAAGGTCACAAACTTTTTAAGGATCGTAGCAAGAACCTTATTCATTAGATACAGCAGCCATTTGCAGGGGATAGTATAGGTGAACTTTCTATGCATGATTAGAAAGTCTCTCACAATGAAAATATATTTCCACAGTCTCATTAATAAAATGTCCATGGTCGATACTAATTCAATTGGGCGTAAAATGCGGTAATGACTTGCGATACAATACCTTATCACGCTTTGGTGTGTTATCTTTTAATGCTAGAGACACCTCGTGCATTTCGTGTGATGATCATTAGAGATAAGAATGTATTGTTAACAAGGGTTCGTGAGGTTGCAAGTGGGGAAATTGGACCTACAAAATCCATTCCCCATTTTTCAAAGGGTTCGAGAGGCATAATTGGATTGAGAGGCATGTAGCCTCCTTGAGATGGCTTACCAATTCTTTGGCAAATATCACAGGTCTTGGCGAAGAGATAAACATCCTTAAATAGCGTGGACCACCCAAAAATCAGTTGTAGAACCTTTCGCTTAGATTATATCGGTGGTGGTGACCTCCTCAATCCTTCATGCCTCATGTACAATATCTTTGGGTTTCGTGGTAGATGATACACCTCGTAACACATAATCACCTTGCTTTATATAAACATCCTACTTGATCGGTAGTATATGGTTAAACCTTGCGTGAAATCGTCTTTGGACGCATCCATTTGTTAGGAAATTTGCCACTTGTAAGGATGCTGGCGGCAATTTCACGCACCCTTTTAACTACCATTAACATTATTAACACAAACTATTGCATTTAACACATTTAAATTAAATCCCATACAAACCCCACTTTTAGATGCAGATTGCATATTCACCGCAGAGATTTACTCGGGAGCAACGAAATTTGTCGGATGGGCATATTTGCCCTTTATTCCAAATCTGGACCATATGCGATCTCGTTTATGGGGTATGCATGTACAAGTTTTTTGTATATAGCCATATTAAGATTTACCAAAAATACTATAGGTTTGGGAGAATGTACTTAATTAATTTTGTACATGTATTGTAAATATGTTTGGGGCTCGCGGCCCTATGTAACCGTGTGAATATGCCCAAATACAAGGGATTTAAAGGGGATTTTAATTTAAATGTGTTAAACTCTAATGGTTAATGTGTGTCTTCAGATGACTGTGTGTTCAGTGTTATAAAAATTTTGGGCCCTTGGGCCTAACTAAAAACAAACATAGGTAAACTTTATGAGCCAGTTTAGCACTGTTTATGTAAATTAATGGCATAGCACAATATAGAGGTTGTTTATGTATCCACGGCTTTACACCTTTTCTTCATATAACCATGTAATGCAAATCTTTAATTTGATATACCAATTTAATTTTATAAACAAAAGTAGAGGACGCAATTGTGCCAGAAAGGTTTCCCCATGACCTTCAAAAGTGCTTACATGTGATGCTATTATTTGAATATTCATAACTAGCCAAATTGAATAATAGAATCCTTGATGAAACCATCAAAAGCTTTACATGTGGTACTTTATGCTTTGGTCTTCATGTAGCCAAATTGAATAATAGAATCCTTGATGAAACCATCCATAAACTTCGAGAAGTTGCATAGTATGCATTGCTCAATAATACCAATCCTTATGTAGAAATAAATGGCGGGTGTTCTTACAAGCACTACAATGAAGAATTTCATACAGACGAGAATGAGAATTCTATCGATATTAGGGTTTTACTGCAAGAAATTCAAAATCAACTTTTAAGCTACTCATTTATAAGAACTCCATCTGCAAAACCGCAATCTAGCTACTATATGTTCATGAGAACATCTCTCACAATGCTAAATAAGAAATAAGATATGGCATGCATGGCCAGACATTAAAACCCGCAAGGTAGTAATAAAGAGGTATAAAACTCGCCAAATGGCTTATTTTTAGACCTTGCCTAAAATTTCGGCTAAAGTTTATAAGGGAATTGGCTTCTAAAAAAAAAAAATAAAAATTAGCCATTCCAAAAAGGGGAAAAATTTGGACGCTCGTGAGTTTAGCCGAGATTGATCACATTACGCATTAATCGCTTTCCTGGGTTTCCATTACTTTATCAATTCAAATAGCCATACTAATCTATTCATATATCTTTCATTTGTGAATCGGCCATATTGAAGAACCAATTTACCATTACACTCATTAAGTGCATAAGTTAACATTGAAAAACCCAACCTTTTAGATATAATACATTTCCATTCATATAGCATACAATGTAGTTCAATCAATAATGAAAGATTGTCGACTCCAACCCCATGGTTAGATATGCGCCATCATCATCACCTTTTTATTGTTGTTGGTACCCACAGATACACGCGACATTATCACTTCTCTTTAAATATATCAACTAAAATACGCGATGATAACTTGCTTAGTTCAATAGCTACCGGCTAGCTACTACCAACAAAAGACAAATTGCCAACATAAGAATTTTTAAATTATACTAACTTTTATAATTTCGGGCCAAGTGTTGAAAACTAAAGGGCTTGATCAGATCACATTTCAAAAAAAAAATGTACTAATTTTGTTTTTATAGCTTTAGCCAACTCATTTGGATAACAAAACATTTAGGTCCTTAAAATTACTCCCCGGCCTAAGTCACGGTATGGCAAGAATTCACTGGACTAATTGATCTAACATAAACAAGCAATCCGATACCTAGTTATACTCACAAGGTTTTTGTCTTGTTCATAAGCCAATCAAGAGAGTTTTGCAAAGATCCTACAATCTAAGTCTATTTTACTTTGAGTTGTTCCCTTTAGTCAGATACAAACCTCATCAACTTTATCAATTTCTGGAAATTCTTTTCAGTCATCACTCACACCCCACAAAACTCACCCGCATTGATGATAAAATAGGTACCTTAACGGCCCTAAATGTTTTTCTATATTCAAATTAATGTTATTAACCTATAAAAAACAAAAAGTTTTTAGATTTTTTTTCTTGCTAAATTTGATAAAATAAAACCCTTTAGTTATCTTCCCACTTGGCTAAAATGTAAAATTTATATGACATGAAATTCGATGTTGGCTAATTTTCTGGTCCCTCGCTGCAACTATTTAACTTCAACTTTGAGCACTGATTAGTACATGAATGACATTGATCCAATATGCTTCTTTTTACAAATGATAACAAACAATTTATAAGGAACAAACAATATCGCTTTTGAAGAAACATATGCTGTACAAATGCATCCAAATGGTGAATTTGGTGGTAGCTTTCTCCGCTAGGGTCACAATTGATCAATACTATTAAAAGTTTAAAATGCGATCATATAACTTCTTTCTTCATAGCAAATATTATGATACAAATTCAAAATATGATTGAGGTAGCTAATCGCAATTACCTAAAATGAAAGAGGCCCATGAATAGAATTGGCATGGCTATTTGACCGATCAGACTCTAATAAACTTTTAGAAGGCGATGAAGCACACCAAAGAAACAATCCCGCTTAAACTCCTACATTTAGAATTTACTCCTCGCTTGGAGTGGCTAAATTATGCTTTTTCTAAAAAATTGCCTTTATAAACTTTAGCCATGAAATTTGACTAAAGGTCTTTAAAATCGCCATTTGGCTAATTTTAGCCACTCTTTATTACCTCGGATGAGCACGGAAACGTAAAGCTACTCTTACAGACCAACTACAAGATTAAGGAGGTCCATGCTTCTATTCAAAACCCTAAGCAGCCTCTTTTCCTTCACCGACCCAATGATCCAAGTTACGATCGTAGGCTACCAAATGGCCGACACCAATCCTCTTTGTGGCATGTTCTGAGTTTCTCGCTGCTTGATCAAATCCCAAAAATGTTTTATATAACGCGGTCAGAAATGAATCCTACTCTCATTTTGTAAAATTTCGACCGAGCCACTGCATCGTTACCGTGCTCCGTATAACCTCACCCAAGACCTAGCCCTAAATGCACCACTTTCTAAAGAAGCTACATACAGGAGTTGTTCAAATTGCATGTCCGGACATCACACCCTAAGGTTCACTTCCATCTAATGTTTTCAATCTCTAGATGCCCTAAAATGCTATCCACTTAGACTTGCATGTTCAAAATTTCTAAAATAAAAGAGGGCTTTGTTGTGAGCCCTTGATGTTGGACCATTGAAAAAAGCTAAATCAACTTACTCAAGAAATGGTGCACTCCTAGATGTGGGTAAAGATGAAAAGGGTGTAATGACATTGTAATCAATTGATGTAAATATGGATACTTTCACGTGATATCTTGGTTATTTTTTTATTTGTATAAACATACACTTTTCATTTTATGTACTTTGCATATACATTTAAGCTAAATTGATATGTTTTGGCTATGCATGTACTTTTGGGTACTTTGGGTGATTTGTGTAATATAGCCACATGTACCAAAAGGGACATTTATAGACACCCTTTCATGCTTTTACCCATGTACGCATTAGTACATCCATCTCTAACACGCCATGAAATCTTAGGAAACCTTTGTGAAAAGCGACAAAGACACAAAGAAAACTCCCTACATTGCATTAACTTGGAATAATTTCACATCTGGTAAATCATCATGAATCTCAGTTGCTTCCCGGCAACGAAACCAAAAATGTTAACAAACTCTCACTTTGATAACATATAGATTCTCATCTAAGAAATAAGCTTTGAAACTTTCCAATAAACATTCAAGTAGAATGAGAACTCACCTGCTACCTAAATATGCATCTTAGTTCACCCCAAGCCTTCTTCATGTTGCTTGATCTCCATGGTTGCTAGATATGAGCAAATTGATTAGAATGGATTAAATGCAATGGACTTGTCAGAAGAGATCGAATCAATGGGATTTCTCACCAAGGACTATGGTAGCTTATGATAAAAGCTTTGAACCAAAGTTCCCATAGAAAACCCTCGAAAGCAATTTGATTGCTCTCTAATCCAAAATCCATCCATTTAGGGTCCAAACCAAGTACCAGTAAAAGAAGAAGTTCAATAAAACAGCTTGGAAGATCTGACCCAATTCACCTACATTTGCTCTTGCTTAATTAGGTTTTCTTTAATGTTCGTTAAGACATTCATTATTGTTTAGCCATTATTTACGTTGGGAGATAAAATGCATTTGAAAATGCATCAACAATAATACGACAACAAAACCATCATTCAATTAAATTGGGATTATGTCTTAATTTTGGGATAAATTTTTATATTGCACTTTTTAGTAACTTTGTTAAATCTACTTTTTTAGTAACTTTGTTGCCCTTAGACTAGAATAGATTTAACACATAATCACAATACCTGGCCTATAGGCAACTCACACCAAATCAAACCATGACCATGGAACCTACATACAACTTTGCCAACCCAGAAGACATACACTGTTTTCATTCTTTCCACCACATCCCTAACATGGAGAAACCTTATTCCTTACATCCCCGAGGTATTGTAATCCCTACTGCTTTTACTAGAATAGTTTTGAGTCCACTCTAGTACAATACTGCTTTCAATGTTCCAGCTAAAGATCGGGGATCACTTCTGGATTTCTCTCCACCTCTTGTCCAACAATCTGAATATCTTTCTTTATCTAAGTGACATTACCTCAACTGATGTACTGGACACCACCATTCCACGCCAAGCACTATTGAAGTTAACATCACCTTCTTCTTTCAGAAGAACCAGACATTCATCCCAACCACAATCGATAGGTCTCTAGATCTCGGCCGGGTTTTGGCCTACCTGGTTGCACTCCACGCCAGTAGAAGGTTCATAAGAATCCATGCCTAGATATTTTGGCCTATCCTCTTAGGACCAACATAGCCATCGACGAGGAGGAGACATGCCTTCACAATGCTACTAATGGTACCATCATCTTCACAAAGACTCAAATTTTAATGTTTTCCACTTACTTTTAGGAACCACCCTTCTTTTCAAATTCTTCGTGAGGGATGTGTCTACCTCTATCCAACAACAAGTTGATCACCTTCTTCCAATAATCTATCAATGCACGACGCAGGGCCATCCGAATTAGTTTGCCAATGCTTGGATGTAGTCATTGATGCCATCCTTAGTCAATCCCACCGGTTTCTCACTTTCAGTTGGTTTTAGAGCTTTTGCTGACCAGGAGGTATCATAGGCTTGCCATTTGCATCCCTCAAGGCCAAATTCTCACTCTTCCACCTCTACTCTCCTCCGGGTCTCATTTTCCATTGCATGATTGGAATCCCTTCACCCAAAAGTGAACTCAAGAGGTCTAGAAGACCTTCCATGTTTCCAGAGCATAACCATCCACAAACTCTTCCAATCGTGCACTTCTTCTATGATAGATCCTATAGGAGATGGATTTGTACATCCATGAAATATTTCCAATAGCCTCGAAAGTTGGTAAATCGGCTCGCTGTCTCAAATGCGACTATATTTTCCAAACAATGCATCCACATCCTCATGAGTATGTCCCAGCATTAGGAACCCCAAATGGACTCTTCTTTCAAAAGCACCTGGCACAACAAGTAAGTAGGATAGGAAAGAAAAACATCCACCGCTCTTATTTTGACCAGCACACTATCTAGTTGCAAGAGGAACTGGCAGATCTCAGGTTTAGCAATTGTGATGCTGAAGCTCCAACATGTTCATTAGGTCCATCTCCTAACTGCCCATAAACTTTTTCAATACTATTAGGGGTTCCATCCAACAATGCACTAAGTGTAGTGCCCGCTAGTCAGAGGATCCTCGTGAAAGTGACCATTGTAACCCTTCCTCATAGTTTCTAAACACCTCATGATACTCCTAATGTGAAAAACTGACCATCACTTCCACAACTCTAAACTGAAATGGCCATAATAGGCTCAGACCTCATGCAATATTGCCTCACCATTGAAACTCAGAAGGGTAAGGATCTTCCACATGACTTAGGAATGTACTTGAATTGTGAAGACAAGTCTTCCGCTGGTCCATTTTATCATGTATAATACAAAGATAGTTATTAGGTTCCATTGCGTATAAGGTCCTCCACATCCAATAAGTTGATCTACATGATAGTTGATTCACTATATGGTCCTTCATGTTCCCTTATCTTTGCCCTTAGACTTGGTTGCACAGCCTTTTATCTAGTGTCTCCTTTCCAGTACTGCACATAAATCAGACTTGGCAAGTTGTTTGAAGTTGCTATGGTCACATGCTTGAAATGCCTATTCCATAGCCTAATAAAACTGGCTGATATAGAGGTTCCAAGTTCCCCAAGCAATGCATCTACTTCCTCTAATATGCTCTTTTCCGGGTACAATGGGATATAATCTCTTTCAATAACTCTACCCTGCTCATCCTTCTTACTCTTTTATGTGGCATGTTTTCTCAGATTGAAATCCACATATCTTCAAATATTTCTATAGCCTATAGTTCTTGGAGGTATCTTCACTGTGCTGCTGTTCCCATGCAATGCAATTTATCAATATTTTCATGTCTCTTTTGCCAGCTTGTGCCAAGAAGAGGTTGGAATTCATGTATAGCCATCCATGCTTTTGAACATATCCACTTTCCATTCAATGGGAATCTTTTTTCTTCTTGATCTTTTCATCCCTAATTGTATAGCCAAATATAGTGTACATGAAATTCTCCCGCTATCACACCTCTGTACCCCATGTAGCTCTTGCTACCACCATCTCTTCTATTGTGAATATTCTAATACAGAGGCTCCAACAACATTCACTTCCTCTAACTCCGCAGACTGGCTTCGTGGAGAACAATCATAATCCGACCATCTTTTGCAGGATAATGTTTGAAAGTTGGAAGTGGCTCTCTTGCTACACTGTGTAAACATTATTGACAATGGTTCTACATCTATAGGAATGCAGTTCTCCGGGGCTTGAATATCGTTCCTAGGCCATGCAACAATAGTTGGAACTTCTAGCTGTTTTTCCATGTTCTGCTGCCTAACCCTTTTCCTTCCAATTGTCATATAATTTTGAGATTACACACCTAACTCCGGCCCTCCCCTAATCTTTCATCATTCATCGCATTGATAGATCTCGCTAGAACACAACTTCTCCTCTGCATGTGATCTGACCTTTTGTTTTTCCACCACCCGTATAAAGTACAATTTCTTTCCTCGTGGCATCATCCTTTCATTTGAGGTCTTTCTCCTTTCCTTTGCCATCATCTTGTCATTCTATCCTTTTCATTTCTCAATCTTCTTCCTTTCCCATCATCTTCATATCTTCATTAGTTGGGGATTTTTTGCCTTGATCACCATCATTGGGGCCTTGGGGATTTAGCATTTTGCATGCCATTGACCTAAAATGAATAAAACCTATGTTAGCATATCCAAATAACATCTCCCTAACATGTTCTTAAATGAAGTTAACCTTAATAATAACCTTAATAACCTATAATAACTCTAACGGCAATAATACAAGTTTACCTATCATATATTAACTTATAATAACCTTTAATGTTGTAACCTTTTAAAACAACTTTAAGGCTTTAGGTTACACTTTGTTAGAAGTTGTAAGGTTAAACTTAACCTTCAATGTATAACCTTTAGCCTAAACTTCTAAAACTTAAAATCCTAAATTCAAATTCATAAACTTTTAAACTTATAACCTTATTTATGAACTTAAAAAAATATTAACCTTAACTAATAACCTTAACTTATAAACCTTTAAAACTATTAACCTTTAAATCTTATAACTTATATAACTTTGCAATAAATGTTCAAGTGCTTATTATGGCGCTGGGTAATTTAAATTTTACAGCTTATTATTTCCGCCATAACTCTTTTCCACTTTTCCAGCCTTTTCTCGCTCTCTTCTCAACTTCAAACTTCCTCGTGCCAACTCCTGGTGCCAACTCTCGGGCCGCTCACGAGCTTTTCTCAAGCATCCTCGGGATCTATCTATCTACTTCATTCCTCACAGCTTTTCTACTTATCTCACAGCTTTCTATTTATCCGCTTTTGAGCTTTCCACATCTATCCGCCTTAACTGGCATATCTAGATTCCCCTTTATCCGGCTTCTCGGGTTTATCCGTGATCAACTTCGACTCTTCGACTTCTATCTTTAAACCTCTATTTATATGCTTAAACTCTACTGAGCTTAGGGCCTTCTACCAAAGTTGTTTTCGCTCCAAGGTTTGTAGGCAGAATCTCCAAGGTTTTTCGGCTCTGCATAACTGACTCTTTGAATAACTCTTTTTGTTTGTGTTAGTTTACTCGCTTCTAGTCAGCTATTACTTTGGTTTTCTCGATCTTTGGTTTCTACCGGGTCAAAGGCTCAATTCTCAGTACGTAACACAAATAGGTTAGGTCTCTTCATCTTTTCGAAGTATTTCATGAAGCATGTTACTTGCATGCATCATGATATTTACCACGCTTAATTTAATCGCTTAATCAGTTACTTTTACATGAATCAGAATATCCCGCTTCTATGATCTTAATTCTCAGGATCTTGCTCTATATGATCTCGCTTCTTATTCTATTTCACTAGCTCTTCCTCTATCCTCGCTCTAATTAATGAACGTTAAATGCTATTCGACACGAGTTTTCCTCTATCTCGCTCTAATTAATGATCTCAACAATGAAGTAAATAATGATCATGGTAGATCGGCATTCTGCCGCATCTTGTTTCTATGATCTATGATAACATGTATCATAGATCTTCACTCGCCTCTTCCTCTATCTCGCTTCTAAATAATGAATCCAAAACAATGAACTAAACAATGAACTAATATCGCTTTATATATTTGAATTTCAGATTCGTGATTCTCGCAGATTATGCATTTTGTTAGAATACATGTTGAATGGAGAAATCGCCATTGGCGATTTCTATTTTTGGGTTACGCTTCCACTAGGTTAATCAAATCGCTACCAGCGCCGCTTTTAGTTTGGCATTTCCACCATAATTTATACAAATCGCCAGCGCCAGGTGAAATAGATCTGCGGCACTACATTTTCTTTCACTTAGTGCCATGGATTTTATGCATGACAATCGGCTGGTTCAAATACACCGGCTAATGAAGTTCCCCGGACGACTCATCAACTCGACCCCCGTGACAAGATATTACTTGAGTGTGCCGCTCAAAACGCTCTCAAAGAGAGTTGAGAATCCATTAGACGTACCAGACAAAAGGCCATGGGTACACTTCCATCGCGATCTATGGACATCGCATCTTCATGCTCTTAGTAAGGCCTATGCCAACAAATATGCGACGACGCAGTATCGTGGATCGACATAACACTTGAGACTCTACATCCAAAGTAGGAAGATGAGGATCCCGGCCATCGTGGTACCGTGGGACTTTTAAGTGGATTGGGCGCATGAAGTGGCCTGCGGTGGGGACATATTGTAGAGATAGAAAGAATTCGCTACCGGGCGCATTTTTGCAGGCATAGAAGAAATGTACATAACTTTTTGAATATGAATACAACTCGCCACGCACGCAACATACTTTTCCCTCGCTATTAGTTTATTTTTTTTTTATAATATGTAATGTCGAAATATTGAATCCTCGTGATGCCCCAAATAAGAGTGCGATTAAACTTCTGAAACTACATATTTTCATTAATGTGGTTTCATAAGGTTGATAAGACTGGCTAAAGACCATCACTGCATTCAAAGTTCACAACATCACGCAGATGATGATATATTCTTTTTTTGAATATCCAAATACATAACCTTTTTCGCACGCTCTTTGGCTATGCTACAAATGTTCACACTTTCACCAACCGTGACGCCACCGATGTCTTCTTTTGAAGAGCCTCAATCTTCATAATTGCGCTTATAATGAAACGGCAAACGTTTCCAAGAGGGAACACCATGACACATTGAATTTGATTCAGATCTTCGATTTTACATACTACCTCTACGCCCAAGTTTATCGTTAAAAGATAGCATTCTTTCTCCCATTAATCATAAAGAACCGTAATTCATCGAAAAAATAGGATCTAAAAATAGAGAAATAACAGAACGCATTCGAATGGAATCAGCACTACCATAGTTCAAATAGTGCATCGAATGGGATTGAAGGCGGCTCGATCGAATGATTGTAGGCGCTCGATAGAAGATTGTTCTTGGGCCCAAAAGTAGAATGATCCAGCGCCTGATAGTAGGAAATGGATCTGGGCCTGGATAGTAGGTGGCCGATTAGGTAGTAGATTGCCACATAGCGCTTTGAAATTAATAATTGACGGTTCTTGAAATTGCACTAAAAGAAAACACAATTTTAAATTTGTAAATGAGCCGGATTCGCTGCTAATTGCCGCGATAAATTTAAAGGACGCTAATTTGAATTTTACTGGCTTTAAATCTACCAAGATTATGAACGACACATATAAGCCAAACCAATCCTGGGGCCTCATACTATCCGCGACTTGCAGTTCAATGGCGTCAGAGGATCCGCAAATGCCACGAGGCGCCGGTAGAGGTGCCAAACAAAGCACAAATGCAAAGCCCGAGGTCGCTAGAACACGAGAAAGCACAAATCCAACAAGCCACTGCACTTTGATCCGCTTTTGTTCTCCAGAATTGATCTCGTGGTCCCTTGTTAGGCTTTAGGGATGTTTTCCGGCGAAAGTTATTATCCAATAAGAAGCATGTCCTCTTAATGTTTGAGTTCATATGTCCCAAAAATGTATGTTCAAATGCTTAATGTGTAATTTTAATTTATGTGTCAGCTTGAAGCTTGTATACTTAATGTAACAAGATTCAAAGAGCTAGTTGTGTTTTTCTTTTTATAGTTAGTTGTGTCCTCCGATGAAGATTCAACTCCTTTTAAGTTGCATTTTTATAGTTAGTTGTGTCCTCGAAAGCATTTTGATTCGGAGCAAACGCCGGGCGCAGCTTTAATTAGGCATTACATTAGTTTTCTTTATCTTCAGTCACTGCAACGCTAAGCCAGATTTGTTGCATTTTGATCTGACGTTCGGCTAATTCCAATAAACTAAAATGAACTTGGCTGTATTCATTTTCAAATCGCTACTAAGCTGTTGTTGCATATGCGTTTACGTTTATTTGAGCATAAAGATTAACCTATAGCCAATTTCTACAGATCACAAAAGACAATCAAAAGAGGGAGGACTAAGCAAGGCGACCTCTACAACGTAAAAGGCAAAGGATTTAAGAAGATGTTATCGCTACGCACTGCAAAGATGTACGACGCGAAGATACATCCATTAATAGTGCCCAGAACCCATGTCCAAGAAGATCTTATGAGGGGTTCTAATGGTATGTGGAGATATTCAAAACCAGTGGGAAGCATCGCATCATATTCATGTCAAGGTTAGCAGAACGATCAAATGAAGAAGCACTTGCCATGAAGATGCTATTCCTTTCTCACTGCATTAGTTGGAAGCGGGCCAAAAACATAAGAAAAGCCTAAAGAAGATCAATCGATGCAAAGGCGAGCTCTTAAAGAGATCGCTTTTAAGATCGCATCTATTACGGCTTTATAACCTCTTCAAATTTGGCTGGACAGTGGCTTGTTACGACCTTAAGAATATGCGAGGGCTTATACCGCTGGACGAGCCATTAGCACGAGGCCCCCTGGGCAAGCATCTACTTGGCTGCGCAAAGGACAAGGAAGAAGCTAGCTCTAGAGGTGGAAACTACGTATGACAGCTAGGCCTTACAAGTGACGCATGACACAGTACTTGAGGCAATGAGCAACCAAGAACATGCCATTGGCATCCACTGGCCTCGCCTTCATTATCTAAATAACGTGATGTGCTTTTCAGGTCCATCTGTGCCATTTATATCAGCGAAGGTATGACAAGCAAAGACTCCTTGGATGATATTTGAACAACATGATCGAAAATCCGGTATGTGCTAATGCCCGCAGATGTAGTGCCTACGATACCGTAACAAAAGGTAATCATCCGGAGCAAGCCGGAGGACTTCATCGAACCTGTGACATAACATTTTATGATGATGGCCAAAGATTCAATAGAGGGCCTGTAAGACTACCAGCGCATGCAAGATAATCGAATCGCTTGTTCTATAAGCCGATTCTCGTCAAATCAGCCGTTCCCGAGCTGGTCAACACCTCAACTAGCCGGTATTAAGCGCGACTTAAAATGACATGGGAAAAACTTTCCCTATACAAAAGGTAATTCTCTTCCCACATTTTTATTTTTCAGATAATTAAATCATCGCCAGCCATTTCATAGTAGAAGGCAATGGTTCGGATGGTAGACGCTCTCGCTTCATACTGGCGCGATTTATATTAGAATGCTGAGCCACGCCGCTAATTTGTATTCTAATATAAAATCGCCAGCGCCACATTTGCTATATCGACTCAGAACCATCTACTATTTCAAAACTCCTGCTTAGCGATAACGCTACCGGCGCCACTGTCTTCTAATATGAAATGCTGCTGCATGATTATAAACTAGAAGGATTGTTTTGAATTCACGACATGCCAACGTTATTCCTTACCCCTATATAGAGCAACTTCCTGTTCTAAATCACAATGGCAGCTAATGCCTACCGACAGTACGTTCAAAGCTGCCAATCTAAGTTACCGGAAAGGACATTAATTTAGTCGACTATACTGGCTGCGGATGCACTAAGAGCACCGTGATCAAAGAAAAAAGGAGATGAAAAGGTGATGCCAAGAACCAACTGCGCCCAAGGATGCCTCGCAAGATAGTTTTGTTTCAGATCCCTTAGATGGGAGAAATGAATGAATTCGGGACGCTTTACTGCGGGAGAAGAAGTTGCCGATCACAAGGAAGATTTCCTCTCCTATTGACACATCAATTTTGATATCCATATAACCGTAGATGAGGAAGGCCCAGTGGATTAGAAGATCAAGAACCTATCTCACGGATAGGGTTAATCGTAGCGAAATCCTTTACAAGAAAACTCTCAGCAACAAAGGCTATGGAATCCTTTGAAGATGTACATGACGAAGCTGAAGAATATTAGAGTGCTCAAGAAGGCGCTTTGGTGAGGAACTGCAAAGGCTTACATCGTGAGTGGTCGCTTGCCTGCGCTGGACTAATGCAAAGTATAACGCTCCAACGCATCTACCTAAAAGAAGTATGTATTTCATCCAAGGACTTGTCACAGCCAGGTTGAAGAACGCTAAAAGATCGCTGGAATTCACGTTGCATCCGAATTTGAAACGAAAAGCCTACAGCGACCGGAGACTTAATCCACATTTTTTTATCAAGTGTCCACCGTTTCAAGTGTGCCTTTGCCATGAAGTGGGTGAAGGTCTCAAGGATATCACACTTCGCGGGTTTGATAGTCGAGGCCTGTGACGTCACTTTTGAAGACTGGTAATAATGCTCTTCTTCACCATGCTACCATGAAATGCATTACACAATCGTCACTATATGTCCTCTCCGACATGTCCTATGCATATGCTCTAAGTGCCAAATGACTTAGAATGGAAAGTCATAATGCATTTAAAAGCATCCTCATAGATGAAACTAAGTGATTGATTCCCCCAAAGACAGCGAAGTAAACTTTCTCATGTGTTATTATTATGATAGCCATTATGGATGACACTAAGGGAAAGCACATTCGAGAGAAACTGCATGGCAGTGCTATCGTTGTGGATGAACGCATCCGCTAAACGCCTTCTATCTGGAGCAACATTAAGGTACCGCCAAGGTCGCGGGAAGAGTTAGAGGAGGAACAGGAGTATTATAAAGAAAACGGACGACGCAGCTCTTTTGTGGGCTGACATTAAGTATGAGCTCCTGACTCCATAAGGGGAAGCTAAACAAGAACGGTTCTCTATGGATCTTTCCTGCGATCTCATTGACGATTTTGTCCATTGGGAACAACTTGTCGAACTTCACGCTGGAGGTTACATCGGTAGAGAAGCTTTAGTTAGCAAGGAAATGCCGTAGCCGCCTCGGCGATCGAGCCAGAAATTTTGGACCTCTTCTTTGAGAGTACTAGAGGAGCCCTAGGGACCAATCTAAGAAGCAAAAAAAACAAAGCTTCTAGCCTCTACAATGTAAATACCTTCGATTTGCTTAAGGAAATCCGGAGAGTCCGGGAGATGTACTGGCGTAGCACCAACTTCATGGATGACATGGACGAAGCAGCCGATCACCAAGCACCCATCGACATGCCCGTGGAACATTCTTGGCCCTGGAAAATATAGACCAAGATGACAATGCCAAGGATGATGATAATAACAATCTTGACATGAAGCAGACTAAATCATAACACCAGCCGTGTTAGCATGTTATAATGAACTATCGTTTAGTTCACACTATACGCATCTCAACGATGTGGTTGGTGCTTCAGCGTAATCGAGGCAATCTGTAATAAAGATGCAAGGATGTTATAAACAATGTAACGATGAAGACGAAGGTATCGGACAATATTCCTTTTTTGATATCCATGCATTTTTCAAACTAGAAGCTTATAGAAATCGCTACCGCCGAATGGAGTTTCCTAGAGCATACTTTTGAATTATGTTGATACGTACCAGCCTATGAAATCACCGGGCTGCTTTTGTTTCCATTTCTCTATCCACGTTATTGTTCTCCTTATTAAAATGATCGGGCCCGCAATCGGGTCTTTGATTTGAATGGTGTGGTTATGTGCATCCACCGCCAACGCTTTGAAAGCTCGCGCGGTATGCGCATCAACCATTTGAGACACGCATCAAATATGCTTTACCTCGCCCCTTATCCGGGCGAGATGTTGACTCGTGCCTCACCGTTTCAAGCAGCAATTTGGTCATCATGGAGCATAGAAATATACGGTGGATGTTTTGAAAGGCAGTGCCTCGAAGCTAAATAGAAATTAAGGCCCATCCAACAAGCAAATGTGCTTCATTCACAAAACCCTAAAGAACCGGCTGTGTAAAAAAGATATTTGTGAAATGCTTGGCGCAACATGATGGATGCTCTGTGTTGAGGATAAGGAAGGCATAATCATTGTGATGATGACGCCTAAAGCAAGTTAAGCCTAATCAGTCAATAGCCATTGAATCCGCCATCCTATCATCCTCAAGTACCTTTGACAAAAGATGACTTCCTCGCTTTCCGCTTTGTTAGTGTCCGCAAGAAATAGCTTGTGAAAGATCACCGAAGAGATACACACGCTATACCACACCTTGGATTCCGGACAGGGAAATTGACAGAACTTGAGAAAAATCGCCCTAAAGGAACTTTTTGATATATATGTATATGAAATACACTTTCTAAAAAGTTTTGAATAAGGAAACATACTATATCTAAAGGTTTTGAATATATATTGTGTTATTTTATCGATTATTGGTTCTGTAATGTGATATATTTTTATATTATGTGTACTAGCTTGTTATACTTAACACCGTGGTATATATCACAATTTTGCGTGTATAAATAGGTATGCATGAAATACCCCCGACCTGCCTTCGCTTCTCCCACTTCTCCTTGTTATTATGGCACATTCTATTACCTCCGAAGATGAACCGCATCTTCAGAAAAGCCATGTTTACAGAACTCTCGTGACTCCGCTTGATGTCGCTAAGAATCCCGTCCGGCCTATCCTGATCCCTTTGATGTTGTAATCCATCTTTATATGGAATCCGGGAGCATGGTGGTTTGTTCATGATCGACAGATCTCGTGACCGTCATAAATACCGAGGACTCCATGAATCCTCGATTAGTTTTTGTAGTTTGTTCCCATTGTAATGCTATTTATATTATAAATCGCTGCCACGCCACATTTGAACCAATTTAAAATCCGCTTTGCAGCAACTCGCTTGTTGTTATTTACTGCAGCTTTACAATTTCATTGTTTAGATTTCATTGCCGCCCCAAGGAATGTGCTTAATTCATCAGCAATTTCCGCCAACCCCGACTGCCTGCTAATATGGGCTTAGTCGAACAAGACACGTCTTCAGCATTTTCACATAAAATGCATATTCCCACCAAAATGAACACAAAGGTAAAAGTGTGGTTAATTCAATATAATGGTCAATAAAATGCTTATACTACACATTTTGAATACATAACCTACTCTAATTGAATGATGGTTACAACTCTTCTATTCAAATTCCTTAAACTACCCAACTCTTGTTCTTATATAGTATGGTGTTAATCTCCACTGCTCAGTTTCGCCACATGGCTAAGCACAATAAATGATCACCTTAAACATTAAAGTCTACTTTAAGTTCCAACTTCCAACGTCTACTTTTATCCTAGTAACTTCAATATCATTTTCATAGTTCAAACCTAAGGGCTATAAGCTGCTTAGCGCCGATTTCATCATGTTCATCATCTTCTATCCAGATCTAACATGGCTCCTCTAACACCACATTCTCACTTTCCTCGATTGCTTGCATCTCCACATCTTCCTCTTTGTTTCTCTTATCAAATACAACAACACAAGGCAGTAGTCAGATGCCTCGATGACAAATGCTCAGACTCTAGTCAATCTCGGGTCTCCTATGTATGTAGATGAGCAAATAGTGAAAGACAAACAATTTTAAACTTAGACAAGCATCGACACTTAATAAAGTACCAGTAAAATAGCTATTTCACATGCACAAGCCATATGAGGAATAATGTTTAACCATCTTGTTGAAATTAAGACTCTACATCAAGCCGGTGCCTTCACTATATTAATGGACGGCTTCCGGCCAATTTGTCAAAAAATGTATACCCCAAATATATAAACAGCAACAAATAAAATGTTGAAGTGTATTCTGTGATGATTTTTAGTGACACTATATCATAATCCGGATATGAAAATTGGCAATAATTTTAAATTTGAATTTCTTTGAAGATGGTAAATTTGGTTCATTTAAGGTAACGAGATAATGCATGTGGCGATAAATGTTATCCCTAAAGTTATTTTAGTATCGTGGCAATGCTAGTAACTCTTGCCATAGCATCGTTGTCACGAGGGCAACAACATAATGGCGCACATATTATCATGATTGTATTTGAGGGTATTATTTTCAAATATCGTTGTATCCTATGGTAAGCAAAACATGTATGGCTTGTCGTGTTCTGGATATTTAAGGCATACATGGCACAAATCAAAATTCAAAACACTTACTCCTCTACTGGCTATAACCGTAACTCAATGCTTTTTCAATTAGGTGATCCATTGAGATTTAAGAATTGAGATTACCAATAGAGAAAACAAAAAGCTTCCATCACTTAGTTGGCTTAACGTGGTAGAAGAGGGAAGGCTTCTTAATGACCTAATTAACTTCATATTTTTATTGAAGGAACCTACTACATGGTGGCAATTTTTCGCAACAAAAATATACCTAAATCAACATCGTGTTTCGCAGTATGTCAAACGATACTCAATATCTAACTTCTGGCATAAACTAATAGAATATATTGTGTTCTTCTGCTCTTAGAAAATAACTTATAGCTTAAAGAGCTTCAAAACCTAAAGGAGCACACTCATGTTCCGAAGAAAAGACCCCAATGTTATTATAGATGTAAATTCATTGAGGAGGTGAAATCCATAAGACAAAGTCATCCTACTATCATTCTTTTGACTTGTATATTGACTTATGCCGTAATGATTAAGAAATCTTATGCTGAGGTGGAATTGGGGATTTGACCCATCAAGTATGTGGTGGACGGTGTAGAATGCACAAGAAAGAATATGTTGGGGAATATTATGGAACAATGGCTAAAAATAAGCCATAAGGAAAACAAGCAACGAAGCGGTGTTGTGATGATATATTGAGGGAACAAGCGATGAAGTGGTGGTGTGACGATATATTATTTCATATTTTAGTTTCAATCATGTTGCCAACAAAAAAAAAAAATACCATAGTGGCGGCAGCAAACTCTTGTATAACAATATGCCATAGTGGCGGAAAATCTGAATAACTTTCTTAAAATTTACCACGGGTACCAGACTATGCTGCAATGAAATTCCGGCTGAAAAGTACTACATAAAATGCGTTCTCATGAACTGGTAAAGAATGAGTAAAAGAGGAGAAAAGCCCGATCTTAGAAAGAGCCCGATCCAGATCCGAAATGGCGATTAGGCACGTTGGCAGATTATTCCAAGACACGTTGAGCAGAACATGGTAGGCCTAATTACTGCTAATTGGAAGGCCAATGCCAAACACAGATTTTATAAAATTTGAAGGAGGAGAAACAATGGCCGACATGCCACACAAACTGAAGCAGCAAGCAGAGCAGTTCTATCGATTGATTTGATTTAAACAGAGATGGGTATGTGAGCTTGCAGGACATCTGCCAGGTTTCAGGCCCTGCTCTTAGCCCCCAAATCGCTGCCTATTTTCCTGTTCTGGATGCTGATGGAAATGGGGTTTTGACATTTTGGGAGTGTGTCACACTTTATTACCTTATTAGAACTCAAACTATCAAGTTTGATGCTCCTTCTTTAGCCCCTCGTAATAACCAATATGCTCAAAACCAATATGCTCCCCAGCACCCTTTCACTCAGAACCAATATGCCCCTCAGCCGCAGGCCGCCGTTCCTACTCAATCTGCCGGCAACCGCGCTTTGCAAGCTGCTGTTCAAATTGCTATTGCTAGTGCCTGCACCATCATGTAAATGAATTGAATTCCCACCAAATCAACCGCCCCTTCTTATCTACCGCGTTAATTCTTTACTAGTTATCTTTTCTTTTATAGTTTCGTTTAACTCCTTCCACCGATTGTTCTATTATTGAGATAGACTTAGAGTACCACCAATATTCTTCCCATGGAGTTGGATTTTTGCCATGGAGTTGGATTTTTGCATGATAATGAAATGATTTGACAACAGACATGCTTTTATATCGTGTTGCACTAGCCGTTATGTTTTATTGACAATCTCAAATTTGTTGATTTGGTTTATTATATAAGTCATGTTTCGTTTCTGTATTTGCCGGGTTTTTTTTTTTTATTTTGTTTGATGCAAAAAAAACCAATGCTTGACACCTAGAAAAAATAGCTGATGTTAGCACGTGATGTCATGGTTCCCCCTTCTTGTTCTGCAAGTAATCCCTATATTCAGTGCCTTCAAGGCATTCACTGCACTGTTTTACCTCTTTCCGGCCAACAAAGAAATTGGCTCGCCCAGCCAACCTTTCTTGTTGGTTGTACATCAACGGCCATTGATAATGGATGATAGATATATCGGGCATACTAGGCAATAATATATTTTAGGTTATGAGTCAAAGATGTTAAGACAATAAACAATGGTGTATATATAGCACCGCGTTGCCCAAACGTGGTCCTACCATCACCGTATTGAAATTCTTTAGCGACGGATTGCCGTGCCTCCTCACGCCGATTCGCTACACGCGGCATTGCCACGCTGGTAGGAGCCAATGGCTCGTATAAGAGAAGACATTAAGCTCAGAGCCACAAATAAAAAATAGTGCCTCCCCATGTTGCACTGTAGTGGATGCTTAAAATCTTCTCAACAGATGTCGCAAAAACATAAATATCGGACACGCTATTCACATGCCCTAGGTTAGCGCTATGACGCTTACATTTATATCCTCCAACCGCTCGCTTACTATTTTATAGATACCTTTTAATTTAATTACGATGTATGATGACACTTAGGTCTTAGACTTGCTTCTCATTCATCTCACAGATGCATAATGGATAGTGGCAGCCTATCAATACGCGAATCCAACGCAAGCGGAAATCCAATTACTCATTTGGACCCCAACAAAATATACCTAATAGAGATCGCTAGAGAAAAACCCTAGTGATAGTTTCCTCTAGCAGCTTGACAAACAAAATCGCCCCAAAACCCACGTAATGGAAAGCCTAAACAGAGTGCCGCCAGCTAACCTCAGACTCAAGACATCACCAAACAAAACAATGTTCGTTCCTCCCAGAGTGGTTGATTACGCTGCCACGCCGATAAAATACAATAACAAAGAAGGGGGAGGGTGGCTCAAAGAGAACAAGGTAATCGCCGAGAGAGAAGAGGAAGCCACCGATGAGAAGTCGGCTTAAACGCTTCAAAATAGCTGAACTCCCAACTTAATGGCATAAGGCTACCGTGATGCATGCAAAACATGCATGCTCGTCTTCCATTTAGAATGCATGACCGACACCAACGATGGATTTTCGATGTTGCACTCTATGTAATGAAGGCGCATTCTCATGTAATATTAGAAGGAGGATGAAATGGCTTAATCATTAACCTAGCCTATCCTAACATATATAATGCAGTCTTATTTTTTGTTTGAGATGTAATATTTTTTTGAACAGCTCTTGTAGTGACACCTGGAAATGACCGCGGATGTCAATTCTCAAGCACCGATTTCGCAGTCATGAGGGCAAAGAAGAATGGCCGAATTTCAACCCATTTCTACTATGTCAAGGTAGCGCGCATCGATCTTACAAGTTTTGGAGGGGAGATTTGTCATTCTTGACAAGAATGGTTCAAGAAGATGATGCAAGAACGGTGATCCACTTACCTTGACGTCAATTTTCGCGCTTTGTGTTGGAGACATGGCAAGTCTTAATGGCACATAGTACGATCATACAATCCCAGTCAGCCTGCGGTCAGATTTCAGACGCATTGCGCGATTGGCGTGAAACAAAGGATTCCTAGAACACAGGCGTTTTTCCTGTGGTTTCAAATTTCGAACGTCGAACAAACTGAACATTGCCTCAGCCGTAGTACCGCATAAAGCCGACTAGGACGGCCCACATTTAACTTCATCTTACATCTGCAGCCCTTTTCAAAAGTTGAGGATGAAGATTCACTTCTTTAAATTGTTCCTGCGAGTCAGCGTGAACCTTTCTCAACATTTGCCGCACCTTGCCGGTGGGCACATCTTTACTAAAACCAATTAATGCGAATGTAACGCTGGCATTCGTGGGTATGATACACGCAAGATCGCTGATCTCCTACTATGTAGTATCGAACTCAACACCCTCGACCAGTCTAAGGTGCCATGACCCTGTCCCCGTGATTTGGTTAAAAAGATGCCCAAATGCAGCCAGACTGAAGATGATGTATCTACAACCGACACTCAATACACCCATTAACAAGATCAATCAGCCAAACAATCTCCTTTGTCAATAACTTCACCGCAAGCTCACCCTCTTTCCATCACTCCACGATGTCCATATTTTCTTTCCAACTGGGTGCATCCACTTGTCATATTGTGCATCTCCTTCATATGGAAAGTTTCCTCCAACTTGCCTAAAAATCCCGAGAGTAGATAGATCTGTTCTCCTAAAATTTTGGCCCTAGGTTGACTTGACTTTGATCTAAACACCCAAACCCCAAAGTGGCTGCAGGTGTCCGGTGTTTCTAGTTTGTTCTAACACCCTGCAGGGTAAAGTCTGCTTCACTTTGACTTTGACTTTGACTTTGACCTCCACGCCACTCAGCTCATAGGTCTCCCAAATAACATGACACCATTTAACACAAATGCCACTGGCACGCTAATATCTACATAAAGCACTTACAAGTCCGGTGGGTCTCAGAGTAATTGGAGGACCATTGAATCCTCGGCCCTTCAAATTGCCTCGCATAACATCAATTCCCTCTTCAAGAATCCAGAGCAAAGAAATTATAGTGATAACACATCACAAATTTCCTGTCCACCCATGCAAAGTAATGTCCCCGGACGGCCGTCAATATGAACTTTTAAGAACAAATGACAAACCTGCAAAGTCCTGCCTACCGACTGGTTTCCGTGATCACGCAGAACACAAAAATAGATGAGGTGTTGTTCTTCCGGCCGGTTAAGACAATCATTTTACGAATTTGGATACCAACATAGAAATGACAAAGTATGCTAATTCTCGCAGATAGCTTAATTGAGCTATCCGCTAAAAGCTTTTTGGACAGATCCGGGTTTGTTATTTTAAGTTGGGTGCTCTCGACGTAACTGCTCTATCTACCTGCCAACATTTCCAATTGCGGCCTTAATTCTTGCCCTGAGGGACTGAATTCTAAACAATACCATCAAACTTTATGAAACTTATCCTTCCGAAATTTTCGTGATTGAGATTATCCTACTTATTCAATCTTTTCCTATCGCTTGTCAGCTTCCTTCTTAAGTACTTCCTAACCATAAGAGGGACAACAGGAGAGGGAAAGAGCGAACCCGAATCCGCAGAGTATCCTTCACCAAGTATCCTATGCAAACGCCATCGAGCTTTACCCTTCC
Source organism: Isoetes taiwanensis (assembly GCA_021234155.1). Classification (NCBI taxonomy): domain Eukaryota; kingdom Viridiplantae; phylum Streptophyta; class Lycopodiopsida; order Isoetales; family Isoetaceae; genus Isoetes; species Isoetes taiwanensis. The sequence continues at coordinate 18,352,409 of JAJEKV010000010.1, read as the reverse complement.
ATGGAATAATTTCTATACAAATCCGTATTTACGTATTTTTAGCACATTTAAAGCTTACAAAGTAAATGGAAAAAATTGGAAAAAAATAATAATTTTAGCTTAACTTTTCTGATCGCACGAAACGGTAGAGCTCTTTTAGCCAAATGCTAGAAAATATGAGAGCAAAATTGTATCGTTTAGCTAAAACCAAAACTTTTAGAATGAAATTGAAAGCCAGCTTGAAATGCATCATTCTAGCTTATGAAATATATGATTAGTAGTTTAGTAGTTTAGTTTCTAGCATTGTGAATTAATTCTGAGTCCTAGACTTTAATACTATTTGTAAAGAAAATGACTAAAATAAGTGGAATTGAAAAAAGATAGTAATTTGTTTAATAGTTTGTGTTGACCACACCATAGAAACTTTGGGATGATTGTTTGCTATTTAGCTTAACGCTTAAAACATGAGAGGGAAAATGCGTAGAGTTTAGCTCAACCATTGTTTCATGTGGATTTCATCTATGCTTAGCTAAAGTCATTCCGCTAACAGAAATATGCCATTAGTAATTTATTCCTTTGCCTCCCTTCCTCTCTAGGTTGAAATGACACTATTAGACACAAATGCATGTAATTGTCAGCCGAAATCGCGTAGCCCCACCGGCACCCTTACCATATCCAATGACAAATGCCTCGAAAGCAAAAATTGTTTGATGAACATGTGCCAAACTTAAAAGATCAACAAAATGAGCTAATATTAATAGCTTAATGCGATTTCTTTGCCTCCTAAAAAGCCGCCAACCTACCACTTATGAAATGATGTATATTGCTCTATTCCTTCCGAGCACCGCTTCCATGTCCACTATCTGCATAACGATAACCAAATTTAAAGCCAGAATCTGCCAGAATACCAAATTGTGGAAACCGCAGCGACCAATGGACCTCAGATTCATAATAGACTAAGAGATTATACATTATCCATTAGCAACCAGGTCGGCTCGAAAACTCCAAAATGACCAATCATGAGCATGGGTATTGCCTAAAGATGCTACGCTAGACCAAATTTTAGCTGCTACTAGGATAAAATTAGAAAAAAATCAACTATGTTCTTTTCAATTACTAATGTGCTTTACAACACGCCGCAGAATTAGACTAACCTCATGAACCTAAAATGATGAAATGGCCGGCCACATAAATGATTGTCATTTGCCAGACCCTTATATGACTTCAAAATCGGGTGAATCGATGCAAATTTTAGTGTGGAGATGCCAAAGCACAAAGAACTTAAATCAAGACCTACGTCATTGAAGAACTCCGCGATTGAGTGCTTTTGCAAGAAACCATTAACAAACCTTCATAGTCTTACCATAGTGGCAGATGCATAGTTACACCATAGCTAGAAGCCTTTTCAGAACAAAACCATACCAGAAAACGCAGTTCATATTCGTACATGAATATTTACTCGCTTGTGATGTATTCTGGTTTGTCAGGAAATCATCTACATCGACAACCTTTGTGACTCCATTCCCAACAAACATTCTTTATCCATACGAAAGTGCCCAATCGCCGCGTATACAGTAACCGATATCACCGGAAAGATGCAATCCGATTCTGGGCCATGTTCCAAAAAATCAAAGGATAAAGGATACACCACCATAATATATCTGGCAAAACCAATTTAGATGCAATGATATGCTTAACTATGGTGTTTGCAACACTCAGCGCATAGTCGACGCCCAAAATTCACGCCGCTGACGCCGAATCCATTTCGTCGTCGTTGAACACTCAATGACATCACGCTCAACGACGCATAACGCTGCTTCGGACGCCGCTCAACGACGCTTCGTGGATGACGGTTCATTGGCCCCGCTGCGGTATGGTATCATCAGCCGCTGTCGCGTGCCTGGCAGAAATAAAACATCGCAAGCCACCGAACGCCGTTGAACGACGCCTCATGAGTCACGTGCGCATCCGCCGCGGTTTGCCGACATGCCAGTCGGGTATCGCCACCGTTCTACCATCGCTGACATGACGCCGCTGGAACGACGCATTCGTAACTGACGGACCGGGCCGCCAGGTTGTCACAGCCACCAAAAGTGTCCTTCCGCCATTATCGACATGACGCTGCGAAACGACTGAATATCCGACGCGGCAAAGATGGCGCTGGTAATGGGTGATCGCCCCGCCCACGCTTATTGTCGAAGTTACACGTAAGCAACGCCGGGTTAACGACGCCACTATTTATTTATTTATTTATTTTTGGGGAAAAAAAAAAAAACGGCGAAAAAATTAATACCGACGCTGTTTATCGCTTCCTCGAATGCCACCACTCCCATGGACTAAGTTACACTACGCTTTTGCAAAACGACACACACTTAATGCCTCTTACATTGCAAAAGATTCAACAACCAATTCCTCTAGCCAATTGACTACGAAAGTGTGTTGCACATGAGATAGTTTGGCGCTTCTTCGAGAAGAGGTGGCCTTCGCCACAAAACTTGGTTATCCCTAGGGCAATGTCGACGCTCGGAAAGTCCATTGGCGAGTCAATCACTCTGCCCGGAGAGGGAAATTGCCCGTCTCACGCTGGCCTTCGAGAGGACTTTGGGGCAAGCCGCTTCCCGTGGTTTTGTGGGTCCGTAATTCGCCTAACACCCCTCTACCGCCAAGACATGGCGCAAGGTCCTAGTCGACCTGATATGATAGAGCTCAAACGTGAAACTGGCGAGCGCCAGCCCCAGGTGGTTTGGCGCTTTAAAGTTTGAAGTTTGGTCTTTGCACTTGGACGCGGGCCGCATCACATGCAAATTGAGAACGCGCCAAGGAACTCGACGGACGGAGTTTTGGGAACGACTCTCCCGCTGTGGCGCTTAGAAGTCAAGGCCCGCAGAGCAAGACATTCGTAAATTCGTGAATTAATGCATACAGTACGCATTCTTAAATTCCATTTTTGTCGCCTAGCATCCTAAGTCATCGCCAACATACGTGCCAACTTTCAAAAATCTTGATATGGTTTAGATCAAATAGTTTAATTCAGAATCATTCCGCAGTCTTCATTGGGTAGCCGAAATAAGTACCACTTGCCTAAGTCAAACAAGGCCAGACCTTGCAAGGCCTCCTCATTAGAGGGGAGTCCGAATCCCCGTGAGGCGAGCTCCCAAAGCTTCCCGAGCCTTTTCCGGCAACAAGCCCACGGGCGACGCTAAAGTCCACACTCCCTGATTCTGCCTCAGATCCCACCATTGAACTTTGTTCCGTGAACCGTCCGAAGGTCCAAAATCCAACATCCGTCCGGAATATATCAAATCACAAGCGCCCCGCGGCGACAACAGAGAAACCAAAGTGTTTTGTCGCTCGCTGATTAAGTGAGGGTTCAAATAACCGACTACATCGCTCGAATGCCAAAATTCACCCTAGGGACTGGGTTATGGGCCGGCCAAAAGAAACAAACACTTACGCCTCTACATTGTAAAGACGTTACCCACCTCCCAGGCCACACCGACTACGCAGTGTGTTGCACATGAGATAGTTTACGCTCTTCGAGAAGGCTGGGTGGGCTTCGCCACAAACTTGGTCCCCAGGCAATGTCACTCGAAATCCATTGGCGCACAGATCACGCCCCGAGAGGGAAGGTTCGTCCGGCCGCCAGTACCTTCGGAGAGGGTTCTTGGAGGCGTCGCCTCGGGTGGTTTTGTGGGTCCGCGGTTCAAGGCCAACACCCCTCTACATCAAGACATCGCCAAGCAAGGTCCTTAGTCAAATCTCGACAAGGATAGAGGCCTCCTCCAAACGTGAAACCCTATGAGTTGCCGTGCTCCCATGGTTTGGCGCTTTAAAGCCGAAGTTTTGGCCTTTTGCACTTGGGACGGGCTTCATCACATGCAGCTTGAGAACGCCAAGCAAGTGGAACTGCCGGAATGGAGTTTGGACCTCGTATTCTCCGCTAGCGCTAGGTCAAGGGTCATGGTAAAGAGGCAAGACATTCGTGAATTCGTAATTAATGCATAGTATCGAATTAAATTGATTTTTGTCACTAGCTTCCTAAATCATCGCCAACATATAGGCCAACTTTCAAAAATTTTGGATAAGGTTTAGATCAAATAGTTTGCACTAGAACAGTCCTATTCGCTGTTACAAACAGCCGCACACTTGCCTGCCAACAAGGCCGACCTTGCAAGGCCTCCTCATTAGAGGAGAGTCCAACCCCAGAGGCTTAGCCCCAAAAGCTTCCTCGAGGCAGCCTTTTTCCGCAGGCCACAGCCAGGGGTGTGTATCGCTTAAAGACCACACTCCGGACGGTCCCCGCGATCCGACCGCTGAACTTTGTTCCGGTGAACCCGGGTCCGAAGGTCCAAAAATCCAACATCCGTCCGAGAACATAATAAACCGCTGAAGGCCCAAGGCCAGTGTGAAACTAAAGTGTTTTGTCGTTTCTGACATTGCGAGGTTCAAATGCCGATCCGACTTCGCCACATCGGCCCACGCCGTACCAATTTAGGACCAAGTTACACCTGGCCACGGTAAAGAAAGAAACACTTACGCCTACATTGGCAAGATTCGTACCCACCTCCTGTGCCACCACGCGCTGCATTACGATAGTTTACCGGAGAAGGGTCGGGCTTCGCCACAAAACTTGGTCCCTTGTGGGCAATGTCACCGGGAGTCCATCGCGAGACAGTATCACTTGCCTCGAGGGAAGGTTCGTCCGGCCGCCGTGGCCTTTGGGAGAGGACTTTTGGGGCAAGCTGCTTCCGGGTGGTTTTAGGGTCCGGTTTTGGCCTCACCCCTCTATACGCTAAGGTCCGGCCAACTGGACAAGCATAGAGTTCTCCGAAACGCAAACCCTATGAGTTGCGACGTTTCAGCGGTTTGGCGCTTTGGGTGCCGAAGTTTGGTCTTTTAATTTGGGACGTACAATCACATGAAGTTGAGAACACGGGCTAAGGGGAACTGGGACGGAATGGAGCTTGGACTCTGTACTCTCCAGCGCTTAGAAGTCAAGGCGCCGCTATAAAAGAGTGTTATCGCAAATTCGTGAATTAATGCAGGTACCACTTAAATTCTGGATTTTTGTCAGCTAGCATCCTAAGTCATCGCCAAATATTACAGCCGCCAACTTTCAAAAATTTTGATATGGTTTAGATCAAATAGTTTGCACTAGAACGGTCCGCAAAATTGTTGGGTACCGAAAGCCGCACACTTGCTCAAGTCAAACAAGGCCAGACCTTGCAAGGCCTCCTCATTAAAGGAGAGTCCCAACCCGTGAGGCGTTCAAAGCTTCCTTCGAGGCAAAATTTTCCGCAGCGCCCGGCGACGCTTAAAGACCACACTCCGGTTCCTCAGATCCCATCGCTGAATCCTTTGTTCCGTGAACTCCGGGTCCGAGAAGGTCCAAAACCATCCGCCCTCGAGAACATATCAAATCAGCTGTTGCCCCACAGCTACAACAGAGAAACCAAAGTGTTTTGTCGTCGGACATTGCAGAAATTCAAATGCCGATCCGGATTTTCGCCACATCAGTCCTAATGCCAAAATTACCTCCTAGGGACCAAGTTGCTAACGGCCATGGTAAAGAAAGTAAACACTTACGCCTCTACATTGGTAAGATTCAGCAACAATTTCCTAGGCCAATTGACTACGAGTGTTGCAATATGAGATAGTTTGGCGCCGAAGGGCTGGGCTTCGCCACAAACTTGGTCCGTAGGGCGTCGACGTCGAGTCCATTGGCGTAGATGCATCACGCCCGTGAGAGGGAAGGTTCGTCCGGCCGCCAGGCCTTTGGGAGAGGAATTCTGGGCAAGCCGCCTCGTGGTTTTAGGTCCGGTTCGCTAACACCCCTCTACATCAAGACGGCTGCGAAGGTCCTAGTCAACCGGATATGATAGAGTTCTCCAAACGTAAACCCTATGAGTTGCTGTGTTCTAGCACGTTTGCGGCCGAAATGGCCCGTACTGGGACGGGTCATCACATGCAGCTGAGAACGCCAAGGCGTGAACTGACGGAATGGAGTTTGACCAGATTCCGTTGTGGCGCTTAGAAGTCATACGCGGCGTGAGAGGCAAGACATTCAGAATTCGTAATTAATGCATAGTAATGGACTGAATTTGATTTTTTGTCCGCTACTCAAGTCATCGCCAACATACGTGCCAACTTTCAAAAATTTTGATAAGGTTTAGATCAAATAGTTTGCACTCAGAACAACCGCAGCCTCGCTATTGGGCGTACCAGCCGCACACTTGCCCAAGTCAAACAAAGCCGCACCTGTAAGGCCTCCTCATTAGAGGGAGAGTCCGAACCCCTGTGAGGCGAGCCCCAAAAGCTTCCCCGAGAAAGCCTTTCCCGGCCAAGGCCGTGGGGGTGTACGCTTAAAGACTACACTCCTGATCTCTGCCTCGTGATCCCATCACCGCTGAACTTCTTTGTTCCAGAACCTGGTCCCAGAAGGCCCAAAAAATCCAACATCCGGTCCGAGAATATATCAAACCGGCTGCCGCCCCATACATAGAAACCAAAGTGTTTTGTCGTCGGACATTGCAGGTTCTCAAATGCCGATCCGACTTCGCCAGCATCAGTCCTAATGCTGCACCAATTTAGGGACCAAGCTACACCTGGGCCAGCTTTTGGTAAAAGAAAGAAACACTTACTTGGCTAATGATTCGCCACCACCTGCGCCAATTGATCACGAGTGTGTTGCAATATGATAGTTTACGCTTCTTCGAAGGGCCGGGCTTCCGCCACAAAACTTGGTCCCTAGGCAATGTCGACGCTCGAGTCCATCAGACGGGAGAGAGGAAGGTTCGTCTCATGTGACGGAGAGAGGAATGGTTCGTCGTCGTATCAGTTTACTATTGGTAAGGTATTAGTTATCGTGAAAGGTAGCATTTAGTTATCATCATCGTATTATATACCCTCATAGCTCAAATCCGATATACCACAAAACATTGAATATTTTCATGGTGGTATATTTCATAACTTTAACGTGTAGCAAGTCAAATAAACCCCTATCATCCATGTTAAATAAACCCATGTATCAAGTGTACATGCATTCTATATTATTTAAAAAAAAAATTTCTTTTTTTGGTCGCCGTGAAAAAAAAAAAATCGTCGCTACAAACGCCGCTCAACGATATCAGTCAGCCAACCACGCATCGCCGTTAAACGACCATCTGTGATTTTAAATCAAAACAGCGCAATCCCTACCGCCATTTCGAAAGCAAGCAAAGCTTATGGAGGAGCGCTTTTGGAGGCTGCATTTTCGGCGCCGATCTACTTTGGGGGGTCTATTCATGTAAGACAGTCACACGACCAACGCTTTCAACTAAACCTGCTTTACCAGGCTTTTTGTATTGTTGTTTGTTCTTCTTCCACCATTCCTTCTCTTCCAGCCTTGCATCCTTCTTCTTCCATACATATTCTTCCATTCCCCTTTGTCATCTTCTTCTTCTCGATTTCTTCCTCCTCCTGCACCACTTCTTCCTCCTTCTTATTCAAATTCTTACTCTAATCCTCCTCTTAAGGCTTCATCTCCCTCGTCAGATTCTTCCTCCCCATTTCTAAGTTCCTCCTCTTCTTCTTAGCCCTTCTCTTCTGGACCTTCCATTCTTCTTCTAATTTTTTCTCATCTAAGAAGACGTTAAAAGATTCAGACCCTTCTTCTTTCCAAAATTTTTCCTTATTAGTTGTTTATAATTGCCTTCAATCATTGAATTTTTTGTTTTGCATGTACACTCTAGCAAAATGTGTTGTTCTTGCAAAACAAGTCAAGACCCTTCCATGACTACCAACACGAACAAAATACTAATGCTTTATTTAGGTTAAATTGTTATCCAAGAAGGGAATTTCTACTGTCCCACCTCCCGTCGATTTTCCATATTTTTTTCTCCTGTTGTTTATTTATACTACCATTCTACTAATCATTGAATTTATCGTTTTACATGTACATCTCCTAGCAAATGCTGCCTGTCACCGCCACCAAACAATTAATTTTCAATATGCTTAATGTATTGATTAATGCATTTACTTTAATTTATTGATTAATGTACCACAAAACAAAGCCTATTTATTTTGTATTTTTTAATATATTTGGTTTACATCATTTAATGACGCAAAATCTTATATTTCTTTTTATTGGTTACCCGCTCTTTATAGGCTTTAAATAAATGTATTAACTTCATTCATATAATAAAATGTATTATTATTATTTTTTCAATTTATAAAAATTAAAAAAAAAAATTTTTATCACACGTAGCAACGCCGTGAACGACGCTGTTTACTTAATGCCACGCCAATCCATACCGGGTAACGCCGGGCGTCGTTTGCCATATGGTCGCCATTTGCAATGACGCCGCGAAAACGACGCTAAACACGGTCGCTTATCGCCAAAGAACTCCGCTGCCGACGCCATCACCGTCATTGCAGTATCCACGTGACGTATGCCGCTGGAACGACGCCACGCTTAAGACGACGCCAAGCAGTGACTGCATAGCGACGCTGGCCCATCGTGCTGTGAAAACGACGCAGACGCCGCTATAAAGGCCGCTCATCGACTTTTACGCCGCTCATCGACGCTCAAACGACTGACGTCAGAATAGACGCCGCATCAGGCAATTTTTGCAAGGAAATGTAAAGAGCTAATCAACAAGCCTTACTATTATTGATAAAGGGTTTCATTCACGCTTCTGTAGAAGGAACCCATCAAAGCATCACCCCTCTAGGTTCTACTAACCAGCCCGAATTCACTTTAGCTATTCTTCACTGCCGTGATTGCCCACGGATTGCGCACTGATAAACATATATAAGAACTACCAGACATCTTATTTCTATACAATCCTATAATCTAAACCAATGGCATGAAACCTTCATTATCTTCAAAAAAGCACTATGATTACAAAATTTTGTTGCCCCTAATCAACTCCGCAACAATAGAGCCAAAATAAAAAGCCCACAAAAAGCACCTTAATGAAATCTGTTAAAATTCTTCGCAGCCCAATTCAGATGTAATGATATGCTTAACTATGGTGTTCAAACAGAAAGAGCTAATCAACAAGCCTTTTACTTCTATTATTATGTGCTGGAACGTTTCGAGATTCAATGGCTTCTTATGTAGAAGGAACCCATCAAAGTATCAGTTCTCTAGGTTCTACTACAATCCGTTCTTAATTCCCACTTAGCTATTCTTCACTGCCGATTGCCTACCCATTGCGCACTCGACAAACATATATAAGAATCAGCCTTTGTATTATCTTACTTCTATACAATCCTATACCTAAACCGAATGTACTAAACTACTATCTTCTAAAAGCACTAAGATTACAAACATTTTGTTGCCCCTAACAACCCGCAACAATAGAGAGCTTAATCAAAAGCCCATAAAGCACCTAATGAAATCAAGTAAAATTTCTTCATTGCAAAATCGCCAAGAATTCGAAGCCACATTTGAATTGATTTGCATGTAGCAAGCTCCGGTTAGCTCCATGACAAAGAAATCCTTGCCATAAGGCGAAAATATGGTCTAGCAAAACAAAGGAAAGAATCTGACCGAAAAGCCAATGGAAAATCCGCTTCCTTTCTCTCGATATACCATTCCGTAGCAAAGAATCAAGGCAAGCAGACTACGCAACAAGCTCCGACAACAACCCTTTATCTCTCTCGATCTCGTGATTTGATACTTAAGCATTCCACCAAGAGACCTCTCCCATGGAGTTAGATTTTTGCCATGGAGTTGATTTCAAAATGATAATGAAATGATTTGACAACGTACATGCATCGCTGCACTAGTCAAGTTATGTTTTATTGACAATCTCAAATTTGTTGATTTTGATTTGGTTAGGTGTCGCTTCGCTTCAGATTTGCCGGGTTTTTGCCACGCAAAACCAATGCTTGACACCTAGAAAAAATAGCTGATGTTAGCACGTGATGTCATGGTTTCCCCTTCTTGTTCCGCAAGTAATCCCTATATTCAGTGCCTTCAAGGCATCACTTCACTGCTTTAATTCTCCTACAACAAAGAAATTCGGCTCGGCCTCGAAAGCTATGGCCAATAACCTTTGCCGGTAAGCATCAACGCCATTGATAAATAGATAGATAGATAGATTTAAGACACTAGGGCAATAATATATTTTAGGTTATGAGTCAAAGATGTTAAGACAATAAACAATGGTGTATATATAAATAATTGGGAAAGCTTAGGCACCAGAAACGTGTCCTACCATCACCGTATTATTTCAAGATCTGGATTGCCGTGCCTCCTCAGCTGGCCATCGCCATCGGCATTGCTACGTTGGTAGGAGCCATAAGCCTCAGAGAGAAGACATAAGCTCGAGCCAATAGCCTAAAATAGTGCCTCCCCATGCTGCAATCGTAGAGGGATGCTAAAATCTTCTTCACCGCATGTCGCAAAACATAAATATCGATCGCTGCTTGCCCACATGCCCTAGGTTAGCGTTGACGTTTTTACATTTATATCCTCCAACCGCCGCTTAATGACACCACCTAATTTTGCCAAGATGTGATGACACTTCTAGGTCATTTTCGACAACCGTACCAGCATTCGTAAATACGGTATGAAGGAGGATGAGCCAGCCCAATCATTAACCTAGCCTATCTAACATATATAATGCAGTCTTATTTTTTGTTTGGGGAATCATATTTTTTGAGTGACTCTTGTAGTGACACACAGGAGATGGCCGAAGTGGCGTCAATTTGGAGCGGTCTGCGGATCAGCAGGGGCCTTGAGAATGAGCGACCTCATGCCATTCTACGTCAAGGTAAAATTTGGATTCTGAGGTTTTGGAGGGAGATTGCCATTCTTGACAAAGAATGGTTCAAGAGATGATGCGAGCGGTGATCCACTTACCTTGGCGTCAATTTTGGCTTTGTGTTGGAACGCCAAGTCTTAATGGCACATAGATACGATCATACAAGCGAAGTGCTGTGTTTGGGGATTTGGATGCATTTGCCAAGCATTGGCGGGGAAACAAAGGATTAGGTTAGATTAATGTTTTTTTCCTTCCAGGGTTTCTTAAGTGCAGGAGCGTCGAGACAAAGCAAGACATTGCCTCGAATTTGTAGTCACCGTACAAGGACTAGAAGCCGTCCACATTTTATAACGTGTTACGTTAGAAGTCTTTCAAAGTTGAGGATGGAAGTATTCACTTCTTTAAATTGTTCCTCATGAATGAAGTGTGAACTTTAAATTACACTATTACACACTTAAGGTAGGGCACATCTTTAAAACCACCATCATGAATGTAGCGTTTGGCACGAGGTGTATTTCACGAATTATCATGATCCTACCATGGTATGCTGGAACTGAACACCGGCACATCGAGGTGCCGCCATGAATTCCCAAGTCCTGCGACTACAAAATAGCTCAAATGCCATCAAGTAATGCTAATATTCACATAAAAGCACTTACAAGTCGTAGCTACTGTAGTAATTGAATTGGATACGTTGGATCTGTCCTTTCAAATTGCTTGGCATAACAGGAATTTCCTCTTAGGTAATCGGGATGGCGAGAAATTGGAGTGGGGATAACACATCCACCAAATTTCCTTGTCAGCGGTCGCATTAACAACCACTGATTTCTTGGTCAATACATAAAGACTTTTTTAAGAGCAGTTCGCATTAAAAGTACGCCCATTTCGACTGGTTTACGCATCCGTGTGAACACAAAAAATAGATGAGGTCTTGTTCTTAACGGTTAAGACAATCATTTCTGTGATTTGACAACAATATAGAAAATGACAAAAGGCATGCCAATTCATGGAATGGCGAATTGAGCTATCTGCTAACCCACAGACGGTCGGTTTGTTATTTTTTAAAGTTAGCAAAGTTCTTGGGCGAATCGTTCCCATCGGCCAACATTTCCAATTGTGGTGGCTCAATTTGCCCGATTAGGGACTACAAGCAAATACCATCAAACTTATGAAACTTATCAATACAAAATTTCAGATTGGAGATTATCCTATTCAATCTTTTTCTATCGGGTTCTTGCTTCCTTCTTAAGTACTTCCTAACCATAAGAGGGACAATGAGGAGGAGGCCGAGGAAGAAGCGAACTTTGGAATCTGCGGTAGTAGTATCCTTCACGGTATCTCATGCAAAAGCGCTTTCTTGGTGCTTTACCCTCTTCAGGAATAATTTAGAAGAATTTCGCAAACTTGGCTATTTGGCAATTTTTTAGCACATTTAAAAGTTGGCTAAAGTAAATGGAAAAATTGGAAAAAATAATGGTACAGCTTACCTCTTTTTCGAGGTACTTTCCAACCACAGACTCTTTAGCCAAGCTAGAAATAAAGAGAGCAAAATTTTGTATTGCTTAGCTAAACCATAAAACTTTAGAATGAAATTAGAGACTAGTTTAAGCTAATTATCATTCCCCAAGCTTATATAGAGAATATATGAGTTAGTAGTTTAAAGTAGTTTAGTTTCTAGCATTGAATTAATTTAGGAGTCCTAGACTTTTGCTAATTAGCATTATTTTGAAGATGTTTTCACAAGAAAATGGCTAAAATAAGTGGAATTTATTGAAAAAAAAGTATAGTAATTTGGTTTAATAGTTTGTGGTGACCACACCATAGAAACTTTTGGGATGATTGTTTGGGTTAGTTTAGGCTAGCTAGAAAATATGAGAGGAAAATGTGTAGAGTTTAGCTCAACCACCAGTTTGCAGAGTTAATATCGAGGAGCAAGAGTTTAGCTAAAAAAGTCGTTACGGCTATGAGAAATGTCGCGATTAGTAATTTATTCCTTGCCTCCTTCCTAGGTTGAAAATGGACACTAATAGACACAAATGCATGTACTGCAATGAGGTAGAGTGCCGTAGAGAGTCTCGACCAATTTATTGCACCCGGTCTTCCATCGATGACAAATGCACGAGCAAAAATTGTTTGATGAACATGTACCAAACTTAAAAGATCAACAAAGATAGGCATGAGAATATTAGCGAGCAGGTACTTTTGCCTCCTTAAAAAGATCAAGCAATCCTATTGTAGCCCATATGAAATGATGTATATTTATACATTCCTTACGGAGCCTGTTTCCCCATATCCGCATATACAGGACAACTACATGATAACCGACTCTACTTGACTCGAGGGAATCACGGTGTCGCCCGGGGAATACCGGAGTTCGAGAGCAGAGTGAAGCAATAGGACGATGGACACGTATTCATAATAACTAAGAGATTATACACATCCACGCATAGCGAGGGTTTGCCCCTTGAGGGGCAACAAAAAATGATAATCCATGAGCATGGGTATTGCCTAAAGATGCTCACCTTGGAACTCAAATTTTGGCTGCTACTAGGATGAAATTAGAAAATCCAACTACTCTGTTCTTACGGCCTTGAATTACTAATTACAACACAACCACGGGCGGAGAATTAAAATTTGAACCTCATGAGCCAGAAATAGGTAAACTGCTGCCACATAAATGATTGTCATTTGCGGGACCCAAAGAGATAAGACTTCAAAATCGCAGGCGATGCATGCAATTTTAGTGTGGAGACAAAACAAAGCACAAAAGGGAATCTAAGCTGCCTCCATCGCGTTGAACACGGTGATGGAGTGCTTCTTGCGATAAACCGGATAATAAGCCATGGCTCAGGACTATAATTGGCGGTTGTGAGAGCTACACCATAGCTGAAGCCTTTTCAAACAAACCAGGACCATAGAAAATCAGTCGATTGAAGCATGATGCAAGAAAATGCAAAGGAATATTTCTGGATTTGTGATGTATTAAATGGAGTGCATTGAAATCATTCACCGCGATAAATCTTTGTGACCGATACTTATGACTAAATATCTTATCAGGCATGATCTTGGTGCCAATCAAAGCGAGTGCCGAGAGCCGATATATCCGGTGGAAGATGCAAATCGATTGATTCGGCTACACCAAAAATCAAAGGATAAAGGATACACCACCATAGACATATTAAAGCCAATTTTAAGATCTGATGATATGCTTAAGCTATGGTGTTTGAAGCGAGAGAAAGAGCTAATCAACAAGCCTTACTTCATTATTGATAAAGGGGCGTTGATTCAATGGCTGCTTGTGTGAAGGAACCCATCAAAATCTTGTCCTCACAGGTTCTACTAACGACCAGAATTCCCACTTAGCTATTCTACACCCTTGACTAGATTGCCAGTAGGATTAGGACGACAAACATATATAAGAATCAGCTTTGTATTATCTTATTTCTATCTGATCCTATACCTAAAATTTGAATGGCATGAAACCTTCATTATCTTCTAAAAAACACTAAGATTACAAAACATTTTGTTGCCAGAATCAACACTGCAACAATGAGGCGAATCAAAGCCCACAAAAGCACTTTAATGAAATCTGATGGAATTTCTTGTGACCAATTCGGATACAGTGATATGCTTAACTATGGTGTTGAAGCGGAAGAGCTAATCAACAAGCCTTACTTCATTATTGATAAAGGGGCGTTCAAATTCAATGGCTTCTTGTGTAGAAGGAACCCGACAAGGTTTAAAATGAAGCACTTATTTAAAGTCACGTTTGAAAATTCCTTTATAAAAAGGTGAAAACTTAAAAACACACAAAATAGAGACAAAATAGATTGTTGGCGAGTTAGCATTGGGATACCCCAAAAAGCAACATTTTTAAAGCTTTTCATTTTAAAGGAGGGCAAAAAAAAAATGCTTGTTTTTAAGAGAACTTGATGGTACGATAACTTCGGTAAGTATTATTGTTGTTAAAAACGAAGGAAATATAGATTGTTTTTGCAAGCAATAAAGTACTAGAAAGTCAAACATTGGAAGACAAAGAGTGTGAAATCTGGAACCAAAGAAAGAGTTGTTTCAATTAAGCATTGTTAAGAGACAAAGCTTCGGTTTAAAATCTTCATCAGAGCCAAATTTAATAATATTACTTAGCACTAGTTTACAATGGGAGAGTAGTTAAAATTTCTGTCATGCCGAATTTATCTTGAGGAATTGAAACTTCTTCCGATCCACGGGACTCGTAACCGGGATCGGCTCTTGCGAGCTTACAACCGCAGAGAGGCGCTACGATTCGGAGTCCCGCAGGCGGTTTCTCGCTCGGGCGCGAGGCTCCAAGTCGACAAACTCCACCTCTCATCTCTTCTTCACGTAAAGTGGAGGTACGTATTTGTGTAAATTACCCCGCGCCCAGCATATTTTGTACGTTCTTTGCTCCCAGTTCCTCGTTTTCATCGAGGAAAGGATTCACAAGAGCTTATGCGGTTACGATGGAAGCTTACTTTATAAGGTCAATGTAGAGCTGAAGCGACATTAAGCCTAACAAAATTTCGCTAGCGTAGTGCACGATCGAAAAGGCATAAGGATCAGTCTCGGTAGAAAACCAGCATATCAAATTATTAATAAAGCGCATTTGTGAAAGCCGATAATAAGGACACCACTGGCGCGCTGTCGGCAATAAGGTCTCTTAATTTACGCAAAAGCGGTAGAAATGCATTGTAGGGAGGAGTCTTTTCGATGCGTGTTAAAATAGACCGTAGAACTTTAGCGTCCGCTGGTAAAACCCTATATGAAAATGCTCGAAGCTTGACTCATGGCGGGGACCACCACCATGACGCCAGTTTGTTTTCGCCTGCTTGAGCAATATAGAAATTAGAAATTAATTAAAGAAACAAAGGAAAATAAGTTAGCCCGATTAGTGTGGCGGTATAAAGGCTTACCGATTTGCCTTCTTTGTATAAATTTATACCACGGTGACCGTATAAATTCTCTGGAACCATTTACTATGCTTGTATATAAATTTATACCACGGTTTATTTCCCGTGCTAAAATTTAAACCCTTAAGGCAGATGTGGTATAGAATTTATCTGGTAGGTCACAAATTAAAACAAAAAGCGTTAATTGTGAAGCTTACCAAAGCCTTGATTTTAAAGGCCCGGCGTTGGGCCAGCTCCATAGGTTTAAAAGCAGGTGATGCGAAGGTCGAGGAATGAAAATGATGACCCTCGGTTTTGGGATGTATTGACTTCTTTGAGGCCATCCGAGGAAGAAGCCCAGGACTTGCCGCGTGAGTGAAAGCCTCCCTCATCAAAAGCTATCCTTTATTTTGAAATCACCAAAGATATACCGCGATGCATAATGTAAAATGTTTAGCTGTCTAAAGGAGATTCTGACCTTACATACGATCACCCTCAACAACCACATTGGGCGTCACGACCAAATGTGGTTTAATCTCTCATATGTCTGATCAAAACGGAAGTGGGCCTCTACCACTGTTCAATTGCTGTACTTGCCTCTCTTCCTTGGCCCTCTGAGACGGGTTCAAAAATCGATTGGAGTAGCCCTTCTTCTTGATGCAGCAAAGGCCAGTAATGAGACAAAGGCACAAACACATAACATATTTTTTTGCATAACACTGACCACTGAAGTTAAACTGCGTGCTCTACGGTGATATGCGTGGTACAGCATAGATTTTCAAAGTTTGCATCCTCCGTTCTTTAGGTTGGCTGGCAGAGTGACAATGTCTTCGGTGCCGAAAGGAAAAAATATTGTAAAGACAAAAAGGTAAGAAAAAAACATGGCGCCAAGTGGGAAACGTTTGGCTTCCTTAGCCCATCGTCCTAATGTCATGAAGATTCTTTGCGCTACTTTTCCAGCGAGGCGAACCAAGTATTTCTTTGCTTTTAAAGACCACCTTAGCTGGCGTCCGAGTGCTGATGCTCATATTTTGTTTTGATTCACCGCACTTTTTGGTTTCTTTCCTGCGTCTTTAGCTTGTTCTTTGAAGCTCCCCATCTTGAACATACAAAGAGCTGCTTTCTTGAGAGATCCACTTATTAAATGAATTGAAGCGAAGTTTAGTGCTGAATGTAGAGGATGATGGGCCGTGACCAACCACGGTATGATTTATCACGGGTGCGCGGCGGTATAAAATTTATCGTCATTGGCGGTATAAATTTATCTGCGCTGACCGGAGCCTGATATAAATTATCTGCGCCGACGGCTGCCGGTATAGAACCTCACTTGACTCTGCTCGCGGTACAAAATTTATCGCGGCGAATACGGTATGAATTTATCACGAATCAACTGGGCTATTAGAAAAAGGGTCTAACCCACGCTAAACATACTCTGGGAAAGTTAAGGGATTTAAGATCTTTTTACTTGCTTGACCATCTCTGGCGGTGAAAGTAGTTATCGTATTAGCCCAGCTGACCATAATGGGCTTCATGCTCGGAATCATAGCTCGGGCAACACTCAGTCACCACCGGGGCTTCGAGCTCTTGGAAAACATTCTTGTTTTGAAGTCCTCTCCATACATTTGTTGAACTCCACGTACTCGATGCGTGAATCCGGATCTTATCTATTGGGCTCATTTTGGCAGAAGTCATTGTCGAAGATTATGACCCCAACAATGACTTTTGCCTCTTCGTCTGTGACACCGCGTGAAATATGGGCTTCCGGCACTCACACCTCGTTCACGGGTTTCCTCTTTTGAGAGTTCTTTCTAGCCTTGTAAATTTGTGTGTGCCTCGGGGCGTGAGTAGGTGTAATCGAAGTCATTTTTGTAATCCTGCGTCGATTGCATTGGCTTCTATCTATTCACGCCAACAGCTAGAGCTGACACATGGCATGAGGGATTTCTTCTCATTCTTTGCTTAAAGGCGCGGCACGTAATCGTCTGACTTCGGACCTGCGACACTCGACCCCATCTTCATTTTGGTGGCCTCTTGTGGGTGCTTGGTTATTCCGAAAAGTAAGTTTGTTTATTGATTTGGTTTCATTAACAGAAACGAGAGAATAACGCCAGCTTATCTGCGGGCTTCACAGCGATAATACCTTGCTCCGGGGCCTTGAAGGAAACCTGGCTGACTCCTCTATAGTCAGGGGCTTTGTTTTTCCTAGATTTTTTTTCTTGGTAGGAAGTTTTATTATTATCTAGTGCAGGGAGATGCTTCCCCTTCCCACTTTCCTTTCAATGTTGGTGGTTCCTCCTCTTCCTCTTCCTCTTCCTCTACCTCTTCCTCTGCACTTCCTCTTGATCTGCGGAGTGCAGACCCTTGACCAACACTTTTTAAATTAAGCGCGGCACTATTGATATCAAAGATTTCACCACTCGTCCTGTAATGCGAGGGGTTATGGTAAAGAGATTGGCGGTACATAAATTTATACAGGAAGCACCTAAGAATAACCCACAAAGTTCTTATGTGGTGTCGAGAAATGTGTCGTGCCGTCTTTGGAAGGCTTGCACATGCTTATTTTAAACATTCTAGTATTGAACATAGTAGGCCAGGGGCCCTTGTCATGGTTGCCTTTGCATTAGAACTTCATCATCGTTCTGCAGCGTAGCAACAAGTTTCATAATTTCGCCCGGTAATTAATAATCATCGGACTTGAACTTGCCCTTCCGATTTGTGCAAGTAAAGATACGTATCGGTGGGTTTTACACTCTCTTGCCCGCATGGGGCGTACCAAGTCGATCCTTTGGTTGTAAGTCGTAGCTCACGGTGAGTGCGACCTTTGATGATGACGTAGAGTACAAACTTGATCTTAGAACGGAAAGCGGCGCCAAAAAAACCATTTTACACAAGAATATTAACCTTATTGAGTTTTTGAAACCATAGCGATTAGAAGAGAGGATGAAGGCATAAAATCCACACTAAATTAACGCACTTTATTTGTGTCATTTAATTTGGAAACCATGACAATATTACGAAAATATTAAGGTTAGGGACCATTAGGTTGGGCACTAGACATCAAAGAATGCGGAAATAGTGCGGAGCGGTACTTATAAATTTATAAACAAGGGCGTGAACAAATTTATCGCAAACTCAGCTACCCGGTATCTGATTTCGAGCCGCGAAGCCCGGTATAAATTTATACCGCTCAGAGCCGCAGTCGGTATAATTTATAGAAGCATTATGCGGAAGCGATATAAATTATCTGCTTCGTCTTCAGCAAATCTCATACTCGCCTTGTGCTTTCGGCGGTATAAATTTATCTGCGGCTCGAGCACTTAGCGATTTATCATAGGGTCTTTCACGAGCTGATATCATTATCTTCGGCTAAAGCGTATAATATCACCAGATCGAGTCATCTCGGTATAAATTTATAGAGTGGGGCTTACTAACGATTAAAACAAAGAGAAACTAAAGCGATCACGGAAAGTAGACTTACGTGGCCATGGCCATTATGAACTGGCGTATAAAGGTTCCGGGAGAGCAAATAAGAGGGTATATAAAGGCCTTGGCCTTGACTCCTAAATTTGCATTATATGGAAAATAGAGATTGGCCATTGTAGGGCTTAAAATTACCCACAACTAAGTCTTAGTTTAGTATAAGCGTTTCTCCATAAAGATTCCAATACAAATTAATACGTGAGTTTTACCGTATAAATTTATCTGTGTCTTCCTCCTGCGTATAAATTTATACCATCTACTTCACTAAAATTTTATACGGTCTGCTTATTTCTAAGTTTACCTTCTGCGTATAAAATTTATATACCATCCACTAATGTAAACTTTTCTTAGTCTACCAGCGATACGTAGGTATAAATTTATACCGATTATTGGCCTTCTTTAAGTATGGCTCGAAGAGCTATGAGCCTCAACTCACGATTGTGAGCTTCCTCCTATGATAACGATTTCACACCCCTCAAGCTGACACGAAGTAGCCTGCGGAAGTCGCGCGATATTCGAGCCAATGTTGATCTTACTCGACCACGATACACCTCGGCTTCCACCACCCGGTTCAATTTACTCCACCACACCACAACTATCTGAGCGTCGTTTGCCCCACCAATGGTTTTACTCCACCCACTGACCTAGAGAGGTCAGGACTACCTCCCTCCCGCTTCATTTTAGTAAAATTAAGCCCTTAGTCCAGCATAGGCTAAATCCGGAGGGCAAATCCATGGCGCTCAATCCGTTTAAGCTAAATGGGTACTGCAGCAAATTGGGGCGGTCCGTGACATTACAATCCTGTTTTTCCCTCTGACCGCCGAGTGGTCAACTCACGTCACCAACTCGATTACTTTTCCTAGGGAGGAGGGAAAGCCTCCCTCGGGACTTGCGTACACGAACCCTGTCGGCATCTACAGGGTACACCTGGTTGATCTCTTAGGTAGAAACACCTCATGTTGATGTCAGGGCCGGATCTACCCAATGCAGACTACATGTTGAATTCAAAGCCCACGCAGAAGTAAGAATCTTAAAAGCGTAAACACGAAGCATGTACAATTTGTTAGAAGAAACTCGTAGATGAGGCTCGCCGCCGGGCAACACATCTGAAACAAGCTGTTGTTCTCAGCGTTGTTTGTAAAGATTGGACTAAAGGAATTGAGGTTGATTCATTATTGAGGATTCACGGTTCAATGATACGCTAGACCAAAGGGCTACTTAGCCTTCAATATTAGGCCCGAGGAAGATGGGTAGAAGTTTATACGCGGTGGTAGCCACACTTGCCGTCGATCAAGCTGACCTTCAAATTGATTCATGCTTTTAGAAGCGTGAGGGCAACCAGCTAAAGAAAGGCGACAAGAATCGGGCGTGTAATCGCCATTCGGGGAGGCATAGCGAAATTCATGCCCTTGATGTGTTTTCTGGATGGAAGGTTTCTTTAAGGAGTCTTGTGAGAAACTCCCACTAATAGCCCTCGTTACCACTTGGTGACAATCACTACCACCCCAAGCTAGCGGAGTCAGCGTGTTGTTTTTAGATTAATGCTTCTTTAAAAAACAACGCAACTTCGATGTTGTTTTGTAATGGGATTCACTAGAAACAAGCGATGTAGTTTTAGTCAAACTTTTATCACGATGTGGTTTTGTAAAAACTCGTGTAGAATTTTGTCGAAATTATCTGCATTAAGGAATTATGTGTTTGACGTGTTGCTTTTTTAGTAGTTGTAGTTTTCGGTGTTGCTTTTCTGGTGGCGAAATACATGTGGTTTTTTAATAAAACTTAAAAGAGTCCACGTATTTGTTTGTTTTAGCATTGTTCAAAGAAAAACTACCGCTTTGAAAACTTCGTGAGAATTTTGTAGGAGCTTTCTTGAAGCTACGTGTAGTTGTCACCACATTTTTTTCTATGTTGTTTTCAATTTGTTGGTTTCCCAAAAATGATATGTGGTTTTAAAGAAAAATGTGGTTAATTAAAATGGGTGTTGTTTTTTAGTATTGTTTTTATATAAAATAAATACTATTAAAAGATAGTTGCTTTTTACCATTTAAAATAATATTAGCAAAAAGCCTTACTATATTGATATGAATATTCTGTTACACAAGTGTATGGGTTTTGTTTTAAGGTTCATTACTATCAACCATTGATCTCGGCATATCCAAGAGCATGTCGAATCAATGAAAGCATATGTTTTCTAAAAAATGCTTTGCCACTTTCTAAGGTCGATTTGAAGAATGCAAACATTTTATTTAGATCATCCATTAAATTCGAAACCTTTGCAGAATGCACAAAACCACGGAAACAAAAGAGCTGCTTCATCGAAATAAACAGGGGCGGCTAAGGACTGTCTGAATATACAGGGCCAGCTATGGATTGCTCCTGTCAATCAGGCCGGATGGACATAAAGAAACGGCCACAGTTTAATCCTCTGCTTTGCAGGCTTGCATCGACCCTCAGACATCTATTCAAGGCTGAGTTATTTTGCCATAGATTCGAGTGCAAAACTGTCTTTAATCCAAACATGAGGTCCAACCCGAATGTAGTCACTGCAATCCTGAAAATAAGTTCTTTCAATTTTCTGGCTGGCCAAAATATCTGTACCAAAGGATTGGTTTGAACATCGATGCTTACTTCGTATAGGAAAAGCCCGTTGCCAAAGATAAAATCTATGGAGCCTCTATGTAGGCAGAGGTGAAAATAATGCCGGCCTTTATCATCACAAAGGGGTATCTTGGGCACCGTAGAATCTGCAGCCATAGAATGAAGCGTGTCTCAGATATGCAGAAAATGCAGCTGCTTGGCCTCCTTCTGTTCAGGTAAGGATGGGGCGAAGTATTCTGCAACGGACCCAATACTATTCGATGGAGGAATCAAACCACAGAAACAGCCATGGCCAGAGGAATCAAGAAACACGAAACACTGAAACAGGCATGGAGAATCCAAAACAAGCTCCTGTTTCTGATTTTTCAACATAACATAAAACAGAACAACCATAGCTCCACCGGCCACCAGATCGGATTTTGTGAGAAGACAATATAGTTAACACTTGACGGTAACAAAGCAGAGATTACTTTGAAAGTCTTTGCAAAGCAGAAGATTTGTGGATTTTACTTTGAGAAGTCTTTTTGCAAAGCAGAAGATTTGTGGATTTGCAGAGCCGATTTGCCCGCTTCAGAACCTTGGGCCGACTAAAGATCTGTAGAACCTTTGGCCGCAGTAGAGCTGGAGGCAAGGCGAATCTGGAGGTGGAGATGGAGGGAATCTGAAGAACACGCAGCATTGGAGATGGAGATGGAGCCTCCATGTGGGCTTGAATTCCGGCAGCAAAAGAAGGCGCCAGATTGCCTGTAAAGAAACATTTAATAGTAGTTTAATTCGGCCAATAGAATGCTGGGACGGAGATCACCATCTCTACCGTTTGTTTTTAGAATTCATCTCATCCGTTCATCTCTATTAAGTATAAATTTTTCTAGCTTGTTAAATGTTTAATTGTTGGTTTTATAACCAAGTTTATCACCCACACTGGTACAAGTTTGTTGAAATACAGCATTTGTCCGACAAAAATAAAAAAAATATAGGTTGGCGACATTTTAGATGATGGATGTGGGTTCATTTGTGTTTTTGGCTTTAAAGGAAATTAACTGGTTGCGTTTTTTTAACGTAAAAAACCTAGTAGTATTTTTTGTAGGATTCTCCCGACACCCATATAGGTTTATATTCAATTTTCCATTGAATCGATCCTCCCTCTCCACTGTATCTGTAGGTTTAGGTTTGCTTGTTGTTTTGATACAACCTCAAGATTTCTAGTGCCATATCTGCCATGTCTCCCTTACCGTGTTGTGCCGCGTCATCACTCATAGTTGCCACATCACATGGCCGTGCCATGTCATCACCCATATTTTTTTGCAAAAGTCGCCTTTTCAAAGGGAAGAAGTGTGGTTTCTCTTTCTTATGACACCTCATCGTTTCATTGCCATGTTACCTTGCTTTCCACTATTTACCTACTTATCTCACTAAAAACCCTTTTTTTTTTTTAAAAGAAATGCCATGTCACCATGGAAAATATTTTTTTAATGTTGAAAAATTGTCTAACAAAATTCTTCATTTTTCCATCCCTTCATATTTTGCCACCTCAACTCGCATCTTTGCCACCTCACAAAAATCATGCCATGTCATCTCCCATAATTTTGCAAATAGCCACCTTCTCAAAGAAAGAAGTTTGCTTGCTCTTTTGATGCCACCTCATCATTTCTAGTCTTGGGGTGTTTGAGCCTATGTGGCATGTTTGAGCCTATATGGCGGGTTTGAGCCTAGGTGGCATGTTTGAACCTATGTGGCATGTTTGAGCCACATGTCTATTCGAGCCGATGTCATGCTTGAGCCTAGGGTTATGTTTAAGCCCGTGTCATTTTGAACCTACATGGCATGTTTGAGCTTATATGGCATGTTTGAGCCAATATAGCATGCTTGAGCTCTCGTTTGCATGCGGCATGTACTTTCCGCTACATGTCATGCATGTTCTTCCCATCTTTGCATGTTCTCACAGTTTCCACCTAACGATTGGGCCCGCGTGGGGAACCTCTGGAATTGGGGCGGGTTCCGCTATGTTTGCTCCTCTTGCCACAAGTGGCCTTTCTGTCAGCTCCTCAGGAAGGCGAATGCCAATACCCCCCTCTCGGGGTTAGGTTCTCCTATCAGGCCATTGAATCGTGGTTCAAGTAAAGCGCTTTGAAGCGGGTTAAAAAAAAATCAAGATCGTTAGGAGAACTTATCAAACCTTGGCGTTCTACTTGACGGCCAGGTGTAGAAACCAAGTGTCTTGTCATTTGGGAAGTAAGAGGCTCGAAATGGAGAAGCGGACTTAGCCATGTCGTCAAAATGACAAATTTACCTTAGAGGCTCGGTCATTTTGCAGCGAAAGGAACACGAAGACTCTACGTAAGCGGTATTCGCAACCACCTCCTAGGCCAATTGACTATGAGCGTGTTAGGCATGAGGCTACTTTTAGCTTCTTAAAGAAGGGGGTGGTCTTGGGCACAAAACTTGGTCTCCATGGCAATGTCGGCGTTCGAGTCCTTTGGTAGAGCCAATTCATATCTGGAGTGGGACGGTTATTATGCCATTGGCGGGGGCCTTTGGAAGAGGACTTTTGAGCTTTTGAGGAATCGAGCACGAGGAAAGCAAATGGGATTGAAGAAACGAAGCGATTCGGTCGACTTTAAAAACTCTAGTTTCAAAAAATTTTTTTCGTCTTTGTATGAGCATAGCATGTCTATCAGCGTGCATATACACTATCCTTGCTTTTTTGTTTTTACCTATCCTTCGACCTACCTTTCTAATCTATCTACCCTTCTACCTACCTTTCTAAACTATTGATTTTCTTCTCCTCTAGCCCAACTTGAATCAAACATGTCAAATGCTTTATTTTTTTATTATGGTCATATATGTTGATTTAGTTGTACGCACATAGGTAAACAATATTGTTAAAACTATTTTAATAATTCTTTTCGCCAAAACCTTAGTTTTTGGAAGAATCTAAATTGTGCCTTGTCTATGCGTATAAAGAGCCGGAACACTAAGGTCAAATGTCGTACATGCATGGATAAGAGAGTGCACTTTGGCTATAATGAGGAACCTCTTGTTAGGGTGCCCAACTAGATACAGGGGATAATCACTATTGACCAAGAAAAATGATGATCACATGTTCCTACAACTTTTCTCGATAGTAATTTTAAAATCATCCAAAATGTTCATTAAAACTTCGAGATATCATGGTTTTGATTAATGCGAGACCCCTTTTTGCAGCGGCCAAATTTTCTTCCATCTTTGAACCCGATTTTTAGGACATCCGGATCAAATTCAGCCAAAGTTTTTTCACGCATCTCATTTCTTTGTTTCTCTAGTTTCTCCTCCAAATATAATATGAAAAAGATTAGCGAGCTTCGAGAGATATTCAGATCTGAGTGCAACTACCTCATTTTGCTTTAAAGATCCTAATGTAATTGATGCCTTTTGTATAATTTTGCACTTGGTTGCCTTAAGCAACTTTGGAGGTTCTAACATACCATATCTTGAACTAGCACATCTAAAGTTTCACATTGTATATACGCTTATCCCAAAATGATTTAGTGGGCATGGGAGAGGAGACAAGGCATATGATCGGATTTTTGCGGGATGCATTAGAATTTATGACAAAGGTCAATAATTCCAACTTCGTTTGAGTGCTTCTATTCAAGATAATATGTATACAATTAGCTCTTGAATTCTAATTCCTGGGAGGAGGATAGATCAAACCCTGTCCTCCGGTTCCTATTGCCAGGTCTTCAACTCCAACTTCTCGACCCGTCCCAAGTGCCTTTAAGTGGAAATTTTGGGGCAAGATCTTTGTTGAGAAATGAGCCTACTATGATTGGATGGGCCAGTGGGGGATCGAACCCGGGACCTCTTGCTTGCAAAGCCAAGTACTCTACCCGAGCTACCGGAAATTTTGGGGCAAGATCTTTGTTGAAATGAGCCTACTATGATTCATTCTTCATGTGGGACCTCTTGCTTGCAAGCCAAGTATTCTACTGCTTGATCCCCATTGATGGGCTTCGGCACTCCTCCATTCATTCTTCATGTGTGCCCATTCACATGCTCCAACATTCAACATCCCCCCATAATGGGCACACCAATCCATTCCCGACCTTCACCACAATCCACATGCTCCCCTCCTCGGGCAGCTCCCACCCTTTGTGGGAGTTGGGCTTTCCAGCCAAGCTTTGCTCATTCTCACCCTACCACCCTTTGGGGACTATCCCAGTGCCGGTTAAGCACACCCTCTACTTGGGACCATGGCTCGATTCCATGTTGAGAAATGAGCCTACTATGATTGGGTGGGCAGGCTGGGGATGAACCCGGGGACCTCTTGCTTGCAAGCCAAAGTACTCTACCAGCGAGGCTACCCGGCCCATTGATGGGCTTCGGCACTCCTTCAGGTCATTCTTCATGTGTGCCCATTACACATGCTTCAACATTCAACGGATGCTTCTAAGAGGTTTTAGGATCCATCTTACGGCATCAACATCCTTCCTATATATGGGGGAGGGTCTTTGAGGGAGAAGGGCTCTAAAACTTCAGGGGAAGCGATTTTTCCTGAAGTCTTCTCCTAAAGGTCCATGTGATGGATGGGCAGCTTTCCCATGTTGAGAAGGTCCATGTGATGGATGGGCATGTTGGAGCCAACTTGGCATGTTGGAGCCCTAGGTGGCATTTGAACCTAGGTGACATGTTGGAGCCACCATGCCATCTTGGAGCCTAGGTGGCATTTGAGACCTAGATGGCATGTTGGAACCTAGGTGGCATGTTGGAGTCCATGTGGCATGTTTGAGCCACCTTGGCATGTTGGAGCCTAGGTGGCATGTAGGAACCAGCGCGTGGCATGTTTGAGCCACCTTGGCATGCATGGCATGTTTGAAGACACCTTGGCATGTTTTGAGGCCTAGGTGGTATGTTGGAACAGGTGGCATGTTTGACCCACCTTGGCATGTTGGAACCTAGGTGGCATGTTGGGGCCGCGTGGCATGTTTGAGCCACCTTGGCATGTTGGAGCCTATGTGTACGTTGGAGCCTAGGTGGCATGTTTGAGTCACCTTGGCATGTGAGCTTTGGTGGCATGTTGTTGCCTAGGTATTATGCTTGGCGATCTTGGGGTTGGACCTAGGTGACATGTTTGAGGCACATTGGCATGTTGGAGCCTAGGTGGCATGTTGGAACCCATGTGGCATGTTTGACATTTGAAATTGTCAAATATATTAACAAATCCAAGCAACAAAATTTGTAACAAAAATCCCGGCCGGTGAAAGAAAAACAAGCTTAAGACAATCATTAGCTGTCACTCTATGTATTGAGGACACCACTATAAAAGTTTGCAGACGGACTTGAATCAAGCGCGAGCTCTCCTACGCGGATTCAGCGGTGAATCTCGATATTATCAGCGATGAAATCCACGGCCAAACAAGTAAGCGGGAACAAGACGCGCTCTGCTGCATAAGCGGCAAACTTCTACGCACAAGCGGCCGGACCTTTACGCACCAACCAGCAAGCGGGTTGCAACACTCTTCGACCTGCGTTTTCAACAACGGTCAAGCAAATGTAATCAATTCCTTACAACCTCTTCCGGCATACAATTTCCGGTTTGAGCGGCCAGTGCGGAACTGCGGCTGGGATCCAGATTCTCTTAGCAACTTAAAGATGCTGGGATTCAAGCAATAATTAGATGCATTTCACGAGGGCCAGTGATCGTATCCGCGAGGTGTCCCCTCGTTACCCACAGCCATCCTTTTTATTGCCTTTTCCTACCCATAGAGCATGCACAAAGCTACGGGGTGTTTTCATAAAACCATTAGATTGCAAAAAACCCAATATAGCCATATGTGCAAAAATAACAAACCATTGGATATGGCATGATACTAACACTTCCCTTCATGCCATATTATTTGATCTAGAAATTTCTTTGAATAGTGTAAGCTTAAGCCTTCCGTCATGGCTTTAGTGAACAAATCTGCTTTGCTTGATATGAAGTCTCCACATATTGCATAACAATCTCATTTTAGCAATAAGATCTAATTATGAAATGAATATGTAATTCAATATGTTTTAGTCCTCTCGTGATTACCGCGGGGATTTCTTGCTATAGCAATACAACTCAAACTATCGGGTTAAAACTGCTTGTAGGATCGGTTTGAGGTATACCTATTTTCAACCAACAATCTCTTTACCCAAACAATTTCTTTTTGCTTGACTAGGGGCGATCGCGGTATATTACCCTTCTGCCGGATGACATAGCAACACATGATTGTTTTTGCTCCTCCATGATATTATACCTCCTGCCAAGTATTAAAGCATAACTTTGAGAGTAGACCTTCTTGCATCAAGATCTACCCGCCCGGTCTGGCGTCTGTGTAAGCAAATAAGGTGATTATCACAGATTGAATGTAATCCCATGGTCTTTTTGTATCCTTGAGATATCTCGGGATTCTTTTTAGTACCGCAATCGGTGAGCTTTTCGGATTGTGTATCTGCTTAGCCAGATTTCTTGCATAAGAAATATGCGGGCAGTGCGAGTTAGCCACATAAAGTAGATATCAATAAGCTCCTATATGGAATATTCTCCATTTCCTTCTTTTCACATTCGATGATGGACCTGGTGTTTGAGATTTTGTATCTGCTATTACAATGGGAGTTCTCCTTTGGGTTTGCATTTTCCTAGACCAAACCTTTTATCATATTCTCTATGTTCCTTGTGCAATGAGCTTAAAAGCGTCCTATTTTCTTTATCTACGTTCATTTCAATTCTAAAATTGTTTCAATTCTCGAGATCGAGTCATTTTGAATCTTTGCTTTAGAATTTCCTTGCATTTTTCTAAGCATTGTATGTTATCTATGACCATTATGCAATCATCAACATCTGAGCAATAATGCAGAATTTTCCTTTATGTCTCATCATGTATATATTTCCGTCATTATTAAGCTTTTCAAACTTTTGCTTTCGATCAAATACATCCATGCATTTGTACCATTCCCTAGGTGCTTGCCTCAATCCATAAGCTGCGTTTAGCCTCAAACCATATTTTCTCCTTCTTCAAAACACGGGCTTGCCTCATGTATATTTCTTCTACGGACTAGCATTTAGAAATCACGGTTTTACATCCATATGATGCACATCAAGTTTTCATAAGCGTTAGCTAGTGCCAAAAACAATTTTTATACTTGTTGGTTTCAATCGAATCGTCTCATCATAGTCTATTCCTTTCTTTTGAAAACCCTTGAGCAACTAGTCTTGCTTTGAACCTTTTTGACCCATCGACATTTTGCTTTGACTCTATAAATCCATTTGTTTCCCACCAAGTTTTTATTTGCTGGACATTTTTACTAGCTCATATGTACCGGGTTCTTTAAAAAGATTCCATCTCTTCTTGCATTGCTTTCAACCATTAGGTTCCTTTTACGTATTTATGGCTTCATGAAAGGATTTAGGCATCTCGAGGGGCTCAAATCTGACCATTAAGGAAGGATACCTAACGAGGGGCTTTCCTATTCTCCTACTTTTTACGTACCATATCTTCCATACATTTCCGGGATTATAGTCTATACATATCTTTGAGTTTTCTACCTCAGATTTCCTTTTTCGTTTGCATTACAGTGCGACCGATGGTTGTACTCCATCGTCATGTCCTTCTACATCCTCATTTTTGCTTCATCTTCTTGATACGAATACGGTAATCAATAATGTGATCCTTTTTGAATCATTATGAACTTTTGTGCTATCATATTCCACGTTCAATCTTGGGTTTTGTGACCACATGCCTATCTTTATAAAATTTATTCTGGTCCAAAATGGCGTCTCGACTAATTATTACTTTTCTTGTTTTAGGCATAAAGATTCTATAACCCTTTGATTCCTCATCATAACCGACTAGGAATCCTATTTCGGACCCTATCATCCAATTTTAGTCTTAATTCTTGGTACATGAACATATGCTAGACAACCATAAGCCTTGAAGTGATCATATGCATACGGCTTACCTTTGGACCAAATTACCTCGGGTATATTACCGTTTATCTTTGCTTGATGGTAACTTGTTTTGTATAAAGAACAACTTTGCTTTTTGCTTCCTCCCACAAGTAATTAAGGCGGACACGCAGGATTTTATCATTGATCTTACGACATCAAAACGGATTTTATTTTTTCCTTCGGCCACCCCATTTTGTTGTGGTGAATACCTACATGTTAGTTGCCTTCTTATTCCATGTTTTGACACAAAGCGTTTAAACTTTCTTTGCTAGATATTCACCCCTCTGTCGGATCTAATGCATTTAAGCTTCGCATACATTTTGTGTTTCCATTTTAAGTTAACATCTTTGCATAAAGGCATCAAGTGCTTTATCTTTTGAAGATAGCGGATAGCATTTTCCCATTATGAAAGATATGTAATATTTCTTACCCGTTCTCCCTTCTATATTTAATGGTCCACAAAGATCGGTATGCACAAGATCAAGAGGACTTGCGACTCTTTTCTTTGATGCGCTAAAAGGCCGGTCTAGTTAACTTTCTAACATGCATCTGAACAAATAAACTTTTCACTGTGTCGTCTACTCCATGAATAAATCCCTTTTTAATCATGTACTGATATTACTTATAATATTGTGTATGTGCCAATCTGCTATGCCCCAAGTTGAAATTTTGTGGCCCGACAACACATTTATACTTTGCAAGACTCTATTTGAGAAGCTGAAGCGAGATTTCCCACCGCGTTTTGCAAAGAACTTTAGTTCATCATCAAGCAATACTTTACACCCTTTTTTTATCAAATCTTGGCTCATAGCCTAAGTCAACTAATTGACACACGGATATGAGATTTTTGTATAATCTGGAACACACAAAACATTGGAAATATTGACCCTATTTCCTTGCAAGTCAAATAATTTTAACATCCCTTTACTCATCACCTTCTGCGGATCTCCATTTCCTAGCGCACATGACTCAAATTTTTACTAGCACATACATCGCTAGGCAATCGGTAAATTAACTACTGATCGTTGACCTCCACTATCAACTATAAATGCATTAGTTTCTTTTGTTAGAACAATATTCATCCATGCGGTGGATAAAACAAAAGGTTTACCTCTTGATCATCTGGCTCACGGTTTTGTCTCTCATTTACGACCTCTTGAGTTATATTGATACCGACACTTCTACCGGCCACTTCTCCTTCCTCTTCCCCTTGGCAGCTTCCTCTTCCTCTAGAAAGGGCTTCCCCTTTCAACATTCCACACTTATCGTCCTTTATTATAATTCTTGGGGCTCGAACAAGTTGAAGACATATGACCCTTGCCCCCACAGGTTATAGCAAAAAAATTTCTTTACTTAATTTTGGACAATCAACCTTTAAATGTCCAACTTCATGGCCGGTAATAATATACGGGCCAATGTTTTTTTCTACATATTCTTTTTCCTTTTGATTTCCCCCACAAATAAGACATGAGAACTTTCTATTTCACTTACTATTTTTTACGATTTCGGTTACGATTTGGCACTAATCTTTTGCATCATGGATTCTTGGTGGTGGTTCTAATCATGATTGATAACATATCATAATTTGAAAAAGCCACGAGCTATTATAAAACTTGAAATTCATCACTCAACCTAGCTCTGCTTTTGCATCTAGATCGGCAAAAAATATTATCTATCTTTGAGAAAAATCGGTGATGTTCTCATTTTTTCATCATATTTTAACGACCTTAGTTCTCTGTCTAAAAACATCCAAGCTGTGATGGTGATTTTTGTTCATACTTATTTATAAGATATGTCCACATTTGTTGTGGGTTCATGCCTCTCAATCTTAACAAAATACTAGGTCCAACCTTGCATGCAATAATTCCTCTTGCTTCTCTAATCTTGCTATCGAATAATACCGAGAACTAGCCCGACTTACGAGAATTATTACGTGGTTTACTCCACCCTCTCAATCTTCATCTTTCCAAGCTTTGCAAGTATCTCCTTCAAATCTGTCCTTCGCCGGTGGTTGAACAATATCCATTAAACCCTACGAATTTAGTACCTCTTCTATTTTTGTTTTCCAAACTGAACAGCCTTGGGAACCACCGAGAATACACTTCAATTGCATTAGCGGTCGACTCGAACACGGTAGGTAGTCATGTTTTCCTAATTGGCTCGATACCAATGTTGAAATTGTCAAATATATTAACAAATCAAGCTTAACAAAAATTTTGTAACAAAAAACGGCATTTGTGAAGAAAAACAAGCTTAAGACAATGCGTGCTTTGTCACTCTATGTATTGAGACACCACTATAAAGTTTTACGGGCAGGACTTGAATCAGCTCTCCTTCTCCGGATTCAGCGATTGAATCTCGATATTATCAGCAGGTAAATCCGCGACAAACAAAAGTAGCGGGGAACAAGACACGCTCTCTCTGCATAAGCGACAAACTTCTACTGCACAAGCGGCGGACCTTTTTGCGCACCAACCGGCAAAGCGAGGTTGCAACACTCTTCAAGCACCTGCGTTTTCAACAACAGTCAAGCAAATGTAACCTCAAAAACAACACCTTGATTGAAAAAAATTATACCACTTGAGGAAAACCATACTTCCTAAAAAAAACAACCACTTAAAACTATACCTCCTTATAAACCACACTTAAAAACTATACTTCCATAAAAAATGACTCCTTAAAACTACACCTAGTTATAAACTACACCTCAAAAACAACACTTTCTTAAAAACAAACACCCCCCTCAAAAAATAAAAGCAACACTTCTTTTAAAAAGCGACACCTCAAAAAAAGACCACATCTTCAAAAAAAAACTATAGCTCCATACAAAAAACTACACCGCCTCCTTAATAAACCACACCTCTACATAACCACATGTAGATTTTTTTTTAAAACAACGACATATGGTCTTTTTTTTGTTCTTGTTGTTTTTAGGTGTGGACCCAGAATTGGGGTGGTTGTGAATTTCCGCAAAAAACAAAAAGTCTACGATAATTATAAGGAGATGTGTGTTGAATTTGGAGAAGCGCTTTTATGCGCTACTCTTACTTTTTGTGCTTTCGGAAAAAAGAGTTTTCTCGCGTGGCCATTCCTAGAAAGCATAGGATGTACGTTTGTGCTACATGCTCGAATTAAAAGCTTCAGGAGACAAAATGCAAGGACACTTCACACTAAAAGTAAGCTTCGGGGCGTGTTCTTGCCTAGTTCTACTTTTAAAAGTAGGTTTTTTCTAAACATATTTTCATTTTCGGATGCATTGAAGGGCGAACAAGCACAGAGAACAACAATCTTTGGAAAGGAAGGAAGGAAGGAAGGAAGTTTATTTTTAACGTCCACGAGGCGAGAGGCCTATGAGGCACGCGAAACAGGCAAAAAAGCCAAAAACCCCAACACCAAAACAAACAATGTAAGCATGCGGTGAACCCTACTTAGGGATGAAAAAACCCCCACTTGGGAGGAAAAACCCTAACAATAGGCTCTCAAATACCATGCCCGGAAGCAAGAGCAAATCCGACGCGAAATCTGGGGATGTAAGCTCTTTGGAAAGGGAGAAAATTGACAAAACATAGGAAGAAAGCTTGGAACAACCACTCAACTACATATCGGTTGTTATTGATGGAATGGACGGAAAGGAACCACCCTACCACATTTTGTCAATGTGCCTAAGGATCTTTGCTGAAGAAGATTTCATACATCTGCATGTTGTTGGTGCTATGGTATTTTAATGGAAAACTATCTTGCAAGGCATTTTTGAATTATCAAACATTCATGCTGATCCAAATCTCACTATCACAATATTGAATAAGCTTCTTTCCAATCTAGAACATATACCATGGGTTACGTATCTTGACTAGACAACACGACAAGGGAAAATAAGAATCGAGGCGTTGTTTGCTTTTTGTGCTATGCTAGTAGAGAAACAAATCTTCAAGAAGGTGAAGATTGGTTTCCTGCTTGTTTGGTCAGTCTTACACCGCGACCAAATTGATCGGATGTTCGATGGGTTCTCTAAGCGTCTTGCTCGAAAAAAAGCTCTCGACCTACTAGCAATGATTGAGGTTATCCAAGATTCCTACAATCCTCGTCCGGACATCGAGGTTGTTGGAAGAAACTTATGATTTCAAAGAATGGATTTTTCGAAGAGATCAAGCGGGTCATTGTGCTATTGAGCCCTTGAAATATTACATTTAAGATCGGATCAAAATTTCACTTGTAGATGGCGGGGCCATCTTACAAGAAAGAAATATGCCACATCTTTGCTTTTGGCGGCCAGCCGGTATTCAATTCATTACCATCCCCAATACTAGTTCCATGCTCTCTGCCCGATCAAATGCCTCTAAAAGCTTGAAAGAAATCACAAAGAGTAAAAAGGAGGGAAGAGCATTTGGCTCAAGCAAATCATTGGATTTTATTGAGACAAGTATTGGTCGTGCTCTAACCACTTTGGGGAGGCAGATGCTTTATGGTGGCCTCGTTTTTTTTTCACGACAGCGTGATATTTTGCAAGCTTCATTACAAGGTCGAAGAACCGGGTTACATTCAGCCCGGCCATCTAGGCAAACTCTCCTGTGCAAGTTGATAATCAAGAGGAACATGTAGAGATATTGGCTAGCTTCGGATGAAGATGGCGAGTCATGTACAGCGGCCCCGACGCTTACTGACACAACAAGTTGCTCGAGTATCCGGTTGATCTTCAGAGATTGAGAAAGGAATGCTCATAGCTGTCGGTGATAATGATAGTCTGGGAAGCCGATTACGGCTAGCTAAAATCTTTCGAGGTAACAAGAGAGGTTGGAATTTCCACTCAACTAAAGTGCCTTTGGATGAGAACAAATCTTTGCCCGGTGCTTTTAGGTGGGAGTTATACTTTGGAGATGGTAAAAAAGAGAATTGGGAAAGAGAGCAAAGTCCAAAGCAAATCTGGCATCATAGATCTATCAAGTGAAAGGTTCTTGCATATGACTTTTGTTACATTTCTTTGCTAATAAGTTCTAATATGGTCACTCAAACTTTAATAAAAGGTCGGCATGTGGATTAGACAAACAACCTAGAAAGGTGGCCAAAAAAGATGATGATGAGGACTCACTTGTAGGCAGTGAGGAAGAAGATCGTCGAGTACATCCGAGTTTTTGAGAGTGAAGTCGAGGATGAAGGCTCAAGTGATGGGGATTAAATGAGTCGGAGGATGAGATGCATCCGATCTTTCGCGCAAAATGTAAGTTTGTCCGATGACTCAAACATGTAAAAAAAGCGAAAAAGCGGTGATGTTGTCGTCCAAAATGTTCTATATTTTGACAATTTTGTACAATTTTCACAACCATGAATATATCACTTCTTTGTCACTCTATTACCCTTGCTATTTTTTTTAATTGCCTTTTTGCTACACTTTATAAAAGTAATTTATTTTTTGTTCTAGTTTAGGAGGATGAAAATTGCTATTTGAAATTTTTGCATGAAAGTTATGTTCAATCAACCCTCAAAAAAATGGTACCTAAATTACTTAAATTGTCACACTGTCAAAAAAATCTTAAAAATGGACTTTTTAAAGGGAATTTTAGGGAATCTTTCAAAGATTCCTTTTGAAGTCGTTCCGACAAATAAGTCGTTTCATTTTAAACTTTATTACCCATCAAAAAGTACTACTAACCAGCCCGAATTCCCACTTAGCTATTCTTCACCAAGCCCGGATTACCCGGCCGGTTGCGGACGACAAACATATATAAGAATCAGCTTTGTATTATCTTGTTTCTATACAATCCTATACCTAAAGCCGAATGGCATGAAACCTTCATTATCTTCTAAAAAGCACTAAGATTACAAACATTTTATTGCCGGAATCAACCTAATGAAATACATTAAAATTTCTTCATTGCAAAAATCGGCCGATAAATTCGGAAGCTCACATTTGAATTGATTTGCATGTAGCAAGTGAGGGTTAAGCTCCATGACAAAAAAATCCTTGCCATAAGGCGAGAAAATATGGTCTAGCAGCCAAAGGAAAAAGAATCACGGCCCGAAAAGCCAATGGAAAATCGCTTCCTTTTCGATATACCATTCGGTGGAAGAGCAAAAGAATCAAGCAAGCGGACTTCTGAAATAAATAAGCCCTGATTTGTATCACCCTATCTCTCGATCCGCATTAGGGATACTTTGCCATACGCCCAAGAGACCTCTCAGGGTTACGGTTTCGAGAAGCGGTTGCCCACCAAGCGAAGTGGCCCAGAGCATTTCTGATAATCATAAGTTTTTAGCGATCCACGAGCAAATCCTAGGGATATTCTAGCATATACCTAGGATATGCCAAAAGCCCACATAAACAAGGGTTTGCCCCCCTAGGGGCAACCCAAAAATGAAACAATATGATAATTTATAAGACAATCTTAACTTGTCACGTGTTCCAACCATTTTGCTACATGTTCACGCCCCGCATGTCTCAATACAAGATTGTATGCATTAATACAAGGATATATGCATCTGAAATAAGGGGTTGAATCATAAGAATGTGCGGGATGCACCCTCACGTGTTTTAGGACCATAGGATGGGCGGCCCATAATAATTGAGGCGTGGTTCATCTCCAATATTTACATGAGTAATGGCCAGGTTTCACGTCTCCATTAAATAAGTATATCAATAAACAATTTCAAAGAACCCTCATGTCGATCAATCAACATTCCATACTTCATACCATCTAACAAATACAAGAATCATCCAAATGAGCATTGCTAGTTTTCATTTTTGTGATAGAGCTTGACACCATCCATGTGAGGCTAACAGTAAAGGTGTGTGCTATCATATCCTAGAGATATAACATATTGTCATGTCTCTTGATAGGTCATGATTGGAATGGATGTCGTTGTCATGAACCTACGCGAAAACAGGAGAAAATATGCAAGAAATATGCAGAAAATATGATGAAACATTATGTTCTTGATAATTTAGACAAAATACAAGGGCATGAGCTAAAAGGCTGAAGACTAACATTAGACCGAAGTGGTTCAACATGAATGAGCTGCCTCTATATATATCTAGTCCAACGGTCGCAATCGTACTACTCCAACAGATCAAATCACGTCAAGTGTTGCGCATGCATGTAGCTTTTGGAAATGTTCTGGAACCTCCTAGAAACAACTTCATATATGAAGAGAATGCAAGGGAATGTCTTGAAGAAATGTTAGTAACAATGCAAGGAAATGTCTTTAAGAAATGCTAGTAGCGCGCTCGACAACACTGTGTGTTTAACAACTAGCAGGTTGTGAGTTCAAGTTGTGCATTCGTTAGAGTTTTTGTAGGTTTCTAAGTGCAATCACTTGGACAATATCCTTCTCAGTCAGTAAAGTAATACGCGCGCCGATGAACAAAATTAGAATCCAACATCTCTCGAACATTGAGATCATGGTGATCATCAATTTCCACTGGTGGAGACGGCAACAGAAACTTGATTTGGGAAGGGATTAGATGTTTATGGCAGCAGACGAAGAGCTAGAGGGAGCTCGAGTCGAATTGCACATATGCAATTCATTATTTTTCTCTTGTTTCTGAGTTAATACTTATTGTTGTTGTTTTGGCACAAATTTCGGTGGATGCCCTTCTAGAGTCCGTATGCATTGTCCATTGCTATAAAGATGGTGTCGAGATAGTGATGACACCTTTATGATCATGTTCTCATTTTAAGATTTTGTATTACTAGTGTTGGTGAGGTGATGGCACCAACACTACATGAGGTTATAGTTTTTTGAATTGGAAATGATGAATTGCCAATGGATTTTATCGGTTGATTTTAATTATATTTATTTTTTACAGGACTTCCTTGGAGCTTTTATTTGAATTGTAACGTGGACCATCAGGTAAGTTTCATCCAACAGTATAATTCAGAATTACTTTTTGGAGGGTGCTTGTAAATTTTGATTATTAAACATATTCAAGAAAGAAAGAATGACCTTGGGCCGCCCAACATTGTTCAGGTCCATACCGAGCATCTGAACTCTGCAATTGTCCAAGCAATGCAGACATAAATGAAATAATTGACCTTTGGTCTCTTGGGTCTCATTTTACCACTATGCAAGTCTTCATGCATTTTCTAATCTTATAGCTTATTACATGTGACGTAAGAATTCACGTATATAGAATAAAGCACACAAATATTATGCATGCAACTGGATTCGATATCAGGTCAAATAATCCCTGACATCAGGTTTCTGTGTTTCTGCAATATCGCAAACAATCTCTGATGTGAACTCATATGAAGAATCAAGTGGAAGTGGCTTAATTTTTGTTTCATCCTGTAGTGTTTTATTTGGACCATGTCCATATGCTAAATAGCTTTCATATTGTCGAATCACATTGAAGAAATGTAGTTTGGTAGGCTTCAAATGCTAGATGCATCTGATCCAAAGTTATTATTGATGCTTAACTATGTATCTTAATGCACATCACAATGCACAGTAAAATCAAGCGCATGGAAGCAAGATCTACAAAAAATGAACAATTGCCAAATTTTGCATGACGTGTTCATATATATCATTACAAGAAATTTATCGCGGCGGCCAAGGCCGCCGCAAACACTTCTTTAGTTCAGGCCCGTGCAATTGAACCCAGTATTAAAGTCCCAACATTTGACAATGCAATGCTTGCTTAAAAAAAAGAAGGCAAGTTCACAAGGGAACACGTTCATTGTTGATACAATGAAGCAGATAACAATAGATCAAACTAGGGATTGACTAGTTGCCGATTATGGTTTTAACAGAGAGTTCCAGTTGAGCCCTTAGCTAACGAGTTTAGTGCCTCATAAAAGAGGGGCTTGCTATAGAAGAAGGGGACGATTTTGGGGGCAACACACTTGGAGAAAATATTTACTTTATCAACACTTCAATTGTTGAATGAATTAAAAGATGCCGCACATATTTTGAGGGTTATAAACAATAAGAATGATTCTATGTGCAACTGCAAATGAATCTATATCTAGCATTATAATAGGGGGTTGTTTTTGTATTTTTGTACTTTTTTTCCTAAGGTTTTTATATGATTTGATGATAGTATTCCATGAGATGTACTAATCGGTACATCTAGAGTGCACATACGCTCACTCCAAATTTAGTGGCATTTTTTAATGGTCATACCTATGATTTCTCTACATATCTGAAAATCAAACATGCAGGCATCGAACAAAGATATTTTAGGGTTATTTTGGAGTTTGTTTCGACATTTTTCTTCTTCGGCGGGGCTCGGGAAGGCAAAGCCAAAGGAGCCACATCTCGAGATTTTTTGTGCAACGATGGATTCGGTTATGCGACCTAGTAGGTTACGGGAGTTTAAAGCATCACAAAAATTGAAGTCCCCGCCAATGCCTCGAAGTGGGACCCTTCACCATCACTATCACTGACTTCTTGCTCGAAAATTTCTCAATTGCCTTGAATAAAGGCGTAAATTTGTTCATGCTTCACATATTGGTGCCTTGTATGGATCGAGAACCCCATTGTATCCGAGATGAGTGATCATAGTTCTTGAGGAGGTACTGAAAGCTTAAACTCTCTTGTCGTGATCCATCTTTGCCTCGCTGTGTTTTTGCATGTTCTTCCAACCGCTCCTCTCGGAGATCAAAGCGTTGTCTCTTGGCTGGTTTGGAGCTTGGATTTTGGGGATTATTTGCAAATGTACTTGGAACCTATAAGGCAAATGCTGGTGTCCCAAATGAAGTTTCTCTTATATTTGGACTCACGGTAAGCAATTCTCTTAAAGTCTACCGCCATTTAAAAACAATAAAATTTTTAAGGTTCTAAGTCTAACCATGCCCACGATCCAATTTGCGGTGTTGTTTCTACCCATCTTGATGCCATTTTCTCAAGCGTATCTGTGAGCTTGAGAGGTTCACATGGATGACATCCATAGTCTCCATATTAGGTAAGTGCTTGAAAGAAGTTGTTGTGCAAACATCGGTTGATGTATTTAGATTGGAAGT
Source organism: Isoetes taiwanensis (assembly GCA_021234155.1). Taxonomy (NCBI): domain Eukaryota; kingdom Viridiplantae; phylum Streptophyta; class Lycopodiopsida; order Isoetales; family Isoetaceae; genus Isoetes; species Isoetes taiwanensis. Next base: position 18,312,781 of record JAJEKV010000010.1, on the reverse strand, counting down.
TGATCTCGTTTCTTGATGATCACGTGACCGCGGGTATTATGGATCGAACCTATTTGAACCTATTGTTATGATGTGAGTGCAGGTTATGGTTGTGTTAATAGCATCCAAGCACTTGCCCGTGAGTAAGTTGCATTATTTTTAAAGCTAGGTTGCATATTTACATCAAATATTTGTTAACCATATATTGTTATTCCGGATGCACGATTGTATTTTTGCGAGTTTACTTCATTCACCAAAGATGAATTGGTTTCTTGGACAAAGAATGATTGCAACGTTTTGCCCAAAGATGTCATGGTAGCAAAGTCCGGAAAATGCCGGGCCGAGGGATGTTATTTGATGAGATCACATTTCGCGCAATTATTCTTGGTGCTTTTTCCATTCTAACATGGTGGATGAAGGTTGCTCTTGGGTAAAAGCATACTCTGGTGTACCACTTTGAACCCTCAAAAGTACCTACACCGGTACTTTTAAACCGGTACTTTTCTGTTTTTTCTTTCCATTAAAATCAATCGAAAATTTTTGAATTGAGGGTCAATAGCATGTCAATCTATAGTACTAGAGGATAACAATACTACTAATGACTAAAATAAATGAATTAACTCTCAAACTTATTTTTTATTGCGGCATTTTTGCAAGTTCCCAGTACCCAGTGCTGGGTACTTTTCTGGGTAGTTTTGTACTACCTAAATAGGTACTTTAGATGGTACACCCTAGCATGCTTTCACCCTACTATCTCATAACCATGTGGGAAGACCATGGAATAATTCCAGTGCTGGAGCACTGCAATTGCATATGTAGCAAAATAACAGGGGTTTTTTTTTGTATTTTTGTACGGGTTTGCTATGGTTTTTATATGATTTGATGGGGGTATTCTGCGAGGCATACTAATCAGTACTTCTAGAGTGCGCCCCGTATTTTTTTCTTGAAATCCATATCTTCAATGGTTTACCCCCTTTTTAGCAGGGTTTTATTTTTATTTCCATGGTTTATTTAAAATTTATCCCCATTGTTTTGTATTTCTATGATTTATTTAGAAGTGGTGTGCATGCAGGGCTCGAGCCGTGCTACTTTAGGGTTAGCTGCAGCCATTTTAGGTATTTCCCGGTTTCCCCGGGCATAAAGGAAAGGAGCGCCGCGCCAAAATTCGAAAGCAAATCCTTTGCCTATGATTCTTCTCGCAAGGGTCGATTTACTCGAAGCGATTCCAACAAGGCATTTTCCATGTCTCATATTTCGCCTTGTTTCGTGCTTTACGCATTTCCGGCAGGGGTCTTTGATTTGGGTCTTTGATTTTGGCGTAGGGCGATCTTTGCCAAAATTCGAATGTATCAAAGAAGGAATTTCTTCCTCGGTTCGTGAAGACTTGGAGCGACCTCTCAACTATGCAAGGAATTATTTGGCAGACATTCTTGAGCCTTGCATTCAACGGGTATCAGGCAAACAAAAGCGGAAGCTGGGAGTGCAAGTTGGTTGTGGAAAACATAATTTCTGAAAGCATACAGAAGTATGCCAGAAGGATATGGCCAGGATTTTTCCTCAGCCCCTCCCCCCTTTCTGCTTCTTCCTCTGGAAGCTCTCGGGTTCCAAAATCAGGTAAGATACTATTTCTTTCTTTTCTTTTATTTATTGACATAATCTGACATAAAATGATCATTTTGTTCATCCCTTGCCACAGCCTCAAAACTATTGGAATAGTTGCTGCTGGGGTTTTTCTGCTCATAGCAGCATGCATAATTTTACTTCATTTGGACTTGGTTGTGCTAAATGTGTTGGGAGATTTATCTGAGATCTAAATCTTAGTGCAATGTCACCTGGTGCAATCGCGGAGAATAGAAATAACAATGCAGGTAAGAGATAATATGAAGAATAAAGAGTGCTTTAGAGCCTTTCAGACATTTTAAAGGAAGGCATAAAGAGGGGCAACTATTGAACACTTTTGGTTATGTACACCCGCTTCTCTTTCAAAAGCACAACAGATGGAAGGCTTGCAAATGTCCTAAGCCATATTTGTTCTTTTTTTACCAGGTTTGAAGCACGTATTTTATTCAGCGTACATCTATTATCTACTATGATAAACACAGCTCACTTTGTCACTGAGATTTCAGTAATGTGTTGAGTTGCCAACATCTTCGTAGATGCCACACATCAGATTGTTATTAGATTGTTAAAGAAGACCTAATAGCTGCAGATTGGTTTCACTTATGAATCATAAGCTTCCTTGGGTCTTATCTTTTTTGGCCATTTCAGTTGGTGCATCTATTCTTTGGTTTCTGTTCTGGGCATATCTTCAGCCATGAAGGTTTTTGATCTATATCCATTACAATCCATTTCATTTGGATATGTTTCGAGAATTTAGTTCCGCAATTTGTATGCATGCCATTTGTATGCATACCTATTTCTGGACATGTTTCTTCAACTAAGATTTTCCTACATATTTATTATGTGTATTATCTGTTAGCTTGGTCTACATCCTTTTTGCAAAATTTGACTTCTTAATGCAAGCCTTGTATTAGTTGTGCGTATGGTTGAGGCATGTTTTTATTCCCTTTCAAAATATTTAGACTGAAATATTTAGGTTTCACATGATTTGTTTGCTCTTCAGTTGGAAACCACTCTTTTAGAGATATAGTCTGTAGAAGCATACTGTCTTAGGCACAAGAACCTATAGCGATGTACACAACAATCATAGACAATTTTCATTGCCCCGGAAGGTAAAAAAAAATTTTAACCTATAACACAAACCATTACATTACACATTAAAATTAAATTCCCCTTAAACCCCTTTTGTTTGGGTGCATATTCACGGGGGTGACGTGAGGGCAGCGAGAGCCCTTTTAATTATGTATTGCATGTTCAAAATCAACACCATATAGTATATTGCCTGAAATCTTATAGTATTTTGCAAATCTTGTTATACAGTATCATAATTTCTATACATCCATACCCCACAAACGAGGAATTTTGTGTACGGTGTAGATTAAGAAATAAGGGGTGAATATGCCTATCCAACAGCTCTCGTTGCCCGGAGTCACCCCCCGTGTGAATATGCACCCAAACAAAAGGGGGTTTAAGGGGGAATTTAATTTTAATGCGTGTAATGTAATGGTTTGTGTGCATAATTGATCTTCTCATACAGGCTATATGGTTGGATAAAGCACATGCTTTTGTTTCAAACATACCTTTTGAACCTATTGTAAATCTTTATGCATCTGGTACGGAGTTATGTGATGGAATGCGTCTCCATATCTATTGTTAGCAAATCCTTATGCATCTCATACGGAGTTATGTGATGCAACACACTTTCCTAACATGGTACAAGGACCTATCAACTTAGTATGCAATGAATGTAAAATCTGGTGAAATTATTGCATTGCTCGCCTTTTTTGTGCTTCATATTCAAATGGTTGGTAATGTTTACTTTACTTGTTATAATAGTGTAGTTAATAAGATTTAATATTCTTCAAAAGCATTTTAAAGAAATCTATTTGGGGAGTATATATTCATGTGGTAATTTATATTGCAATCTTATGCGCTTGCAAAGATATAGATGGGCAGACATAATGGATTCAAATAAGCTCACTACCTTTTCTAAGGAAGGGCCCAAATTTTTTTTTGACATAACAAACAACACATAACTACCATTAATATTAATTAACACAAACCATTGCATTTTAACACATTTAAATTAAAACCCCTCTAAAACCCCTTTGGTTTGGGTGCATATTCACACGGGGGGTGACGTAGGGCAGCGAGAGCCCCTAAAATCATATAATACATGTACAAAATCAACACCATTAAGTACATTTCCTGAAACCTTATAGTATATACAAATCTCAATATACAGTGTACAAAAACTTGTACAGGCATACCCCACAAATGAGGATCGCTATGTACGGTTCAGATCGCGGAATAAAGGGGATATATGCCCATCCAACAGCTCTCGGTGCCCGAAGTAACCCCCCGTGTGAATATGCACCCAAAACAAAGGGGGTTTCAGGGGGATTTTAATTTAAATGTCTTAAATGCAATGGTTTGTGTTAAGAGCAGTAAGAATGAATCTTGTACAACTGCAAATAAAGCTTCAGGATTATGAACAATTACAGGGGATGATTTTTGGGGGCAACACACTTGGAGAAAATATTTACTTTATCAACACTTCAATTGTTGAACAATAAAATGAATTAAGAGATGCCGCACACATTTTGAGGGTTATAAACAATAAGAATGATTCTATGTGCAACTGCAAATGAATCTTGAGGATTAAGAACAATGAGAATGAATCTTTGTACACCTACAAATGAAGCTTTAGGATTATAAACAATTACAACTACAAATGAATCTTTTCACAACTGCAAACCTCCAATGCAAGGAGTATAGAACTCTAACTCTAGAAGTTAGAATTTAGTCAACGTGATGGGCTTAAACCCCAATTGCTTACATTGAGTCAAAGCCCGTCATGTTGCATATAAGAATGAGCTAAATTACATTGTTGTTTGGACAAATATCTGAGCTTGATCATATTTCCATGTCCATACATATCACCTTCCAGAATGTGCCATCAAAATTTAGAGTTTAGAGTAGACAGAAGGAGCGAAAGAGCTAGAATGGCATCTTCTATTGCATGCATATGGATTCTACAACTTTTTCCTTCTAAATTTAGATGGCTACATAAATAGATATAAATTCATGCAAGGAGGCTTCATCTAATCATAAAATAAAGAAAAAACTTCTGTGAGATGCATTTTGAGTTGTACCATACTTCAATTTCCAAGCCCCAACTTATCTATCAAAATTCTATGCCTGTCTCCAGAATGTAAGGACCAAATTCAAGTATAATTCTGTTCAGCTTTTAGTCACTCAGGTGCTAAAGCCATTTTGGGGATGCAACCATGAAGTGTTTGAACCACAAATGGAGCACTGGAATAATGGATGGATGGCTTAACATAACTATACTATCAGACAGACAAACCACCTAGTTTTTCCTCCGTGGAACTTCCTTCAATTAGATAATCTTTGAAAATCTAGGGGAATCTTTGTAAAAACCTTAAGAATCTGGGGATCTTTGTGGAATTTTAGGGAATCTAGGGGGATCCAAGGAGCTCTAGGGAAATCTTTGACTCTAGGTGTGTTCTACAGGGGAATCTGCAGAGAATCTAAGGGAATCTAGAAGAATCTCCATGAAATCTTGGGGAATCTAGAGGAATCTTAGGATAATATTTGGAAATCTAGGGGAATCTCAAAAGAATCCTTAAGAATCTAAAGGAATCTTAGGGAATCTTCATAAAATCTTTGAGTATCTAGAGAATCTTGATGGGATTTTGGAGAATCTCTATAGAATCTTCATTGCATGACTTTAAGTTGGACTTCTAGTCGAATTTGTACAATCCCTCCAAGAATCATCAATGGATCTTGGGGAATATAAGCGAACATTAATGGAATCTCATAGAATCTAGGGAAATCTTTCTAGAGTCTTAGACAATCTAGGAGAATCTTAATAGAATCTTTGTTGGATGGCACTGCATTTTGCTTCTGATCGAATTTGTACAGTCCCTCATAGTGCAACCGCTCATAGTACAAAAACTTGTATATCATATCATATCATATCATAACATAAATATGTTCTTATGTTTGTCGCGCTCAATCCGACCGTTGATCCGAGATCCTACGGCTCACGTAGCTTTGGGACGTATCCTACGGCCCAGATGGTTTGGGAGTTTGTTTGTATCATAACATATATATGTTCTTATGTTTGTCGCGCTCAATCCGACCGTTGATCCGAGATCCTACGGCTCACGTGGCTTTAGGACGTATCCTACGGCCCAGATGGCTTGGGAGTTTGTTTGTAGATTATATGTGTTTATGCTACGGTCCGTGTTGATCGATTTCTCGTCGGTCATCCGACATCCCACGGCCATGTTGTTTTGGGACACATCCTACGGTGCGGTCCAGGTTGATCTGATCCTGATCGTCGGTCTGACATCCTACGGCTCACGTTGCTTTGGGACACATCAGTGCACATAGCTTTGGGAATTATATGTAATCGATCCTACGGTCTAGGTTGATTCGATCCTGATCGTCGATCCGAGATCTTACGGCTCACGTGGCTTGGCACATATCCTACGGTGCACATGACTTTGGGAATTATATGTAATAGATCCTATGGCTCATGTTGCTTTAATTATTGTCACCTGGTGAGATCTCGAGCCTTGATCGGCTCCAAGATCTTTCGATCCTGATCGTCGATCCGAGATCTTACGGCTCACGTGGCTTGGCACATATCCTAGGGTGCACATGACTTTGGGAATTATATGTAATAGATCCTATGGCTCATGTTGCTTTAATTATTGTCACCTGAGATCTCGAGCCTTGATCGGGTCCAAGATCTTACGGCCCAAGTTGAATGCTCATCCCTTAGGAAAAGGCTTTTAAACTTTTTATATTGTGTGGAGGATTCGAACCCTGGCGATTGACCCCTCAGCCCCTCATTCTAACCACTAGAACAAGCATTAATTCCATAAATAATTTATATTTTAAATATACTTAAGGGTAATATTCCCATTAAGATAAAATAGACTAACATTCTAGCTAGTTCAAGAAAGTTCTAGAAGGTTCTGGAAAGCTCTAAAAAGTTCTAGAATCTTCTAGAAAGTTCTAGAACATAAGAGAATCTAGAGGAATCTAAGAAAATTCTTCCAGAAAGTTCCAAATTGTTCTAATAAGTTTTAGAATGTTCTAGAATGTAGGGGAATCTACGAGAATGTAAGGAAATCTAGGGAAATACTTCCAGAAAGTTCTAGAATATACTGAAAATGTCCCAGAAAGTCTTAGAATGTTCTAAAAAGTTCTAGAATGTAAAGGAATCTAGAAGAATCTAATAGAATCTAAGAAAATCTTATAAAATGTAAGAGAATCTAGGAAAATGTTTACAAGCCTAAGGGAATCTCTTAAAATCTGGGGGATCTAAAAGAATCTTCATAAAATCTAAGGGAATCTAAGAAAATGTTGATGAAATCTTAGAGTATCTAAGGGAATCTTTATAGAATCTCTTTGAATCCCATGTAATGTAAGGGAACCTAGGGCAATCTCATAAAATCTAAAGGAATCTAAGGGGATCTTCATAGAATCTTGGAGAATCTATGGAAATCTAATGGAATCTAGAGGGAATCTTATAAAATTTAGAGAAATGCTCACGAAACCTCTAAGAGAACCTTGGTAGAATCTTAGAGAATCTATGAATTTAGAGTATTCTCAAGAGATTCTTTTAAAATGTAGGGCACGACAAAAACTTGCACGTCGGAACATGCTAAAACTCGAACATGCAAGTAGGGACGCATTAAATTTCTTGTATATATATCATATTATATCATATCATATCATAACATATATATATTCTTATGTTTTGTCGCGATTCAATCCGGCCAGTTGATCCAAGATCCTACGGCTCATGTGGCTTTGGGGCATATCATGCACCATTGTGGCTTGGGAGTTTGTTTGTCGATTATATGTAAGCGATCCTACGGTCCATGTTGATTTGATCCTGGTCGTCGGTCCGAGATCCTATGGCTCACGTTGCTTTGGGACACATCCTACAATGCACATAGCTTTGGGAATTATATGTAATAGATCCTGCGGTCCAGATTGTTCTTGATCCCGATCGTTGATCCGGGATCTTACGGCTCCACGGGTTTGGCACATATCCTATGGTATTATATGTAATAGATCCTATGGCTCATGTTGCTTTAATTATTGTCACATAATGAGATCTCGACCCTTGATCGGGTCGTCCAAGATCTTCTGCCCACGTTGAATGCTCATCCCATGCTCATCCCTTTAAGAAAAAGCTTTGAAAACTTTTTTATGTTGTGTGGGGATTCGAACCCTGGTCATCAACCTCCCATTCTAAACACTAGACCAAGCATTAATTCCATGAATAATTTACATTTCAGATATACTTAAGGGTAACATTCTAATTAAGATAAAATAGAGTATAACATTCTAGCTAGTTTAAAAGGAAGGAAGGAAGGAAGGAAGCATATTTTAACGTCACACCACTAGGCAGCATCCAACTGGACATGTGACCACACACCACACTACATTGCGTGGTTGGGCCCTGCCCCCAACCACTTTACATTGTGTCTGTGGGATTTGAAGCCCAACAGTTCAGAGTGTGGGAAGGCTCTAGAAAGTTCTAGAATCTTCTAGAAAGTTCCAAAATATTCTAGAAAGTTCTAGAACATAAGAGAATCTGGGGGGAATCTAAGAAAATTCTTCCAGAAAGTTCCAAATTGTTCTAATAAGTTCTAGAATGTTCTAGAATGTAGACGAATCTATGGGAATGTAAGAGAATCTAGGGAAATACTTCCAGAAGGTTCTAGGATATTTTGAAAGTCTCAGAATGTTCCAGAAAGTCTTAGAATGTTCAAAAAAGTTCTAGAATGTAAAGGAATCCAGAAGAATATAACGGAATCTAAGAAAATCTCATAAAATGTAAGAGAATCTAGGAAAATATTTACAAGCCTAAGGGAATCTTTTAAAATCTGGGAGATCTAAGGGAATCTTCATAAAATCTAAGGGAATCTAAGAAAATGTTGATGAAATCTTAGAGTATCTAGGGGAATCTTTATAGAATCTCTTTGAATCTCATATAATGTAAGGGAACCTAGGGCAATCTCATAAAATCTAAAGGGATCTAAAGGAATCTAAGGAGATCTTCATAGAATCTTGGAGAATCTATGGAAATCTAATGGAATCTAGAGGGAATCTTATAAAATTTAGAGAAATGCTCACGAAACCTCTAAGAGAACCTTGGTAGAATCTTAGAGAATCTATGAATTTAGAGTATTCTCAAGAGATTCTTTTAAAATGTAGGGCACGACAAAAACTTGCACGTCGGAACATGCTAAAACTCGAACATGCACCGTAGGACGCATTAAATTTCTTGTATATATATCATATTATATCATATCATATCATAACATATATATATTCTTATGTTTGTCGCATTCAATCCGACCGTTGATCCAAGATCCTACGGCTCATGTGGCTTTGGGGCATATCGTACGGCCCAGGTGGCTTGGGAGTTTGTTTGTCGATTATATGTAAGCGATCCTACGGTCCATGTTGATTTGATCCTGGTCGTCGGTCCGAGATCCTATGGCTCACGTTGCTTTGGGACACATCCTACAATGCACATAGCTTTGGGAATTATATGTAATAGATCCTGCGGTCCAGATTGTTCTTGATCCTGATCGTTGATCCAGGATCTTACGGCTCACGTGGCTTGGCACATATCCTATGGTATTATATGTAATAGATCCTATGGCTCATGTTGCTTTAATTATTGTCACATAATGAGATCTCGACCCTTGATCGGGTCCAAGATCTTACGGCCCACGTTGAATGCTCATCCCATGCTCATCCCTTAAGAAAAAGCTTTGAAAACTTTTATGTTGTGTGGGGGATTCGAACCCTGGTCATCAACCTCCCATTCTAAACACTAGACCAAGCATTAATTCCATGAATAATTTACATTTCAGATATACTTAAGGGTAACATTCTAATTAAGATAAAATAGAGTATAACATTCTAGCTAGTTTAAAAGGAAGGAAGGAAGGAAGGAAGCATATTTTAACGTCACACCACTAGGCAGCATCCAACTGGACATGTGACCACACACCACACTACATTGCGTGGTTGGGCCCTGCCCCCAACCACTTTACATTGTGTCTGTGGGATTTGAAGCCCAACAGTTCAGAGTGTGGGAAGGCTCTAGAAAGTTCTAGAATCTTCTAGAAAGTTCCAAAATATTCTAGAAAGTTCTAGAACATAAGAGAACTGGGGAATCTAAGAAAATTCTTCGAGAAAGTTCCAAATTGTTCTAATAAGTTCTAGAATGTTCTAGAATGTAGGCGAATCTATGGGAATGTAAGAGAATCTAGGGAAATACTTCGAGGAAGGTTCTAGGATATTTTGAAAGTCTCAGAATGTTCCAGAAAGTCTTAGAATGTTCAAAAAAGTTCTAGAATGTAAAGGAATCCAGAAGAATATAACGGAATCTAAGAAAATCTCATAAAATGTAAGAGAATCTAGGAAAATATTTACAAGCCTAAGGGAATCTTTTAAAATCTGGGAGATCTAAGGGAATCTTCATAAAATCTAAGGGAATCTAAGAAAATGTTGATGAAATCTTAGAGTATCTAGGGGAATCTTTATAGAATCTCTTTGAATCTCATATAATGTAAGGGAACCTAGGGCAATCTCATAAAATCTAAAGGGATCTAAAGGAATCTAAGGAGATCTTCATAGAATCTTGGAGAATCTATGGAAATCTAATGGAATCTAGAGGGAATCTTATAAAATTTAGAGGAATCTCCACGAAACCTCTAAGAGAACCTTGGTAGAATCTTAGAGAATCTATGAATTTAGAGTATTCTCAAGAGATTCTTTTAGAATATAGGGCATGACAAAAACTTGCACCGTAGGAACATGTTAAAACTCGAAAATGCAATATCTGATCTATATATGTTCTTATGTTTTGCGCTTATCCGGCCGTCCGTTCGAGATCCGACGGCTCACGTGGGTTTGGGACATATCCTACGGCCCAGATGGCATGGGAGTTTACATATAATAGGTGTACCATGCTCCTACGGTCCAGATTGAGGGGACACATCCTACGGTCCACGTGGCTTTGGGAATTATATGTAATAGATCCTACGGCTCATATTGCTTTTTTATGGTGAGATCTTGATCGTTGATCAAGTCTAAGATCCTAAGGCTCATATTGAATGCTCGTTCCTTAAGGAAAGGCTTTTAAAAATTTTTATGTTATTGCGGGGGATTCGAACCCTGGTCCTCAACTTCCCAAACCCCCCACTCTAACCACTAGACCAAACATTAATTCTATGAAGAATTTATGTTTCAAATATACTTAAGGGTAATGTTCGACTATAATATTCTAGGATGTTTTGAAAGTTTTAACTAGAATGTAAGGGAATCCAGGAGAATTAAAAGGAATATAAGAAAATCTCATAAATTGTAAGAGAATCTAGGAAAATATACAAGTCTAACGGAATCTCTTAAAATCTAATTGAATCTAAGGGAATCTTCATAATATCTAAGGGAATTTAAGAAAATCTTGATAAATCTTAGAGTTTTTTTTTTTTTAAGATTTTGCAAAGAGCGACAATAGAATGTTCTAAAATGTTTCATAATAAAGGTGTACAATATAAATCTTGAAAAAAAAATATTCTAGATGCTCAGGGCATTGAATCTAAGGGAATCTTCATAATATCTAAGGGAATTTAAGAAAATCTTGATAAATCTTAGAGTTTTTTTTTTAAGATTTTGCAAAGAGCGACAATAGAATGTTCTAAAATGTTTCATAATAAAGGTGTACAATATAAATCTTGAAAAAAAAAATATTCTAGATGCTCAGGGCAGGCACCTTAGTCTAAAAATAGAAAATATTTTAAAAATGTTGCACAGATCCAAAATAGATTATTTTGGAAGGTTTTAAATGCTCATAGGTGAGCACCTCAATCAAAATAGAAAATTCTAAGAGAACCTAGGGGAATCTTCATGAATGCTAAATATAATACTTAGAATGTTGAAGAATATAGAGGAATCACAAGAGACTCTCAGTGGATGGTTATCTAGAGCACTACAGGGCCTTGCACCGTAAGAACATGCTAAAATTGGAACAATGCACCGTAGAACGTATTAATTTTCTTGTATATATATATCCTTACGCCGAGAGCAACTTATATCATGCTCATTCGGATGTGGATAGGTTGGAGCTTTATGCCAATTTGTATGATGTACAACAGAACAAACAATTGGGTAAGGTCATATTGCTTAGAGACTTTAATGCCCGCACGGGGCAGAGCAAGTCACAAAATTTAAATCCTTGGCAGACAACGTGTTGCAACTGAGACGTCTTGGCCGATATCAGATGACAACCATATTGTAGACGGAAGAATCAGGGGGGTGGCTCCAACGTTGTGGATTACGTACTGGCAGGAAGCAATATTTGCATCTGGTTACCCATTTTGGCATTGGAACAGACAGTCAAAAGAGGAAGTGGTCTCTGATCACCAACCTCTTTTCTTGCACGTATATGGAAAACACCAGCAACAGATGTTCCATCTTCTGGAACGTCACCACAGGACATTCTGGAGAAGGGTATTGAACAAGCCTTTGCCCCTTTGCAACTGGCAGGGAACATCACCTTGGACTAGTGGGTATAATACTTGTAGTGGCTTTATGATCCATTGGGGGATCGAGCGATAGTATCCCCACAGATAGGCCCAGCACTAGTCATTACGTACGCAAACGTAATAATGGGCTTACAATGCCTCGCTAATGGCAAAGCGGCAGATTTGAATGGCATGCAGGCAGAGCTCCTAAAATGGACTAGGCCACCAATGATGCATGTCCCGATGGCATTATTCAATAGAGCATTGCAAAAAGGCTTCTCCCCGCAGTGGACCACTAGCAGAGTTGTTCCCACATACAAGGCAGGTGTCGTGTGGAACTATCAAGACAACCTGTCGCCAGTATTATTGGAGTATGCCAAATATGCCACATCTCCTAGATGCTCTTTGACCTGTATATTGATCAATTTGAAGATTGGCTTGTTGAACATGGGGTGGAGAGGGGGAGGGAGGCAGATGCTCAGCTCATGCACCATATACTTCGGCAACTCATATATGCCGATGACGGGAAACTAAGGTACTTCTGGTTTCATCTGTCTAGCCAAGGCCTCCATACTTCACTTACCAGGGCCAGAATATGGAGGTGGCTCTGACCTATAAGTATTTGGGAATCGAGTTTCCAGCTACCAAACATTGTGATGCCTCTATCAGATTGAGTGTCACAGCAGGCTGGATTACATTGTATGCCATCCAAAACAACAGTCACAAGGCAGAGATGTATGCCTGGGATCACTGGTCATGCCTGTTCAGGACCCTAGTCGACTCTGTCCTCCTATGCAGGGCAGATATGAGCAAATAGTGAAAGACAAATAATTTTAAAACTTTGTATGCTACTGGCATGATCAAGAATACAATGACACCTGACAAGCATGTACGAGATAAAATAGGCTATTTCACATGCACAAGCCATATGAGAATAATATGGCACAATCCATCACGTTGAAATTAAGGCTGACATCAAGCTGGTGCCTTCATTATATTAATGGACACGTGCCTTCTGTCAATTTGTCAAAAATATATACACCTGGAATGAGGTACATGAGGACTAGCAACAAATAAATGAAAATGTTGAAGTGTATTCAGTGATGATTTTAGTGACACTATATCATAATCTGGATATGAAAATTTGGCAATAATTTTAAATTTGACGTTTTTAGAAGATGGTAAATCTCGTTCATTTAAGAATTTATATAATGCATGTGGCGATAAATGTTATCCCTAAAGTATTTGTGTAGTACTTGTGGCAATGCAAAATCCCGCCATAGCATTGTTGTCACGAGTGCAACATAATGGCGCATATACTATCATGATTGTATTTGAGGGTATTATTTTCTCAAATAGCGTTGTATCCTATGGTAAAGGAAAACATGGTATGGCTTTGTCGTGTTCTATAGATATTTAAGGCATAACTATGGCACAAATCAAAATTCAAAACATTTACCCCTGTACTCTCTAGCTATGCAGAACTGGTAACAATGCTTTTTCACTAGGCAATCTGTTAGAGATTTAAGAATTGAGATTACCAATAGAGAAACAAAAAAGCTTCCATCACTTAGTTGGCGATTGGTAGAAGAGGGAAGGCTTCTCTAATGACGAATTAATCTCATATTTTTATTGAAGGAAATCTACTAAGCATGGTGGCAATTTTTTCAAAAATAAAAAAATATAGCAATTCTAAAATCAACACTGCGTGTATTTTGATAGTGTCAAACACATACTTGAATATCTAACTTTATACAGACAATAGAATATATTGTGTCCTTCTGTTCTTAGAAAATAACTTATAGCTTAAAGAGCTTCAAAACCTAAAGGAGCATACTCATGTTCCGAAGAAAAGACTCCACTGTTATTATAGATGTTAATTCATTGAGGAGGTGGAATCCATAAGACAAAGTCATTCTACTATCATTCTTTTGACTTGTAATATGCTGTAATGATTAAGAAATCTTATGATGAGGTGGAATTGTGGATTTGGATCGAGCGGTAGTATCCCCACAGATAGTCCCAGCACTAGTCATTACGTGGGCAAACGTAATAATGGGCTTACAGGCAAAGCGGCAGATTTGGATGGCATGCAGGCAGAGCTCCTAAAATGGACTGGGCCACCAATGGTGCATGTCTCGATGGCAGCATTGCAAAAAGGCTTCTCCCTGCAGTGGACCACTAGCAGAGTTGTTCCCATATACAAGGCAGGTGTCGTGTGGAACTATCAGGACAACCTGTCGCCAGTATTATTGGAGTACGCCAAATATGTCACATCTCCTAGATGTTCTTTGACCTATATTGATCAATTAGAAGATTGGCTTGTTGAACATGAGGTGGAGAGGAGGAGGGGGGCAGGTGCTCAGCTCATGCACCACATACTTTGGCAACTCATATATGCCGATGATGGGCCTGCAATCTAGATGACATGCAACGTCACTTGGATGCTCTACACACCTTCTGTCAGTTCACTGGTATGCGGGTTAACTTGGCCAAAACTAAGGTACTTCTGGTTTCATCTGTGCGCCAGCCAAGGCCTCCATACTTCACTTACCAGGGCCAGAACAAGGAGCTGGCTCTGACCTATAAGTATTTGGGAATCGAGTCTCCAGCTACCAAGCACTGCGATGCCTCTATCAGATTAAGTGTCACAACAGGCTGGAATACAATGTATGCCATGCAAAACAACAGTCACAAGGCAGAGCTGTATGTCTGGGATCACCGGTCATACCTGTTTAGGACCCTAGTCGAGCTTATCCTCCTATGCAGGGCAGAGATGAGCAAATAGTGAAAGACAAATAATTTTAAAACTTTGTATGCTACTGGCATGATCAAGAATACTGTTAAGGGAAAATCTCCCTTTCAAGACAGAATTCAAGACCTTGGACTTGGCCCGAAGGCCTTCATCAGCACACAAACTAAGACACTTAACTCTGCCTCTCACCCAGAATTAAGATAATCAAAAGCACACTTACATCCACACTTACATTACAAGAACATCAC
The DNA here is from genome assembly GCA_021234155.1 of Isoetes taiwanensis. NCBI lineage: Eukaryota > Viridiplantae > Streptophyta > Lycopodiopsida > Isoetales > Isoetaceae > Isoetes > Isoetes taiwanensis. Next base: position 18,297,584 of record JAJEKV010000010.1, on the reverse strand, counting down.
AAAAGATACTCAAACTGCACTTCTTTATTGAAATTGACAAGATACAACAAGAACACCCACATCGCTTTAAGCCGGGAGTAAGCCCACTTTGCCCAATGTGTGAGCGGTGCATTGAAACATTGGAGCATTGTTTATATTTGTGTGCAGAGCTGAGTAGTCTTAGGTCCTGGCTGCATTCTCTTTTTGGAGTATCTTTGGATAGTCAGCACTTTCTTTTGGGTATTTATCCAAATCAGTGGACTGCTTCTAAAAGGATTGCATTTCACATGGCAAAGTCTTGGCTAATATGGAGTGTATGGAAGCGAAGGTGAAGAAAGGTCTTTTATGATAAGCATATTTCTTCTCAGGTGGTACTTCAAGAAATTCGTAAGAAGTTGTATAATTGCTTTCAGATCTCCAATTGGCCTGATCGTATTAAATTTCCAATATGGAGTGATCATCTGAAAGTGATTGATGCTTCAGGGATATTTCTTACTTCTGGAAATACTTTGTAATATTTTGAATGTATAATATGAAGTAAAACACGTTCTTCAAAAAAAACAAGAACACCCACATGATCATGGTCTTCAACTAATGATCTCTCTCTCACTCCATACATGATCCCCCTTTAGTCATGTAAAATGCCTATTTATAAACAAGAATGGCCTATATGGTAATGACATGACAGTGATGTGGCACATGACATGGACCAAGGGTAGTTTTTGTGTTTCTTCTTTGTGCCTTTTCCCATGGATCGATGACATGGCAATGATGTGGGAGGATCACTAACATGGACCAATAGGAATATGAATAACATTTGATGATGTGGACCCATGCCAATAATGATAGTGTCTTCAAATTTAATAGCCATAGTGCTAATGCATTCAAAGGGTGGAAAACCCCTAACATATTTCCCCCAAACGTTTGATGAGAACCTGGCTTCTCATCACTCTTCCCAATGGAATGTTTGACTTTTACTTTGGGTTTTGGTTCTTGTTGAAGCAAGGTGCCATAATGAATAAGCATATTTTTATTTGTCAAGAAATCATCTATAAAGTTTCCTTGTTGGTCTATATGGCCCTGTTCATAATAATTTGTCCATATGAATGGATTTGCCTTGAACTTGGATTGCTCAAGATAAATCATATCTTTAACATTCTCCATGTCATACTTGTTTGCATTCTCTGTGATTCGAAGTTCTTCAATATGAGGTCCTGTAGCGGCATTAACTTTGGAGATCACTTTTTCACAAAATAATCTATTGATGATGGGCACGCTTCCCCATTTGCCCATAAGATTTTCTCTTTGGAATTCTTTAAGGATTAGAGCTTTTTTCACAATATCATAGGTAGCACTATGTGTTGCCAAATTTTCATCACTTGTAACGTGCCTTTCAATTGCTTGAGTGCAAGTTTCTTTCTCAATCCAAATTTCCACCTTATTTGAATCGATATTGACATTTTCTTCCTCAATTTTATCGTTCACCTTCTTGTTTTCAGACAATGGGCGATCAAACATATATTTGATATCATAACAATCAAATATCTCCTCAGTTTCCACTTTGAAGAATTCTACTTCATTTATATTGCCATTTTGAAGCTCCTGGGTTTTCATAAAATCATCAAGAATCATTTCAACATTTCCTATTTTGTATGGATCAACCTCATCGCTCATAGATTTGCCACTTCCACATGAATTTACATAGTCACATGTACTATGTTTCTTATCACAACTTTCCTCAAGTCTATATTCCTCCATTTCGTTCATCTCTTGTGCCTTACTATGCACAGAGCTCTCTAGTTCTAGTTCTTCATGCTTCCTAGCACCTAGATTTCTTTTAACCACAATAGCTCTCTGGACTGCTTGGTCTAATGTAGGAGGATTTTCTATTTGAAACCTTTGGCATACTTCAAATGGAAATCCATTAATATACCATTCAATTATATCTTCTTCATGCGGTCTGGGTTGTATTTCCGCAACTATATCTTGAATTCTCAAAGCAAAGTCTCGAGGATGTTCTCCTTCCTCAATTTTCATTGTATCCAATATTTTTCTACATTCTCTATATGATAATTCTTCTTTGAACATGGAAATAAAATAACTTTTCATTTCATTCCATGTAGACATAGAGTCAATATTTGAGTACATCAGGTTAGCGGCTACACCGTGGAAGGTTGTTGGGAAGATCAACACCCTTATAGAGTCTTCGTCATGCCCATTTAACATGCTTAGAGCCTCGAATTGCTTTACATGAGTTTTTGCTCTCACCTTGTGAGGATCATCATGATCTTTAAAGCCATTTTTTTTATTTTCTCTTTATGCTTGAAGAGTTTTAATTTCCCTTTTTTTTTTCTAATAAGGAACTCGAGGCTGAATGTTTCCTAGACTCTTCTCATATTACACTTGCAAAAAGTTCGTGCTACAAATTTAATTCAAAAGCTCAAAGCAAAAAGTTCGTGCTACAAATTTAATTCAAAAGCTCAAAGACAAATTTGAACCATTGATCTCCCAATTTGTAATCCTGGTCTTTACCATTAATCCAACATAAACATGCTCAACATATTTTGTTTGTTGTCTTTTTTTATATTGTTATTTTGTTTTTAGCAGGGTTGCCTAAGATTTCTTGCATTCCTAGCTATGCCACGTGTCGTGACACATCAGCAAAAATTATTGAAGGCCATTGGATCTCCAATATTTTGCATCGACGGCCTATAAAATTAGAAAATACCCTGAAAATCTGGTTGCCTTCCTTTGCGCAGCTGAATTCCTTCCGATCTCTTTATTTTACTTAAGGGAGCTATCAACGTTCCAGTTGGAGAGCTAGGTTGAGAAAGAATCGATCATCGCCATTCTTGAGCAGTTGGGCGGGGACGGTTGCATTAGGATAATCCCAAGATTTTATTTGCGGTTGAGTGGAGAAGACAACCACTTTTGGCATTTCTTGCGCCATAGCCGACCTCCATACTTCATTACAGGATCATTTAGGGTTGTTTACACTGGATGAGTAAGATTTCATAAAAATTGGCCCGCCAATTCAATGGAAAATTGCCGGGGCAAATTGGCCGCTAAGTTCCAAAGCTTGAGAGACAAAGATGCGTGGTAGTCAATAACATTCCAACGAACTTCCATACTGATTTGCAAGTCTTTGAAGCTTGAAGGATGAACATGGGACCGGTCTTAAGTTAGCCCCCTAAACAACATCAAAGTTTCTTCATTTGGCCCCTGTTACTTCATAGACCATCTCCGAAATTTCCGAATACAACTTCGTAAAGAATCAAATAAACAAATGGTAAGGCTCTTAGTCGTGGGTGTTGAGGGACACACCGCGGTGGATTTTTCGGCATTGAGGTAACTTTGTTTGCATTTTTCCTCTATTCGGATATTAGGTTTTCTCTTATACTATGCAATCGGATCGGGTAAAAAATTTCTTGCATAGTTTTTGCTGCTTATGACTTTCCATTGGAAGAGAAATATAATTCCGAAATTGAGAGAATGGTTGTTTTAGCTACGTAATTTATGGCACATGGAAATATCATCTGGTCTGATCTGGCCTGGTTGCTTATTTGATTAAACATCTGTGGCACAGTGCTCCGTGAACTCCGTATGCCTAGATTAGCTACTCTCTTCTTCTCCAGTGAAATCCACAGCCACCTGCTGGTCGTAACCTGTTCTATCTCATGTTGCATTTGTTTGCAGACCTTTGGTCTGCCATAAAAGAACATATGAGTAGCCTTCCTTAAGATTTTTTTTTATGCATATAAAAGATGGCTGGAGAATCGATTTAGATTTATAGAAAGCATCCAACTAAATTAGTCACGTATTTGCAGCATTACGTAAAAAATTGAAGGAGCTCTTGCAAAGAAATCATCCTAGGGTGTTTCTTTCTACATATTGCTTAGATCTAGCTTGAACATCCTAGTCTTAAAGATCTGCTTTATAACCTAGAATTAGACATTAAGCAGTAGGCATTTGAATCTACATCATGTTTATCCAAAAAGAATCTAGTTTGCTGCTCTCGTAACTGGTGTAACACTTCAGGAGGCAATTGACCTGACCCATTTTGTGCCTTGTCCATAAGAATGTGCTATCTCACCGGCAATATAATTTGCCATCTTACAGCTAGGCAAGTTTGATAGAATATCTAGCATTACAACAGGGGGTTGCTTTTGTATTTTTGTACGTTTTTCCCTAAGGTTTTTATATGATTTCGTGGTGTATTGTCGTGGATGTACTAATGCGTACATCTAGAGTGCGCATACGCATTTCTTATTTTTTGTGGCACTTGCCAATGGTTTAACCCCTTAACAAAAAAAAAAAAAACCAATTCATGGCTGTGACGGTCCAGGGGAATATACGCCATAAATACGTATATTCCTGGATCCGTCACCATACAAGTCTATCCTTATAGCCTTGTATACCATAGATTGTGGCACTAAGGGGCATGGCTAAGTTATTCTCATAACTTAGCCAACCATAGGCTTAGACCATTATCCACGTGGCCTTAACCTATTGGGGCACCGCCACACAGGACTCACCCGATTGGTGCCACGTGGCACCCTAGGTGGACCTAACTTATATAGGCATAAACCCTAACCCTAGACCTCTTTCCAGCCCTAGCACCCCGAGACTCACCTACTTGTTCGAAACCCCGTTTCGAACCTCGTTCGTTGTGGCATAGGCTGGTGCAGCAGCCCCAGCAGGGTAGACCCGTTCTTGGAGTAGGAACAACAGCTTGTGAGCCGAAGACCATGGAGGCGCCCGGACCTGGAGGGAGAGCATCAGGAGCAGGTATGTAGGATAGTAGTTGTGATAGCTCATCTGGGATTAGCATTCCAGATGTGCTAGTATTTTGTATCTAGAGTAGAGCCATCCTAGAACCCATATTCAACATCTTGAACCCTAATCAAGGAACCCTAACTATTAGTTAGTTGTATGATTAGGTTAAGATGTTCTTCTTATGATTACTCTCATGATGTGATGATTATGTGATGATTGGTTGATCATGTTTGCTCCTCTTGTATTGGGAAGGGGGGTAGAGACCTAGGGCCATATGTAGTATGCTCCTAGAGTAGATCCCTTAGTTCCTATTAGTTGCGGCCTGTGCATAGGAGCCCACCAGGCTATTGAGGCTATGGTATGACTCAGCACCAGATAACAGGGCTAGAGGGAAAGTGGAGGGAGGATCCCTGCCGAGTGGGGGCTTCGGGGGATCCCATAGTGGGCTAGGCTTATGGTCGGTCACCTCGTGTGGGCCGAGCATGGGTCCGACACCTCCCCGGGCAATGGTGTTGCCCCCGCCTCTGAGGAGCTGCAAGTGTTGGCTTGGCTCTCGTTTGGGGGGTTCGGTCGGGCAATTAATCGTGTCGCCCACGATTCTCTAGCGCATACGGCACCTCTAGACCCCGGGAAGGGGAGATGCAACCCTTCCTGCCTCATCGGACCAGGGAGATGCAACACGGAGTAGTCCCGATGGGTGATGCCATGGGATTGCGTGATCCAGGAAGCCTAGAGTCCCCGTCGAGCCTGATCTAGCCCATCCGCAAAGTATGCAGGGGAGGGGCGGATGGAGTGGTCCACCCTAGCCATTGTTCTATGCCAGCCCTCGCCATCGCCATGACTCGGTGCCTGCTCTATCTTGAGGCCTAGCCGGCCAGTCCACCCTCCCACGTAGTCCGAGGGGTAGGAGCTCTCCCTGTTTTATGAGTCGTGATTATCATCTATGCATTGGTTTATGTGCGATGCACTACCCTCCGAGGTAGTATTTGTATATGTTTTATGCTAGTTCTGATGTGTTGTCGCTTCCGCTGTTATAGGAGCCCATGGGGGAAGGGCGCGCAAGACACCTTCGTGTTCCCTCCCCGCACTAAGAGTCACCTCGAGAGTGCGGGGTAGACGAAGGGCCCATGCGGTTGCTGAGCCGGATGGGGGATTTCCTGCCGGGTATACGGTGGGGCCATATGTTTAGCGTGGGGCGTCACAATGGTATCAGAGCAATGTTCTTGGCTGACCAAGAACTAGCACTGACCATAACCATGAAGTAGTCTAACAGGCCTATAGGGGTGTGAAATAAACATTTCCACCATCGAACCGCGAAAATGGGGGAAACATTTTCTCCTAGGTAGTGGGTCAGGACTTAGGTTAAGTGTTAGACGAGGGTTTGAGTGAGTCAAACGCACCTTCTAGTAAATTGGGAGTGAAAATCATGCATCTGCATCAAATTTCACCTAAAATGGGTCGAAGAATCATGCCAATCGGAGACCCAGGTGAAAAATGGCGCAAATTCATAGATTGCACTTCGAACCATTAGAAAAATTCGAAATTCAAGTATAATATCAATTAATATGGATTTAACATATATATTAATAATTAAATAAGCACTAAATATCTTGTAATTAATAAGGGGGGGCTAATAAGTAGGGGTAATTATGGTAGGAGAATATTCTCAGGGACCCTCCTCTTTAAATATCTCTGACACCTCATTTTTCCCTCCAAACTTTCCTCTACCTTCTCTCTCTTGACCAGCCTATCCCCACCTGTTTTCTAGACCGTTAAATATGGCTCGAACCAAACAAACCTATAGGAAGACTGGCCCTAGGCCTACCCTCTCCATGGCGCAGCAAAGAGGCTGCATGTGAAGAAGATACCGTGAGCACCCACGGCCCAAGAAGGGGAAGAGGAGCTTCCCCTACCAGCCAGCTAAAGCGAAGAGCCATGACGGTCGCACTAACGATGCCGAGAGCAGCCCTTCGGCCGGGCAGAACACAAAGAACCGACGATTCGCCACTTCGGGGCCTGCATAACCGGGCGGAGGAGCAGGAGGAGGAGCAGTCCAGCAGCCAGGTGGACGGGCTTTGGCCTTCGCCCCAAAGAAGAAAGGTAAGGAGAAGGTCGCTGGAGTGGCCTCAAGAGAGGGCCTAAGGAGGAAGAGGGAACGCGAGGAGGAGCCGGGGGCGGGAAGAGCGGAGGACGAAGAGAAGAAAACGACGGTCCCCTACGAACCGGGTCGCGGATAGAGGAGCCTCCCCGCAGGAGGAGGAGGTGGAAGGAGAGGAGGAGGAAGAAGATGAGCAGGGGCAAGGGCGGACCCGAGACCACCTTACCCAAGCTAGGGCCCAAGCCACCTAAGGTGGCAAAGAAGCGTATATGGGCGAGCGGCCTTCGCCTTGAAGGAGGACCGCCTACCGGCCACCAAGGCATACCAAGAATACCTTCGCTTGGGTGGACAAGGTATAATGATTGGTACTTGCCGGGTAACGCCGTCAAGACTGCGGAAGTGGAAGGAGGCCGGCCGCCAAAGAACCAGCCCAAGCCACCGCCACAGCCCGAGAAGCCAAGAAGACCCACCATGGGCTAACTTCGGTACACTCCCCAGTCTTCGGGAGATTAGACACTTTCAACAAAGGTGCACTAATCTCCTTATTAGGAAGGCACCCTTTGAGCGACTCATGCGGGGAGGTGATGGCCAGTTAGATCACCCACTTCTGTGGTGACGCCGCCACAACTCGGTCTTTGCAAGTAGCCGCTGAGGCCGAGCTCACCCAGTTGTTTGAGGAAGGGAACCTCTGCGCGATCCACGCGAAGAGGGTGACCTTGATGCCCAAGGATATATACTTGGCGCGTCGCATCCGCAAGGAATACCCTTGAGGATGCATTTTTGTTCCAAAGTAATGTAATTATTAAAGTCTCCTATAAATATAAAATTTTGTTGTAAATTGACCTCAATTCTTGTATGAAATTATGTCTAAACAGCTCAAATTTCACTTTAAATTCGACCATTAACATTGCATTGTTGAGGAAAAAAATTAATTAGTTCAAAAAGCGCCAATTGGAAAACCGGTCGTCGCCGAAAATGGGGTCTCTAAGCCCTCGACGCAGGGCTACTTCTCGCGACGCCACCCGATTTCGGCATTTTGATGCTAGAAATGTCCAATTAAAGTAAGAAAAGTTGCTAGTTAGGGTAGAATCGTGCTGAAAGTCATGTTAGGATGTTTAAATTTCCTAAAATCCCTCGTAGAAAGTAAATTGACCCGAAACCGGGTCGCGTCGCGAAAAACCACCCTGCGTCCTCGACGGAGAGCCAATTCTCGCGACGCCACCCGATTTCGCTCAATCTTGCCTAGATTGACCAATTTTGACCCAACAAACTCTCATGTAGTGTTTCTTGCTTTGATTTGTCTAGAATTGCACGTCATGGTAGCTCATTTGGACACCCAGGGCCATAGATTTGGAGTCTTCCCCATCAAGAACCTTTGTGCACGAAACCCGAGGCACCCCTAGTCTATAAAAAGGGCCCTCATTTGTCATTTTCTCCCCATCAGAACTGCTCCTAGCTCCTGTGGCGATTTTCTAACCCCTTGCTCAAATCCAGCAGCCATTTTCCATAGCCATCTCTGCTCAATGGCGCCATCAAGCTTTGTTAGATGGTACAATGACTCTAATCACATCCGTGAACTCCCTGCTGAGCAAGCCTTTCATGTCTTCGATCATCTCTTTGATCTTCATGCCACCTTAACCAGAACCCCCTATTACACCGACATCATGTGTCAATATGATCAGCAAATTCTGCCCTCGGAAGTTAGCTTGCCACCTAGGGGAGGGAAATGGGTTTCTCTAGATTCTCTTGCTCAAGCCATAGGTGGGGGATCCAGGGGCAAGAACAAGCTCTGGGATAGAACTAGAAACATGCCAGACTACATGACCTGTAAGCATCATAGGCATAGGTATCTTTCAGGCCAAGCAGCCTTAGCATTGTTCATGCAGTATAGGCGATTAACCAACGGGGAGCCATCAATCCAACCCTTGGATTTGGCACCACTCGACACCCGAAAGCAGCCTGGATAAGCATTCGAGGAGATCGAGACCTCAAAGATCACTAACACTACGGCTCCACATCCAAAACACCTATGTTGCGGATCAACACCACTATGAAGAGGAGGAGGAAGAGAACCCAAGTTGGGAGATGAGGGAGGGGGGAAGAATGGAGAGGCGATAGCTCGACAACAAGAAGTTCTAAGGCGAGACTTTGAGCCACCAAAGAGGTATTACGGCCCTTACCCCAAGTGATTATCGACGGGCGAGGAGTACATATTCGCCACCGACATCCTCAACCTTCCCTCACCGGGGAGGAGGGCCTCGAGGATCGATGAGCTTCTAAGCCTCATAGCACAAGAGCAGGGCAGTGACTTCATCGACTACTCCTACCAAGAGATCCCACGGGAGGTAGCCGAGCGACACTCCTATGCAGGGGAAACCATGTCAGACATCCAGGCATATCAACAGATTAGGTACATGTTTCAGCAGCAGGAACCCATCATCCCGTAAGAAGAATTTCAAGAAATCCAAAGCGGGGTTGGCCTGCCGGGAAGAGGCCCAAGCTCCGGCCGACCGGTCGGCAAGGAAGTATATGCGTGAAGCATCTAGCAGCATCAACTTGGAGAACGCAACAACTATGTGGAGGGATCACGAAGATCTGATTGCACTAGATGTGTTCGGCGAAGCGGCACAAAGGAAGAGTACGGGAGGCACGGGGCAGCACAGGGGCAAATCACTTTCAGTACTACCTTAGGCCCCTTAGTCAAGGTCAGATGATAGTCTTCCACAAGGAATTCAGCCCAAGGGGTGAAGAATCCGTGGCGCTCCTCATAGCACTCTCAGGGTTTGGACACCATGCCAGGATAGATTTTGGAATGGACCATGTGATACTCTTCAAAAGATCAGTAGCCCTTCATGCCCTCGACTTCGCAAGGGCCACCTCGAGATGCGACTTGTCAAGAGGTGGCGGCAATCGCACCAGAACTCCCAAACACCACGGTAGCAAGAGCATTGGAGGGGATCGGGTGGCTAGAATCTGGGGAGTAACATGGGCAAGGGCACGGGATTCAAGAAAATCAAGAACTTCTTCAAGCGGCGCCATTGATGGAAGAATTGGTTGCTAACTTAATTAAAGTACATTGTAACTCCTTTTAAGTATTATCATAAATGTCCATTAAATGTATTTCCATATACTAATTAATGTATTACTATGATTTTGACTTGTAAATGAAGCTTCATATGATTTCTTTTGTACCTAACAACAATTTAATTGTAAGCAAAAATGATCATTGCCTAACCTAATAACATCTATTAATGATCAATCCTTGCAAAGAAGGAACTCAAGTGCGAGGATCTCGGGACCAGCACCGACCGACGCAATTGGGTTCCAAGGAATGCTTTGGCAGGGAACAAGAAGATGTTGAGCGGGGATATGTCACCGAGGCAATCCAACGCAAGGTTAGTGCAGATGAGGAATCAGATGCAACACCTCATCAACTGGGCGACACCTCTCATGAATGCACAGGAAGATGGTCACCCACCTCCACCTTGTTTTCCGGGTGGTGACGAAGTTCCTCAGCAGGAAGGGGAGGGCAACCAGGGGAATGTCAGGGATAGGAGAAGGAAGAGGAGAACCAGGAGTCCATCATCATCTAGCTCCAGCTCATCAGACAGCTCTTCCAGTGAGGACAGCTCTAGCTCCGATAGTGACTCTGGCACACCTAAGGCAAGAAAAAGGGCAAGAAAGACAGATGATTACCAGAAAAAGGTGGATAGTGCTATGAGCAATGTATGGAAGACAAGGAAGCTGGGCCAGTTCTCAGGGAAAGACAGATCAGGCATGGAAGCTGAAGCATGGCTTGATGAAATGGAAGAATTTGGTAACTCTTACGGGATGAAAGACAAGGATATAGGGAAAGTTGCTACAGCTAACCTCATTGGACCGGCAAGGATCTGGTGGAAGGGATATGCTAAGTCTAACAAGCTGAAGAGGAACAATTGCAGATTTAAGACTTTTAGCAAGGCTTTCCGTAAGCACTATGTACCAAGGTCTCATACTAGTAGACAGATCCAGCAGTTTTACAGGTTGAATCAGGGTACCTTATCAGTGGCTAAGTATACCGAAGAATTTATGAGGCTCAGGCTGAATGTTCCTGGAGTCTCAGAGAGGCAAGCCGTGGATACTTACATTGAGGGGTTGAACAGCAATATCAAGAGGCTTGTTAGAGCAATCAACCCGAAGTCAGTCGCGCAGGCCGAAGATAAAGCTATAAGTTTGGAGGAGGCACCAGCAACTCCAGCAGAGAAGCAGTCAACCTTTAGGGGTAAGAGTTCAGGGCAGTATCAGGGGCAATATCAGGGTAAGCAATCAGCAGCTACACCATCAGGGAGTCAGCAGCAAGGTAAGGGTCAGAGCAAAGCTTTTGGGGACCGTAGCCCACGTAACGCATCGGGGGCAGCTCTTAAGCGTCTCCTAGATACCGGCCGAAGGAAAAGAGACAGGAATGCATTGAGAAGAAGTTATGCTTCGGTGCTTCCAGCCGTGGCACCGGACACATGATTGTCCATTTCGCTATGTCGGCTTTGGCGTAACTCTTGACTGGGACTCCCCAACGAAGCCGGACGAGGACGATGACCAGCAGGAGGGCCACGACTTCATAGATGGTGAGTGTCACATATGTGCAAACATTGAGTCAGAGGAGATAGAGAATCAGTCAACTGTCATCGCGGCTGATGGGATCATAGATAGTAATCCTTATGTAGTCCTCATAGATACAGGTAGCTCTCATAATTTTGCATCTCCTAGATTGGCTGCTCTAATGAAGAATAAGGTATTGAAGTCTAAGCCAAGGCCAGTAGCTATGGCCATCGGCGCCATTCGGCACACTAAGGGGAGGAGGATCACCTTTGACATAGACCTTAGTGGGGCTAAGTGGCCGATGGGAGCAGAAGTCATGGACATCGGAAGATATGATTTGATAGTGGGGATGGAATTTTTGAAGCCAGCCAAAGCCATGATTGATTGCGACCGGAATGAAGTCACCATGACGGCACCAGACGGCAGCAAGTTGATAGTGAAAGGTAAGAAGCTAGATTCTCCCATGCAGTGTATTTCTTTGAAGCAGCTAAGGAAGAGTATAGAAAGGAATAAGGTGGACTACATCTTGAGGATGGAATCAGTTGAGCCAGGCAAGCAGGATGGAAGTGACACAAAGGGAAAGCAGCTGCCCAGGCAGATAGCAAGGCTTATTTCAGAGTTCAAGGATGTATTCCCGGATGAAATCCGGCAGCTGCCACCTTATAGGGGTGTAGAATGTGAGATCACATTGGCTCCGGATGCGAAGCCTACCAGTAAGGCACCATATAGAATGAGCACCCCAGAATTGATTGAGCTCAAGAAGCAGCTTCAAGAATTGCTAGAGCTTGGATTTATAAGAGCAAGTGTGTCTCCTTTCGGAGCACCTATACTCTTTGTCAAGAAGAAAGATGGAAGCTTAAGAATGTGCATAGACTATCGCCAGCTTAATAAGCAGACGATAAAGAATAAATATGCATTGCCAAGGGCGGATGACCTAATGGATCAGCTACAAGGAGCAAAGGTATTCTCTAAGATTGATTTAAGATCAGGATACCATCAGATAAGAATAAAGGAAGAGGACATCCATAAGACTGCTTTCAGAACGCAGTATGGTCATTTTGAGTTTACAGTAATGCCCTTTGGATTGTCGAACGCTCCCGCAACGTTTATGCGCCTCATGAACGATATCTTCAGAGACTTCTTGGATGAGTTTGTTATTGTCTTCTTCGACGACATCCTAATCTACAGCAAGTCCCTTGAAGAGCATTGTCAGCATCTCAGGAAAGTGTTGGAAAAGTTGAGACGTCATCGGTTGTATGGGAAGCTCTCTAAGTGCCACTTCGCAACATGTGGTAGGGTGGAGTAATTTGGGGCATGTAGTAACATCCGAGGAATCTCCACAGATCCATCTAAGATTGAGGCAATAGTTGATTGGCCAGCTCCAAGGAATGTGGCAGAAGTAAGAAGCTTTTCGGGTTGGCGGGATACTCTGAGAAAGTTCGTGAAGGACTTTGCTAAGTGGGCGTCCCCTCCGTCCGGACCTCACTAAGGCCAAGAAGATTAAGGATTGGGCTAGCCATTGGTTAGAAAGTCCAAGCTTCTTTTGAGAAGCTTAAAGAGGCCTTAACAACAGCACGGTGCTTGTTCTCCCGCATCAGTAAGGATAAGTTGATAGCAACAGATGCAAGCAAGATAGCAACAAGGAGTCTTGATGCAAGAAGGAAGGGTAGTAAGCCTACGACTCAAAGAAGATGAACGCCGAGCAACGCTACCCAACCCATGATCAGGAGCTCCTAGCCATTGTCGGGGCATTGAGGATATGGAGGCATTATTTTTTGGGAAGGAAGTTTCAGGTTAGATCTGCGATCACACGAGCCTTCGGTATCTTTTCACCCCCCACTCCTCAACTTAAGGCAAAGGAGGTGGATGGAATTCCTTGAGGAGTGCGATTTTGATATTATATATAAGCTTTGGTAAGCTTAATGTTGTAGCATGATGCCCCTCTCTAGGAGGCCATTTGAGACAAGGACGCATTGTAATGCGATTTCCACTCTTTCAGTGAGTTTGGCAAGAAGATTGAGGAGTCCTTGCCAACCGATGTGGACTTCAAGGAGGTGTGAGAAAGCCTCTCCAAGGAAGCCGGAATCGCATACAAAGGAGCGGGAAGCCTTCAAGCATTTTAAAAAGGAAGGCAACCTGTTGTACCACAAGCATAAGTTGTGTGTGCCCGAATCTTCGGGGGTAAGGAAGTTAATTCTTCATGACACACATAACAGCCCAATAGCGGGCATCTTTGGCTTCATGAAGACCTATTTCAAGATTCAAGTAGTTACTTTACGGCCGGGAATGAAGAGGCGATAGCTGCATATATTCGGGATTGCCGTTATGTCGCCAGCAGACCAAGGCGGAGCAACTTCGATTCGGTGCTTTAGAGCCATTGGGGTGCCAAATGCAAAGTGGGAGGTCATAAGCATGGATTTCATCACGGGGACTCCCTAGAACTCTTCGAGGCAAGGATGCATTGATGGTTGTCGTAGATAAGTTATCTAAGATGGCACATTTCGTGCCTTGCAAGACGACGGACACCGCATTAGACACTGCCAAGTTATTTGTAAGGGAGATTTTTAGACTCCATGGCATGCCCGGGAGATAATATCCGATAGAGATTCTAAGTTCATGAGTGCCTTTTGGCGGGGATCTCTTTAGCACCATCCGCACGAAGCTCTCCATGAGTACGGCGATCATCCTCAAACGGATGGCGGGCCGGAAAGGACCAATCGGATCATTGAAGACATGCTTCGAAGCTATGTGTGGAACAAGCAGTCCAAGTGGGATGAGTACATCCACTTGGTGGAATTCGCCTACAACAGTGCCAAGCAGGAGTCATCTCAGATGTCTCCTTTCATGGTGAATTACTGGGTACCGTGCTTAACCCGGATACACGCACAATCCTCGTGTCCAAGGTAGAAGTGTCCCAGCCAGATGTTAGGAGACATGCAAAAGACTAGTAGAGGAAGTAAGGGGTTATTTATTGGCAGCAAGAAGTCGGCAGAAAGAGTGTAGCCTGACAAGCCAGGACCGTAAGGGGAGTTTAGGGTGGGAAGACACCGTTTGGTTGAAGATCAAGGTGAAGCAAGCCAAGCTGCTGGATTGGGAGCTGCAAGAAGCTTGCCCCTAGGTGGGCTGGGCCGTTCAAGATTTTAGAGAGAGTGGGCTCTCAAGCCTATAGGTTGGATCTTCCAGCCCATCTTAAGGTCCACAAGGTCTTCCACGTAAGTTTATTAAAAAGGCACAATCCTAACCACGAGGAGGTTTTGGATACTCCAACCTTGTTGGAAATGACGGAGGAGCTAGTAGAAATAGTGGCGAAGTTACTTCTTGATAAGTCATTCAAGAAGACTAGGAGGTCTCGATTCCTCCAATATTTGGTTAAGTGGAAGCACTTACCCGTGGAAAATGCGACATGGGTATTGAAGCAAGATTTGGAGAAGCAATACCCAGAGTTTATGAAGGAGTTTGATGGGCGAGTCGTCTCCGACTTGGTCGACCCCGACTTGCCAGGTGGTTAGCTAGTATGTCGATAGTTAGCCTTGAGCGGGCGCATGCATTCTAGTTAGGAGGGTGCATGTGCCGTAACCTTGATCGTGTGGGCGATGATGGGATCGCCTTTAGGGCATTCTCTAGGCCACACGCGCACCAAGAGGTGCGCATGACCATTAGGGTCATGCGAAAGTGAGGAATGAGGCATGGTGGGCAATGATGGGACATCGATCGGATGATCTCTATGCCACGATGCGGCATGCACACCGGCCGTAGGAGGGTCATGGTGAAGCTTAAGTGATCATGCGCGATGATGGGATCGTGAGACGTTCCCTAGCTGAAACCCTCGGGGCATGATGCACTGGGGTGTACTCGATCCGGGGGGGATCGTGTACAAGGTAGCACTCGATCATGGGCAATGATGGGAGCATCTTAAATGATCCCTAAGCTCAAATCCGAAAGGGCCATGATCTTGGGCAGGGTAGTAGGACAACCTTGAGCCAGTAGTTCGGCTCAAGGAGGTAAGGGGGGTGGTCCCCTAAAACCACAAATTATTAACTAAACTAACGTAATGTGCTCCTTTTGCAGGCAAGTAGAAGGAGGACTTCAACGAGGAGCGCGTTACGAGAAGATAGGGGGAGCCATAATTAGATTATGAACCCTAATAACTCTTATAATAGTATTTTGAATTATTATAAGAAATAACGATGTTAAGGCTATATAATTTTGTATAAGTACAAATATGGCCTAAAATTTTGACTTGAACTAATAAAAACTTGATTGCTAAGCTAAGCTAAAGCTTAGGACATGTTGTTGTTTTGCAGGCATAAGGTAGGTTCGTCACCTTAGCGCAATGCTGAGGACAGCATTGTCCTAAGGGGGGGAGAATGTGACGGTCCAGGGGAATATACGCCATAAATACGTATATTCCTGGATCCGTCACCATACAAGTCTATCCTTATAGCCTTGTATACCATAGATTGTGGCACTAAGGGGCATGGCTAAGTTATTCTCATAACTTAGCCAACCATAGGCTTAGACCATTATCCACGTGGCCTTAACCTATTGGGGCACCGCCACACAGGACTCACCCGATTGGTGCCACGTGGCACCCTAGGTGGACCTAACTTATATAGGCATAAACCCTAACCCTAGACCTCTTTCCAGCCCTAGCACCCCGAGACTCACCTACTTGTTCGAAACCCCGTTTGAACCTGGCTCAATGGCATAGGCTGGTGCAAGAGCTGTGGCCGAGGGGTAGACCCGTTCTTGGAGTAGGAACAACAGACTTGTGAGCGAAGACCATGGAGGCCAGGGGACTGGAGGGAGAGCATCAGGAGCAGGTATGTAGGATAGTAGTTGTGATAGCTCATCTGGGATTAGCATTCCAGATGTGCTAGTATTTTGTATCTAGAGTAGAGCCATCCTAGAACCCATATTCAACATCTTGAACCCTAATCAAGGAACCCTAACTATTAGTTAGTTGTATGATTAGGTTAAGATGTTCTTCTTATGATTACTCTCATGATGTGATGATTATGTGATGATTGGTTGATCATGTTTGCTCCTCTTGTATTGGGAAGGGGGGTAGAGACCTAGGGCCATATGTAGTATGCTCCTAGAGTAGATCCCTTAGTTCCTATTAGTTGCGGCCTGTGCATAGGAGCCCACCAGGCTATTGAGGCTATGGTATGACTCACCGGATAATGAGGGGCTAGAGGGAAAGTGGAGGGAGGATCCCTGCCGAGTGGGGGCTTCGGGGGATCCCATAGTGGGCTAGGCTTATGGTCGGTCACCTCGTGTGGGCCGAGCATGGGTCCGACACCTCCTGGGGCAATGGTGTTGCCCTGCCTCTCGGGAGCTGCAAGTGTTGGCTTGGCTCTCGTTTTGGGGGGTTCAGTCGGGTACGAATCGTGTGTCGCCACGATTCTCTAGCCGCCCACGGCACCTCTAGACCCTGGGAAGGGGAGATGCAACCCTTCCTGCCTCATCGGACCAGGGAGATGCAACCTGGAGTAGTCCCGATGGGTGATGCCATGGGATTGCGTATCCGGAAGGCTAGAGTCCTGTCAGAGCCTGATCTAGCCCATCTGCAAAGTATGCACAGGAGGGGCGGATGGAGTGGTCAACCCTAGCCATTGTTCTATGCCAGCCCTCGCCATCGCCATGACTCGGTCTGCTCTATCTTGAGGCCTAGCCGGTCAGTCACCCTCCTTACGAGTCTGAGCCGGGGTAGGAGCTCTCCTGTTTTATGAGTCGTGATTATCATCTATGCATTGGTTTATGTGCGATGCACTACCCTCCGAGGTAGTATTTGTATATGTTTTATGCTAGTTCTGACGTGTTGTCGCTTCCGCTGTTATAGGAGCCCATGGGGGAAGGGCGCGCAAGACACCTTCGTGTTCCCTCCCCGCACTAAGAGTCACCTCGAGAGTGCGGGGTAGACGAAGGGCCCATGCGGTTGCTGAGCCGGATGGGGGATTTCCTGCCGGGTATACGGCTGGGCGCCGTATGTTTAGCAGGGAGCGTCACAATGGCATGCAAATCTCGAGAGGTTTTGCTTTAGGGTTCCTTCCACTCTTCCACGGGGTATTTTAGGGTGCCCTTGATTTTCCGGCTCGAATGGCATGATGATCAATACGGCGGGCCTCTGGCAGATGAACAAAATTGGAAGCCCCGAAATAGGGTTTCTGTTAGATTTTGAAGGAATTTTTCTGTCACGTTGCAGGTGCCTTATCTTCTATGTGCTCTTGGAGATGGCCATCTATTCAATTTCATTGTTGATGTTGATACGGGACTTCTATCAGATAGGAAAAAGATATCCTTCGGAGCAACAGACAGGCCAACTGTGATTTATAGCAGCAATAAGAAGCTGCTTTACAGTAGTGTTAATCTAAAGGAAGTCAATCACATGTGCCCCTTCTTCAGGTGGACATCTTTCTTCAGTGCCCATGGCGTACCTGTATCTTATGTTGAGAAGGCTGGAGATCCATACCGTACAGAAATGGAAGAGTGTGTACACATTATTATGAAAGAGTTAAAATATCAGGGAGTCAAATCTAAGCACACTTTAGCTTATCAGGTAAGGAACTTGATAATGATTAAGTGCATATTCGACCAGAATTATTAAATGCAGAATCGAGTAGGGCCAGTTAAATGGTTGAAACCATATACAGATGAGAAAATCAAAGAGCTGGCAAAGGAAGGCATTGAAAGTCTTCTTGCAGTTCCCATCAGGTAATTTCTTTAAAAGCATAGAGGTGCTCTTGAGTGTTAGACAAAGATTTGGATGCTAAGCCTGGGATCATATTGTGTTGGATGTCTGCGTAATTGTTGTTAGATGATAGTTGTAGGTGTGAGCTGTTAAGATGAGATTCTTATGTGTTTATAAGAAGCCCTTTGTGTTTGTGTGAGAACTTCTAGTGCAAATTATCAAAGCTTCGAATCTTATCTTATTCTATTTTTAATTGGCAGCTTTGTCAGTGAGCACATTGAAACGTTGGAGGAGATTGATATGGATTATCGAGAGCTTGCCCTTGAATCAGGAATAAAGAACTGGGGCCCGCTTTTGGTTGTGAGCCAACATTCATTGCTGACTTGGCAGATGCAGTTATTGAAGCCCCTCCACATGTGGGTGCCATGGCTGGTTCTCCTTCTGAACATAAACAGGTTGGTTAATGCTGTTGTATGGTATATAGCTCCTTCTGAACGATTTCATGTTATGCAAATGACTGAGTAGCATTTGATGCAGATGCGCCTTCGAACCATTAATCTATCGTGACATAGCTTCTTGTGGTCCAGAAGAAGTACAAAGCCTTGTATATAAGCACAGCAATGTAAAAGCGAAGCCAAAACAATGCAAAAAGGGAAAGAAAAAATTCAGGTGGTTCTTTTGTTGTTAATTTAGGAAGAGGTTTCTGTACCATTTTATCCTCTCAGCAAAAGATGAGGTCTTAATAGTTTCAAAATTTTATCCCCCTCAGCCTCTTTTCCAGATAGGTAGGTCCTTTTTTAAGAACTTTCTGTAATGCCACTTTCTTCAAATAATTTCACCATCCGCTATCATTCATCATTTTCCAGTAAGCATGATTTGTTGCAGCATTTTTGAAAGCATCTAATATATGTTGTTGCAGGTAGCTCCACATGTTTCATGCTGCCATTGATCCATTGTTTCCTCAGTTTGCCATTACGCTTGTGGCTATCTTGCAGAAATCATTGCACTACTAAGAGCATTGCAAATCATTGCAGAATATCAAAGAAGCGGGCATATGAAGGATACTGCTCATAGATACAATGAGTTCTAAATCTGAAACTTGTTGTACAGTTGCAGATTGTCGCTTGGTAATGAGACAGAGTCTTCTCCAGCTTATTCTTCAATGATGCTAAAATCTGAGCAAGTTTAGTATGCAATGCATATTTGCCCAATATTCCAAGTATTGTTGCAGTAGAGGTGCATGCACGGAAGTTCCATGAATCTGCATGTTAGATTTTGGGATACCTTGGTGCTATACTAGCTTTGGCAGATTAATATAATTCATAGAAGGAATAAAGAGGCTACAACTGGAACTCGAGCAATAACTTTCGTGAATGAAAATGGTATGAGTTACCCTTTTGTTGCCTGTTATGTACGTAGATCATGTTCTTTGCTTTAGTTGCATAAATTCACAAGCAGATTTCAATCTGGCCGCTTTTTTCGACCATTCGCATTCGCATGTCAAGCAAGGTTTTAACTCTTTCGTTATTTTTTAAACATGTGTTCATGGTGAAACATGTATATCAAGAAATCTTCTATGCCCCAGATATATTACATGGCATTTTAAAAAGGGGATATGTTGGGCAAAGGCATTATTACTGTCCGTACCTCATCAATATTATTTGTATGTTGCAATATCAATTTGTGTAGTACCTCATCCTTATTTGATGAAGATATAGCTGGTATGGTTTGGCAAGATTTAAGCACTACTATTTTGCAAGGATGCATTGGTTTGAAGTCCCTATTTGTTCTTTAAACATCAAATTTGAAGCTTCACCATCTATGGTGGTTGCAATCTATGGTGGTTGCAATATCGATTCCTATGGTCCTATGGTATCTCATCCTTATTTGTCAAACATACAGGTGGTATAGTTTTGACAAGATATAGGCACTATGGCTTTGGAAGAAGCCCCATATTCTAAAGTTGCTATGTTCCATTGCACTTTTCTTATGTTTGTTCCGTTGAACTTTTCTTATGTTTAATGTCATCAATATTTTTCTACACAAGACATGTTGCATCTCTTTGTTTCCCTAAGGGCCCGAAGGGCCCAAAAATTTTTTTAATACAACAACCAACACATAACTATCATTAAATTAACTTAAACCATTAAACCATTGCATCTAACATTTTTAAATTACAATCCCCCTGAAACCCCCTTTGGTTTGGGTGCATATTCACACGGGGGGTTACGTAGGGCAACAAGAGCTGTCGGATGGGCATATTTGCCCTTTATTCCAAGATCTGGACCGTATATAGCGATCCTCGTTTGTGGGGTATGCCTGTACAAGTTTTTGTGTACTATATATTAAGGTTTACAAAATACTATAAGGTTTAAGGTTTGTGAAATGCTTGACTAAGATCTAATCCATAGCTTTGCTGCTGCACATTGATTTTGGCTTCTGCAGATTGATTCTATCTTAAAGATGCATATATGCAAAAAGCATGGAACCTAACTTTGAATCCTGCCATTGCTCTCTTTATCTGGTTTATGCTTTAGGTAGGCGCTTTACGTTTTTCAAGGTTGTTGCAGGTGCACTTACGACACCTCTAAGCTTTATATAAAAGACTGAACTCCCATATACTTCTGAAAATCAAATTTGCAGCAATGCTTAATTTACTGAGCTTCAAGCTCCCCATTTAGATCCTTCTATTTGGACAAATTTCTTTTTACTACTAATGCCAGTCTGTCTATATTATGTTCCCTGCTATATTTCATGTCAGGCTTTTCATATTCAACCAGTCTGTTATACCCTTTGAACATTATATTTTATTGAATCATCAGGCTCTGTCGCATGAAAGTCATGGCAAAGGATGTCCAACTTTGGATTTGCCTTGCAATGGAAGTGTCTACTCTTTTGTCGAGATGAGGTTAATGAGCAGTTTCAGGTAATGGGCACTAGAAGGTGCAGAGTAATTCATTCTATCTATTCCTTTCCTCAAAATGAAATAGATTTGAATGCCATTGCATTTTACATCTGGTGAGCTGCATAACCATATTGTTTGGAGAACATCCAATCTCCTTTGGCCTCCAAGTTTTTCATAGTTATCTAACACATGATGCTTTAAACTTCGTTATTAGCTTGTTCTTCAGTAGATTTTTTGATGGAAGGAATAAAAATATCTGAGCTGGTTGTTGAGAATGGACTTGAAACGGACATCATTGTTGGAACTGCACTGGTTAACATGTATGGATGTGGTTATCTTAAAGATGCACGACAAATGTATGATCAAATTATTAGTAAGGACGTTATACTTTGCAATGCAATGATTACTGCGTATGAACAACATGGGAAGGAAGCATTTGAAATTTACAAGTGGATGTTGTTGCAGCACATCGAGCCAGACAATGTCACGTTGGTGAACATCATTTGTGTATGTGCCGGCTGGGCACTACTAACTAATGGGAAGCACATGCATGCTCAAGTTATTGTATGTGGTGTTCACTCTGATATTGCCATTGCAACTGCACTCATTAATATGTATGGAACTAGTAGAAGCCTAGAGGATGCTCAAAATGTTTTTGATAGAATAAATGGGCAATGTGTGATGTCTTGGAATGCTTTGATTGCTGCATTTTCCCAGCATGGGAAGTCCATTGAAGCATTACACTTTTTCCAGCAGATGCAATTGGAGGCCATCATGCCGAACTGTATTAGCTTTATAAGCCTTCTCTCGCATGTGGCCATGCGGGTGCATTAGATTTGGGAGCCATTTGTTTGCCATGATAAGTAGCGCCTTTAGTCTTACACCATCTCTAGAGCGTTATCACCGCATCATTGATTATCTTGACGGCAGGTCCACGCGAAGAGGCAGAGGATACAATTTGTGAGATGCCATTTTTGCATACAAACCATGTCATGGACAAGCTTGCTTGGTTCTTCCGTGGTCCTCAATGACTTGGTGCGTGGAAAAACGCAGCTTGGAAGCATTCTCTCTTTGGGACGTGGAGACTCTTCAAAGATACACTCTATTATCCAACATCTATGCTACATCTCATGAGTGGCATGATGGACATGGTAATGGAGTAAAAGTATAAGTCATATGCATGGGTCATCCTTACAAATTGCCCACAATATGAACTTTTGACAGGTTGAGCCTCAACGAGAACAGGATGTCTTTTGCAGGTGGGGATTGGTGCAACTTTCTTCGTCATGATGATTTAAAGGTTCATGAGCTTGGAAGAATAGGCGCCTCTTTCATCCAAGAACAATAGAAGTATGTTCGTGTTTGTTTTGTTGTTTTATTGTTGATCATCCATTCAGCGAGAACATTTGGAATACTTACTATTTCTATGCAGGGATTTGGAGCATTATAAACCCCTATATAATGTCATTATCCTTCTAGAGAAGTTTTGGGTAAGGACAGATGTGCATTCTTTATTGTGGGTTATTCCCTCATGGGATCATTCGTTTGAAAATATTTTCAGTTTTTATCATTTGTTGATATGAGGTGAACAATAGAGCGTGATTCCTTAGCGACACACAGACATTGGGAAAAAAAAAAAAAAAAACAAGTGGTGGAAGACATGGGTAGGGTGTTCAAAACCCGTTGTGTGTTATTCATGTTGCATGTTAAACATTATTCGAAAATTCTTGTTGCATATTAAAAATAATTCCAACTGAGATGTTCATGTTCAGGAAACTTTTCAAACACTATAATGGTTCTCTTGAACAATCAACACATGTCAATAGTAAATAATCCTTAATTGTATTTGATTTTATCCTACTGAAGCAAACTTTGCATTGTAAGTTATTTGCCAAAGTTCACTTTGGCACTGATGGCAAGTTAACAATCTTTCTTTGCAGGTATTGAGTAATGAACTGGACTTGCCCGCAATCGTGGACTCCAAACGACTCTCTATAGATTGAAGATGTGCCAAGCTTCTTCGATTTATTGCTCTCTTTGGAACATTAGAGTGCATTACTAACTTCTTACCTAGCTTGGTGGAATCACGTGTCACGAGCCTATGAGCAAGATACGAGAATGACTCAATGAAGTACAAAGAGACTAGAATCCGTGTAATGTAAAAATATAATGAAGATGTACAAAAGGAAAACACGAACATAAGAACAAGGATACTCGAGACTTGCATGCAAGCTAGCCATGTATATACATGAATCTCCAATGATATAACTAATAATGATAATGAGGTAATCTACTTGGTAAGTAGGCGGCTTATAACCAAAATGTTCTAAATTCATGTCCTCTTTGCATCATAGTGCTTTTGAATGTGCGTGACAACCATATTAGTATTGTTGTTGTATGGTTGTTATACTGCTCCGCTATTTGGAACTCCAGTTCATGGTGAGCAAAAGTTAAATTGAGTTCGTGATGAGCAAAAGCTGGATCTTGAACATGTATAGGGACGTAAGTGGAACAAAATCCTCATAACTTATTGTTGTAAATATATGGGAAAAACTACAGAATGCCATTTTCTCACATACCCCTAACTTTTCAAAAATTTATGGAATGCCCTTGGTTAACGTACAATGTATTTTGTAGTTTTGATAATTGTTGAAATACCCTTATGTTTTGACATAATTCCTCAAATGCCCTTATGTTTCCTTCAAATTCACAAAATACCCTTGATACCTATGTGTGTTTTATTTCAAATTTCAAAAGTTTCAAAATTCACAAAATTCACAAGGCAAATTTCTGATCCTTACGTGGCTGGAGCTTAAGAATCGATGATGGGTTATGTGACGACCATACGGATATTCGTCAAAAGATGGTCGTCACACGGATGCAAAAGGGTAGTTGCACAAGACAGGGTTTAAACTCACAACCTTCTAGTTGCGAGTCACTCACCCTTGCCAAGTGCGCTACCAATATTTGTTGAAGACATTCCTTCATGTGACGTTCCAGCACAGTATACGGTCCCAGGACGTATACTGTACTGTCTCGTCACGCGTACACGCCACTCCAACTGACGTGTACGCCGACGTGTAGCCAGGTGAGTAGCCCTAGGGGGCAACTAGGTATGTGCATTTCTTATTAATGTGCACATGCACATTTATTAAGGTGCACACATTTCCATGTAGGCACATTTGGCCACCTAGCCATTAAAGGCAAGTGGGCCCATTTCCAATTATCCCACATACCTAAAGGGATAATTGGAAACCCTAAGCCCCAACCCTTGCCTATTTAAGTAGGAGAACCCTAACTTGCCCATTTTCGTTCTTAGGGTTTTAGAGCCGCTTTTTGGCTGCCTAGGAGTCAAAATCCGCCTCCTGCACTGGCCTCGAGAAAATGGCACCATTAGTTTCCCTTGATTCGAGCAGCTCAAGAGGGATGGTCGAACTCAGGTCGAGGAGCAACTCATGGATCGGGGATGTAGTAGTCCATTTAATGGTCTAAACCGCTTTTCACCATTGTATCAAAGTAGGGTTTAGCCTATTAAATCGCTTTTAGCAGCCTATCTAGATCTCTAGATGAGTAGATATCAGACTCTAACTAAAGAACCTAACTCTATGATATAGATTAGATCTATGTTCTTTAGTTCTTCCGTGATGTATATGGATGATGTATCTCCGTGGAACTCCTTGTATTGGGAAGGGGGGTAGAGACTTCAAGCTTGGTAGTAGATGCTCCTAGATTAGCCTCTCTAGCACACCATAGATTCGGCTCAGGTACAAGAACCACACCGGTTGTGGGTGAAGGGGCCGACCGCTAAGAAGGAGGTTCGTGTTCGACTCTTGAACGATCCCTCGGGTGTGTAAGGCCCACCGGGGATCATTGTGACTAGGTCTAATGGCTTACCACCGAGTGTGGGTAAGGCATGGGCTCGACACCCGTGAAGTGGTGTTCATGACTTTCCAAAGTGGGTTTCAATACGGGCAAAGGGCCCTCTAGTCACCCTTGAGTCGGCATGTGTAGATCTCTCGGAGGGAGTGATCCCTACCCCGCCCCATCGGAACCGGGAGATGAAACCCGTGAATAGCCCTTTTGGCTATGCATCCCGGCGGGCTCTGATCAGTCCCAACACTTTTCAGCCTACTCGCAAAGTGTGCCTGGGGAGGGGGTGATGGAGTGGACAACCCTATGCCATGTTCTTATGCCGCCCAAATCCATTGCCATGAATTCATGCTCCAATGAACTCGAGACCCAAGCCGCCACCATCCCCTTGAGTCCGAGCCTTGGGTAGGATTCCCTATGTGATGTGCCGATCTTTGTCTATGCAGATATGTGGAGGACCATCCTTCGTGATGGTCATATGATGTTGATGTATGTACTAACGACATGTATGTTTACGCTTCAGCAGCTAGGTAGGGCCCCGAGGGAGACAGGTAAAGGACCCTTCATTCTTCCCACTGGAACTCTTCAAGGTTGCGTTGATACGTGGAGGGCCCTATATTAGCATGGAGCTGGTATGGGGATGAACTCGCTTGTATACCGGTGAGTGCAACCGATATGAGTAGGGGACGCCACGCTGGTATCGAGCAATGTTCTTGGAGACCAAGAGCAAAGCACTGGCCATGCTCCCAGTAGTACTAACTTGATAGGATCCTCAAACCTCGAAAAGGGGAAAATTTTTTCCTCATTTTTGGTAGTTTATGAGGAACCTCGAAAAGGGGAAATTTTTTTTCTCATTTTTGGTAGTTTATGCTAAGCTAGTAACAGTTAAATAAACTGGAACTTAATAAGACTAAAAAGAATGAGCCAAAAGGGGAAATTTTTTTTCTCATTTTTGGTAGTTTATGCTAAGCTAGTAACAGTTAAATAAACTGGAACTTAATAAGACTAAAAAGAATGAGCCAAACATTTGCCAGGTAAGTTGGCAGCTCGCGCCTGGTTGAAGAACTAAACTGCAGTTTTGAAGCGAGGCGCAAGCTGTGAGACATTGGTCCAAAACAGCTTGAAATGTTGTAAAATTGAAAAAAGTAACTTGGTAATTCGAATTTTAGCTAGGAATTAGCTAGATTAGTCTAGTTTTTCAGTCTATTTGAACCTCATCTTAAAAGGATTCCCGCGATAGCGAGAATTGAACCTCCCACCCACAGGATTGAACCCCCCCAAACCCCCCCGTGCCAACCACTGAGGAGCATCGTTTGTGTTTGTATTATAATTCTTAATTAGATTTAAGCTTTAATAATGTTAGATAATATTAATGGCTAAGCCTTAGACTTAGAACCAAGACCCTTAAGCTAGATAGAGACAAAGATCTTGATAGACACCGTGGTCCGATCGACATGATGCGCACCAAATGCATCCGCCGACTTTCTCGACAAGGCTAAACAGCCAGAGGCCAAGGAGGCCAAGGAAACAAGAAGAGGAGAGGACGTAACAGAGAGGGGAGGCCAAGGCTCAAGAAGAAGCAGAGCGTAAGCTGGTCCAACATTTTGAAGACTCAACAACAAGACCGCTCACGCTGGGCGAAAGTAAACCCTCATGAGGGAAGGCACGTAATTAGCTAGTTTAATTAAGGGAGATCCCCAAGAGATATGTTGTAAATAATCAATAATTTTGTTAATACATGATAATTTTGAGTAGTTTATGTGTCAAATCTTGCTTAATTAGGACGAAGTTAGCAAGTAGTAGTTTTTATTTTAGTAAAATAGGATATTCTCGCACTGGGGTGTGATGTTCACAGCTCGCGCCTTGTCAAGAAACTAAACTTTAGTTTTTGAACGAGGCGCAACCTGTGAGACCTTCATACCTAGACCATGTCCAAACTAGACCAAAACACCTCCAAATTGACCAAGTAAGGGGTCCATTCTGCCTAACTCGATGAGACTAGCATGATTTGACCCTTAGATCACCCAAATTGACACGCTTAACCCAATTTACAGTTAATGTCTCACAAACCGCTACCGGGTCAAAGAACTAAACTTTAGTTTTTGAGCATGGCGCAACCTGTGAGACCTCCAAACTTTGAACCTCCATAACTTGAGCTACAGAGCTCCAAATCGCCTGAAAATTGTTGCAATAGGACCATTAGATAGCCTAGAATCCATTTATGACCTCAAATTAGGCTAGAAATGTCAAACCCTAGCTCAAATTGACCAAAATTGCCCAAACCCTTGAATTGTTTTTCCAAACTGTAGTTTGTTTGTAGATAGAAGCATCCCCCATTAGTAGCTCGCAAGTATTGCTCTCAGCTCGAAGCTGATACCTTACTCCTAGATAGAAGTGCCCAAGAACACCCCTTTGTTATAGTCATCTAGACCTCAGCATAGCAACCCAAGTCCAACTGTCGGTACCTCACCTCTGCTCATGCCAAAGGCATAAACCTTGACCTAATTCTGTGTCCTTCTAATAGAGTTTGACTTATATAGCCGCCACATTAACACTCCCTATTGCCAGGGTACCTAGAAAGGAGCTAGAGCCTAGAGCTGCCCAAGCCGCTCCATGTGTAGAGATTGGACTCCCCTAAACCAACCTTGCTAGGACCTTAGAGTATGCCTCAAACATCATGGAGTCTTGCAAAACAATCCTCATGTCATGCCATACCACACGTCCTAATATCCATAGACTTGTAGATTATAGATATGTCTCCAGTAATGCTGCTCGAGCCACCTTGCTTCACACTGACCCCAAATTTTGGTCCACAGTTGTTTTTTAGTTGTACGGAAGTGTTGT
This sequence comes from Isoetes taiwanensis, assembly GCA_021234155.1. Taxonomy (NCBI): domain Eukaryota; kingdom Viridiplantae; phylum Streptophyta; class Lycopodiopsida; order Isoetales; family Isoetaceae; genus Isoetes; species Isoetes taiwanensis. The sequence goes on along the minus strand of JAJEKV010000010.1, from coordinate 18,269,843 downwards.
TTTATGCCAAAAACAACACCAAAATGGCCCCAAAAGTCCACGTGGCCCGTTTATCCGGATTTGCACAAAGAGACAGTGGTTTTTTTGGCAGAAATTTCCCACAGTGGTCTTTTGGCAGAAAAATCCACGCGTAGAAAAAATTGATATAGTTTTTGTGAATTTTTGTCAACGTGTACTTTTTTCCTTCGCTGTTGTTTTTTTGTAAAACCACGCGTTGTTTAGCTTTAAAATAGCATGCGTAGGTTTTAATTTTACTACACCTGAAAAACTAAATTACAACACTATAAATAAAGAACTATAAAAAACGAACACGTAGGAAATAGAAAAATAATATTTTCAAATGTTATTTTTCTCAATATGGACACGTCGTTTCAAGTGTTGTTTTTGCAAAATTAAGAAAACCACGCATGGCTCTTTTTTAACTTGCGAAACACTACATGTGTTATTGAAATCTAGCTATTGTTTTCCTAAAATAAGGACATGTAAAAAGTAATATAATAACACGTAGAAAAAAACGTGAGTTTCCAGTGTGGTTGTTTAACTAATGAGATATTGACATGTGGCATACTTTTTAAATAAAAAAAACATTATTCTAGCTAATCAATTATGGACATGTAGCATACTTTTGAAATAAAAAAAACATTATTATTACACGTAGGAAAAACAAGGTATTGTTTCTAATATATCTTCTAACAAATCAAATGTTGACACGTGGCACATTTAAAAAAAATACTATAGACCACAATTTAAAAGCTAATATATTATAATTTAAAAGCTAATATGCATTTTAAGAAATAGAATATTGCAGGTTGCAAGAATAGGTCCTTAAACACGTCTAAGTGGTTCTTAATTTTTTTAATATTAACCATTAGCCTAGATACAAACAAAATAAATGCCACTAAAACCATACAAATCATGAATAGAAATCATGAAGGCTCAATTTAAAACAACTCCATCCGTTTTATTGAAAAGAAAAGAGAGTGGCTACATATGATTCATCAAAGATAAACAAGAATATTATATAATAATACATCTTTTTTGGGCTCTTGAAGAGCCTTTCTATAATTTTGCATAGAATAGGTGCCTTGCATAGGAACCCTTGCTTTCTTAACAGACCAGAATAGGTCCCTTGCATAGGAACCCTTGCTTTCTTAACAGGCCAGATTTAACCGACCTCCTGGCCAAGGTATTAAAGCAGATCAACAAAGATATACTCAAGAATTATCACAAAAGCTCTTGAATTTATAGTTGATACCTGTATTGATAAAAATCTTCCTAGATACTTGGCCAAACTCGCCAAGAATTAGATCAATAGGATGCTGTTGCAAATTCACTTCAATTTCTAGAATCTTTCTGGAAGATTGTTTCTCACAGCAGAAGATATGAACTGACAAACATGGCAGACATTCATTCTTCATGAACCATCTCTGATACTTCCTTCATCGACGCTTCTATCATTGCCTTGAAACCTAGTTTCGAAGTACTATTCACAACTGCACATCCGGAAAGGGTTTTTATTTGCCATAGCACAGAAAGTATGCAGATTTTCGGCTGCCATATGCAGATCCAGAAAGTTTTTAAGTTTGATATCTTGCTGCAACATGCAAAACCGAAGTACATAATAAAGAAACAGGCCGGATTTGAAGCCACTGTCATTTGGCACAATAGAGCAAATCGGCCATCTGCAAACAAAAATTCGGCCATGCCAGGTTAGAATAACTTCTTTTGTACCAGAGTGTTGTTACATGAATTTTTCAGCCAAACCTGGTGATAGTAAGATCTTCCAATCAGGAACCTGAACCCCTTCCATTTCGGAAGCATGCAAAGCAGCCACAGGCCGTCTTGATCTGATCTGGCTAGGGCGGCCGTTCAGGCGCCACAACCACGACCACAATCCCTGTTTTAGATAAACAGCAAGATGTTGTGATTGATTTGAAACAGAAAAATGAAAAGGAACAAGAAAGGGAGAATCTGAGGAAGAGCTTCACCAGATGTTAAGGCCATACCTGGAAGAAAGTCCCACGCCAGCGCCAGTGCAGCGCCATTGCCATTGCCATTGCCATTGCCATTGCTAGAACAAGCTGCCGATCTGTGTTTCTTCAAAACTCTAGTCGCAGATGCAGAAACTAGGTAAAAGGGGCGCAGCAGCATAAAACTTAGGCGGGAAAAGTAAAAGGGTTCTTATTCTAAGCCAATAAGATTGAAGGACGGAGATCAAGATCTGTGGGCGTTGATCTAGGTTGCCCTTAATCTCAACCATTAATTATCAGAGCCAATAAAATCATGGGATGTGGATCAAGATCCCTGCCGTTCATCTTCACCGTTGAATAAAGACAGATTTACCATGCGTGCATAAAAATATGGGAGTTGTTTTTCATCGTGAAGAAAATATAGGCCCCCTATTAGTATTTTTATTTTTTATTTTTTGCTAGACATTCTAACTCCAACTCTCCATTTACCTATAATGTACTTGCAATTCAAATGTTGCTTTGCGGAATGGCCATGCCATCATGGGCATTCCCATGCTTACACTCTCAAGGGGTGAAAATAATCTGGACCTGATTTTGGCGATATCATCGCATGGTATTTCGTAGGTCTTATGGTTGAATCTTGTGAGTCCAAATTGAGAGCTTCTAACTCTGCAACATTTCGAACAGACCAGGAGGAAAGGAAATGAATATTTACAAGGTTATATGCATGTCCAATAATATAGGCGCCATGTATAATACAAGGTAAACTGGGCTATGATATGATCAATTCTCTGTACTTCTAAAGCGATTCTCTGGATAACCCTTGAAACATTCTTTACAAAGTCAGGTCTACAAACCCATAGGAAATAAATGTTAGAGGTATAATGGGATCTTGATGTCGTTACACTTGCGATACAAGCAAAGAGCATGGAAAAGATGATGTGGCCCTCCAATTGGTGACATGGCATGCCAAGTAAGCAAGGTCAATTTTTTACTAGGCCACTAAAGAAAAGATGTACATCTTTGGTTTTTCATGGGGTGGCGTTGGCAAATTTTGGGTGACATGGCACCTAGAATCCAGCATGCCAAGGTGGCTCAAATATGCCACCTTCGCGCCAACATGCCAAGGGGGCTCAACCATGCCACGTGGCATCCAACATGCCAATATGGCTCAAACACGCCACCTAGGCTCCAACATGCCAAGGTGGTTCCAACATGCCAACTAAGCTCCAACATGCCACCTAGGCTCCAACATTCCAAGGTGGCTCAACCATACCACGTGGGCTCCAATGTGCCAAGGTGGCTCAAACATGCCACCTTGGCGCCAACATGCCAAGGTGGCTCAACCATGCCACGTGGCATCCAACATGCCAATATGGCTCAAACACGCCACCTAGGCTCCAACATGCCAAGGTGGTTCCAACATGCCACCTAAGCTCCAACATGCCACCTAGGCTCCAACATGGCATGTTTGAGCCACCTTGGCACCACGTGGCATGTTTGATCCACCTTGGCACCTAGGTGGCATGTTTGAGCCACCTTGGCATGTTGGAGCCTAGGTGGCATGTTTGAGACTAGGTGGCATGTTTGAGCCACCTTGGCATGCTGGAGCCCACGTGGCATTATGGAGTCCACGTGGCATGTTTGAGCCACCTTGGCATGTTGGAGCCTAAGTGGCATGTTGGAGCCTAGGTGGCATGTTTGAGCCCACCTTGGCATGTTTGAGCCCGCGTGGCATGTTTGAGCTATCTTGGCTTGTTTGCGCCACCTTGGCATGTTTGAGACACCTTGGCATGTTTGAGCCACCTTGGCAAGTTGGAGCATAGATGGCATGTTGGAGCCCACGTGGCATGTTTGAGCACGTTGGAGCCTAGGTTGGAGCCATTTTGTCATGTTGGAGCCTAGGTGGCATGTTGGAGCCACCTTGGCATGTTTGAGCCTAGGTGGCATGTTAGAGCCACCTTGGCATATTGGAGCCCGCGTGGCATGTTGGAGAGCCTAGGTGGCATGTTTGAGCCACCTTGGCATGCTGGAGCCTAGATGGCATGTTGGAGCCTAGGTGGCATGTTGGAGCCCACGTGTCATGTTTGAGCCACCTTGGCAAGTTGGAGCATAGGTGGCATGTTGGAGCCCGCATGGCATGTTTGAGCATGTTGGAGCCTAGGTGGCATGTTTGAGCCATTTTGTCATGTTGGAGCCTAGGTGGCATGTTGGAGCCACCTTGGCATGTTTGAGACTCCCTGGCATGTTGGAGCCTAGATGGCATGTTGGAGCCTAGGTGGCATGTTGGAGCCCATGTGGCATGTTTGAGTCACCTTGGCATGTTGGAGCCTAGGTGGCATGTTGATGCCCATGTGGCATGTTTGAGCCACCTTGGCATGTTTGAGTCTAGGTGGCATGTTGGGCCACGGTGGCATGTTGGAGCCTAGGTGGCATGTTTGAGCCAACTTGGCATATTTAAGCCTAGGTGGCATGTTGTGAGCCACCTTGGCATGTTGGAGCCTAGGTGGCACGTTGGAGCCAACTTGGCATGTTGGAGCTCACGTGGCATGTTGGAGCCCAGGTGGCATGTTGGAGCCTAGGTGGCAATGTTGGAGCCTATGTGGCATGCTAGGTGGCATGTTGGAGCCCACGTGGCATGTCGGAGCGTAGGTGGCATGTTGGAGCCTAGTTGGCATGTTGGAGCCTACATGGCATGTTGGAGCCTAGGTGGCATATTTGAGCCACCTTGGCACGCTTGAGCCTAGGTGGCATGTTGGAGCCACCTTGGCATGTTGGAGCCTAGGTGGCATGTTGGAGCCTAGGTGGCACTGGAGCCTAGGTGGCATGCTAGAGCTCACGAGACATGTTGGAGCCTATGTGGCATGTTGGAGCTCACGTGGCATGTTGGAGAGGCCAGACCCCAGGAGACGGACATCACAAAGGTTACCAAGGCAGGCTTTCCTACTAGTGCTCCTCCGGGAGGGCAAATGCCAATCCCTCCCTTCCCGGAGCCCGGTTTCCCATCCGACCGTTGAATCCACTCTTCAAGTAACTTTTCGCTTCAAGCAGGTTCAAAATTCAAGATCGGTCAGAGAGAACATATCAAACCCATAAAAGTGTCTGGCAATGCGACCATGTAGAAAGCCACATGTTCTGTCGTTTGGGCAGTACAAAGGCTCCAGAATGGAGATTTGACTTCGCCATGTCGTCCGAAACAGCGAAATTACCCTAGGGACCAAGTTACACGGTCATTTTTTGCAGCAAAAGAAGCACGAACCGTCTACATGGCAGTATTCTGCACCCTCCGCTAAGGCCAATTCACTACGAACGTGTTGGACATGAGCTACTTTGGCGCTTCCTGGAGCAGGGGTGGTCTCCAGGGTAATGTCGATGTTTTGAGTTCGTTGGCAGAGTCAGATCATAGTTCCGGGGTGGGAGAGTTGCCCGTCCGTGGCCAGGGACCTTCCAGAGAGGACATTTTGGGTCGAACTGCTTCTGGAAGGTTTTAGGGCTCCGTCTTCTGGTGTCAATGCCCTCCCACTACCTCATGAAATTGTGCAAGATCCTGGTCCAATCTGGCTAGGGTATGGCCTCCAAAACGTAAACCCTGTGCCTTGCCAGGTTATTGTAGGGTTTACGTTATGGAGGCCAAAACGTGGTCAGTTGCACTTGGAACCTGGTGTACCTTTTTCAAACATGCATGCGGAGCCATGGCAACTGAAATAACAGAGTTTGGATCTATTGGCGATCCCGAATCATTCCAAAAAAAATTTCTACTACAAAATGTGTTCTTGACTTCTAATTGCGACACTTGGGAGGAGGGTAAATCCAAACCCCATTTCGTCAGTTTCTATTGCTTCTTGTTTTCAACTGCAGCTTCCCGACCATGTCTCAAGTGCAACTGAATAAAACTCGACCTTTATAACGTAAACCCTACAATAACCTAGCAACACACAGGGTTTACGTTTTGGAGGCCAAACGTGGTCGACTTCTTTACAAACATGCATGGGGAGCCATGAGAACTGAAATAACAGAGTTTCGATCTATTGGCCAACCCGAGTGATCCCAAACAATTTTGCTACTGCATAAGGCGCTCTAGACTTTTAATTGCAAAACTAGGAGGAGATTAAATCCAAACCCCATTCTGGCAGTTTCTACTGCCTCGTGTTTTCAAACGCAGCTGCTCGACCATGTCCCAAGTGCAACGGACCAAAGCCCGACCTCCATAACGTAAACCCTACAATAACCTGGCAAGGCACAGGGTTTACGTTTTGGAGGCCATACCCTAGCCAGATTGGACCAGGATCTTGTACAATGTCATGAGGTAGTGGGAAGGCGTTGACGCCAGAAGACGTAGCCCTAAAACCTTCCAGAAGCAGTTCGACCCAAAATGTCCTCTCTGGAAGGTCCCTGGCCACGGACGGGCAATTCTCCCACCCCGGAACTGTGATCTGACTCTGCCAACAAACTCGAAACATCGACATTACCCTGGAGACCACCCCTGCTCCAGGAAGCGCCAAAGTAGCTCATGTCCAACACGTTCGTAGTGAATTGGCCTTAGCGGAGGGTGCAGAATACTGCCATGTAGAGGGTTCGTGTTTCTTTTGCTGCAAAAAATGACCGTGTAACTTGATCCCTAGGGTAATTTCGCTGTTGTGGACGACATGGCGAAGTCAAATCCCCATTCCGGAGCCTTTGTACTGCCCGAACGACAAAACACTTGGGTTTCTACACGGTCGACTGCAGGACACTTTGCGGTATGTTCTCCCGGACAGATCTTGAATTTTTTTGAACCTGCTTTCAAGCAAGTTACTTGAATGGAGAATTCAACGGCCGGATAGGGAAACCGGCTCCGGAAGGCATGCCCTCCCGGAGGAGCACCGTAGGAAAGCTCGCCTCCAAGAAATCCAAACCCCATTTCGCCGGTTTTATTGCTTCTTGTTTTCAATCGCAGCTTCTCAACCATGTCTCAAGTGCAATCGAATAAAAATCGACCTCCATAACGTAAACCCTACAATAACTTAGCAACGCACAAGGTTTACGTTTTGGAGGCCATACCCCCTAGTCAGATTGGACCGGATCTTGCACAATGTCATGAGGTAATGGGAGGGCATTGACGCCGTAAGATTCGGAGCCCTAAAACCTTCCGTAGCGGTTCGACCCAAAAGGTCCTCTCTCGAAGGTCCTTGGCCATGGGACGGGCAACTCCCACCCGGAATCGCGGATCCGACTCGCGAACGGACTCAAACATCAACATTACCCCGAGACCAAGTTTTCGCGGGCGTAAGACCACCCTGCTCCGTGAAGCCAAAGTAGCTCATGTCTAACACGTTCAGTAGTGAACCGGCCTTAGCGGAGGGTGCATAATACCGCCATGTAGAGGGTTCGCGGCTTCTTTTGTCGCAAAAATGACCGTAACTTGGTCTCTAGGGTAATTTTTTCATTTGTTTAGGATGACATGGCTAAGTCAAATCTCCATTCCGGAGCCTTTGTACTGCCCGAACGACAAAAGACTTGGGTTTCTACACGGTCGACTGCAGGACACTTTGCGGTTTGATATGTTCTCCCGGACAGATCTTGAATTTGTTTGAACCTGCTCGAAGCAAGTTACTTGAATGGAGAATTCAACGGTCGGATAGGGAAATCGAGCTCCGGGAAGGGAGGCATTGGCATTTGCCCTCCCGGAGGAGCACTGGTAGGAAAGCCTGCCTCGGTAAATCCAAACCCCATTTCGTCAGTTTCTATTGCTTCTTGTTTTCAACTGCAGCTTCCCGACCATGTCTCAAGTGCAACTGAATAAAACTCGACCTTTATAACGTAAACCCTACAATAACCTAGCAACACACAGGGTTTACGTTTTGGAGGCCAAACGTGGTTGACATCTTTACAAACATGCATGGGGAGCCATGAGAACTGAAATAACAGAGTTTCGATCTATTGGCCAACCCGAGTGATCCCAAACAATTTTGCTACTGCATAAGGCGCTCTAGACTTTTAATTGCAAAACTAGGAGGAGATTAAATCCAAACCCCATTCTGGCAGTTTCTACTGCCTCGTGTTTTCAAACGCAGCTGCTCGACCATGTCCCAAGTGCAACGGACCAAAGCCCGACCTCCATAACGTAAACCCTACAATAACCTGGCAAGGCACAGGGTTTACGTTTTGGAGGCCATACCCTAGCCAGATTGGATCAGGATCTTGTACAATGTCATGAGGTAGTGGGAAGGCGTTGACGCCAGAAGACGTAGCCCTAAAACCTTCCAGAAGCAGTTCGACCCAAAATGTCCTCTCTGGAAGGTCCCTGGCCACGGACGGGCAATTCTCCCACCCCGGAACTGTGATCTGACTCTGCCAACAAACTCGAAACATCGACATTACCCTGGAGACCACCCCTGCTCCAGGAAGCGCCAAAGTAGCTCATGTCCAACACGTTCGTAGTGAATTGGCCTTAGCGGAGGGTGCAGAATACTGCCATGTAGAGGGTTTGTGTTTCTTTTGCTGCAAAAAATGACCGTGTAACTTGGTCCCTAGGGTAATTTCGCTGTTTCGGACAACATGGCGAAGTCAAATCCCCATTCCGGAGCCTTTGTACTGCCCGAACGACAAAACACTTGGGTTTCTACACGGTCGACTGCAGGACACTTTGCGGTTTGATATGTTCTTAGTGCAAATCGTCTAAGTGCAATAAGTTATTTTGTTTTTCAAAGAACCATTGCATTCTTAGAAAGAACCATTGGATAAGATAAATTAGATACAATTAAAACCATTGGATGACGTGGATAACTATTGGATTGTCTATAGCCAACCTTAGTACCAACTAGATGTAGGCATGGTTTAATGGTGTTCCACTAATGATATCCAAAATGGGGGCATAATGTTAGGATATTGCATAGTCTTGCCATTTTATAATGCTTGGGGATTTGTTGCAATGGTCCTATTCCCCATAAACAATTACATCTCAAATTCTTAATGGTCTAAATTATACCAAGATTTAGGAACGGTTTAATGGTGTTCCACTAACGATATCCAAAATGGGGGAATAATGTAAGGATATTGCATGGTCTTGCCATTTTAATGCTTGGGGATTTGTTGCAATGGTCCTATCCTCCATAAAAAAATACATCTCACAATTCTTAATGGTTTGTTATGCAAAAATGTAGGCGTGGTTTAATGGTCTTTCTTTAACAATATCCAAAATGTTAGGATATTGTTAGGATTTTGCGTGGTCCTATGACATTAATGCTTAGGGATTTGTTGCAGCGGTCCTGCACTCCCTCAAGGAATACAAATCAAATTCTTGATGGTTTTGTTATGCAAAAATAGGTGTTAAGTAATTGTAGTTGAAGTAACTTGTCTTACATGGAATACTAGTATAAGGACATGTGATCGTGCACGTGCAGCAAATCGTGCACATGTAGCAAATCAAGTACTCTGTCCTACCACTATAAAGACCCGTGATATGGAAGGATAGGACATGTAGAGAATCAAGTATTCTTTCCTACTTCTATAAAGACATGTGACAATAGAAGTATTACACATGTCGTAATTCATGTATTCTTTCCTACAATGCCTTAGCAAATAAAGTACTCTGTCCTACTACTATAAAGACATGTGACATGGAAGCATACGACATGTAGAGAATCAAGTATTCTTTCCTACTTCTTTAAAGACATGTGACAATAGAAGTATTACACATGTCGTCATTCATGTATTCTTTCCTACAATGCCTTAGCAAATAAAGTACTCTGTCCAGTGATGACTTTAAGGTGTGAAACTTCGTAAAGTTGCTATATTTTACCATTTTTTAAAATCTGGATTCGATGGTTTACTAGGATGCGTACGCTAAAGAACTTCATAAAATCGCCAAAATTTGATAATATTTCATCTCAATTATAGTAAATTCGCCAAATTAATGGACATTTTACAGTAAAAACCTCAGTTTTATGGTAAAACATCCAATTCTACTAAATTCGTTTCTATAAAAATGTTGGAAAAATAGAAAACAATTGCCACCATTTCTATAGTTTAGAAGCAGCTAGAGAATGATAAAGTCATCACTGACTCTGTCCTACTACTATAAAAACATGTGAATGGAAGTATAGGACATGTAGAGAATCAAATATTCTTTCCTACATCTATAAAGACATGTGACAATAGAATTATTAGACATGTAGAAATTCAAGTATTCTTTCCTACAGTGGATTGTATTATAAAATGACATGTCACAATAGAAGAAACTACAAAACAACAGTGGATGTTTTAGTCCACTGAAAAAAGAACACCATTATCGAACAAAACCATACCTCCACAAATCCACATGTAGGATTCTTTGAAAACAGGACATGTAGACCTACCAAAACTGATGTTTTCAACAGTGGACCAAAAACCGGGGTGAGTGTGCTTGCTTATAGAGCCCAGAATGTTGTAGGAGAGCCCTTCAAGTAGACCTTAGACTCTAGGAAATACGAGCGTTGCTTTCGAAGTACGGGGCCAGAGCCACAGAAGAGATAGAGGCGCAACTTCTTGAAGACATCAAGGTCCCAGCCGATGTACAGATAGATAAGGAGAGGAGACCGGAAAGGCGGACCCAAGAGAGAGAAGCACAACGACAAACACCTCAACCGACAAACGAGTAGAACGGGACACCACCGGCCTATCATCAATCTTCATCAAATGGGAAGAATATTTGGTAACCAACGGCATCAAGAATTTTCTAGATGTCAACCTCCCGGCTACCACGTCCACGAGCTCACATAAGGAAGAGGATCTCGACGCCTTCACCAACTCGACGCCCACGAGTTTCAAATGGAAGAATGCAAGGCAGCAAAATACAGGTGCAGGAACACGTTAGACATCGATGCCACGTTAGCATCACGAGCTAGGGCCAGAGGGCATAACCTTCCGTCAAGGAGAGAAGTCATGGCGACACAGGAGCATATAGGAACCGGAGAGAAGACCACCTCGACCTTGCAGCCCAGCAGCTCAAGCGAATGTCAGGCAACGCCAACAAAAGGAGCGACCAAGCTAGGCAACAACAAAGCACCTAAGGCTAATCAGGACAAGCTTCCAGCTCCCTTGCACCAGCAGGAGAACTTTCGTCGGTTCCAAAAAGTAGGAGACCATGAGGGGGAGGAGATGCATATCAGGGAACATCTCCGACTCGAAGGCCTATATCAGCACTAGGGGCAAGATCAAGGAGGAGAATATTCCGCTCAAACAGGAATTCCGGACCCAGGAACACCTAGAAACCAAAGGAAGGACGGCCTTACTACGTCAGCAAAGGAGTGCGAGACTCGAATGGATAGGACCCAAAGGACGGAGGAGACGACCTAGCCAGCAGATACAAATCATGCAAAGGCGACCAGAAGGAGCCATGGTAGGGGCAATGGAGAAGAGCACACTTCCAGGCACAGGAGAGGCACCTCGGAATGAAGCAAAGCCCAAGCAACAGGAGTCGCACTCAGAAATTCAACCTGCGGAGGAATGCCAATGCCTGCCTACCGACCATGATCTCAGAGCTTTGAAGACATCCAAGAATGCCCAACTGCAACAGCTAGGTGATCCTACTCAAGCAACCAATGGCACCGCACATCGGCAACCCTGCAACGACACACTACATGTAGGGACGTTGAGCGGTCACCGCATTCCTCACGACGAATATACACATTAAGGAGGAGCATCTTTCTCAAGGGATCACATCGACGAACACTCTTCGCAACTGGCGTGACGAGCTCGGATCAGACATGAAGCTCAACAATAGTAGCAGCATCTCAAAGGAATCCTGGAGTCAACCAGAACAAAGAAGATGCAGCAAAACCAAAGGGTCAAATGCGATAGGAGGAGGGGAAGCCCTAAAGGAGTATAAACAATTAAGTAGATCTTCGTAGTTGTTTTGGAAAAGTGGATGAATTAAAATCCCAAGGTAAATGCGTATATGTCTATTGTATATCTAGGGTGTCCACATATATAGTGGAAAAACATGAGTTTAGAGTCATGTTTTACGGAGTTAGCGCTTAGATCAGAAAGCTCCTTCACTTCGACTACCAAAGGAGGAAGCAAGGAGACACAACTATAGCCCAAGATCAAAATGGAAGAGCAAGTACGAGGGAGAACGACCAGAGGCCAAGCAAACCTTCGACACCAAACACTTCGGGAAGTGCCCTCAAGTAGAAGACCGCTCGTCCAGCACAATGTCAGGATAAGAGACAACGCCGGTCATGTCAAGATCATCAGCGCTGCACCAGGACATCGTCGGGACGCAACACTACCTCTTGTAACAACAGCAACACTTGACGAACTTATGACACGAGGGCCTCAACAATAGGAGGAGGAAAGACCCGACATCAACGAGCCAACTAAGAAGGCAACATCTCGACGACCATAATTCCACCTTGTGGTAATATAGGGGAATGCGCTATGACACGTGGATTAGATGGAGATGCACTTACGAAAGGCACCGCGACGAGGAGATATGCCTTCAACAACTAGGTGATGGCTTCGTCAGGTACTCCTACCAGTAATTAGAAGAGAAGAAGCCGATCATATCTCCGACATGTGGCACGTCAAACGCCCAAGGTAGAAGCATTCGACACCTTAACGACAAGGATAGCAACTAAAGCACCTTCGGCAAAAAGAGAGTTCAAGATAATAGCCAGGCTATTCAACGACAAGAGCATATCTAAGGCAGGTACTTCTTCAACTCAAGGGTCAAGCTGCGCAGATATAAGGATCCATCATCCCGACAACATCGCCAGCAGGGAGAAGAGCCATGAAGCTTTACTTGCCAGAGAGGCCGACATGCATAGAGAGACAAAGGTCAGGAACTGAAAGCTGGAGAAGTGCTAGCAACCGACTTCTTCCACGAGCTCCCTAGAGGCAACGGGAGGATCAAAACTGACGAGCACAATCAAAGCCACCGGAAGGTTTCTCAAGACAAGAAGACGGCATAGCACTGTGGAACGTGACAACGTCCAAGCCGTGTGATCGAGGGGATCAAACAAGGAAGTTTGGAAGCTCGATGGAGAAGCATCTAGGCGAGGCGAGCCGATGACTTGCACACGGACTTGCATGCAACTTGGTGAACTCAAGGATGGACGATTCAAAGAACAACTGCAGAAGAGAACAACTCCAGAGGAGTATAGCCAAAGGAATCGCGCACAGCCTCAAGAGACGCCTCCAAATAGCTTCAAGTATCACGAAGGGAGGAACAATTACCGCCCAAAAACAAGATCAGGAAGCAGACCGAAACGTCGAAGCATCAACGACCAGCACACCTTTAATTAGAAAGTGATGCAAAGCGTGTTGTGCCATAGCCGACAAACATCGGAGGGCCCAGGTATATCAACAAATTACCCGAGTGCACGAGCCCAGCGTACAAATAGGAGGATATAGATCGTCAACACCATTGCACCCGGAGGAACACCGATGACATCACCAAGGAGTAGGTATGCAACTCGAAGGGAGGCACAAGGGGGACCTAATAGCTCTAGTAGTAATTGTAATTATGTAAGCTATATGTTTTGCATGTATAGTTCCCTTGTTATTCCTTCCTTTCCATAGCGTAACAGATCAAAGGAAGAGATGTCATGCAAGTTGCAGGGGTGAAGCAATCAACATCGTCAACACTCTTCGGGCAACACGATAACGACAAGAGGACTCGACGTATGAGACATCGATGGAGTCGAAGACATCAACAGAGTCGTCCTTTAGCTGCCAAGACAAAGAGTCAAGATGAAAGATCTTTTTCAACGGCGCCATCTTCAGGCTTTTGAAAAGCGGCATGGAAGATTCAAGTGATCAACTACACCATCAGGCCACCAGCAATGAGAGCCTTCTAACGAACAAAGTCAACCTCGACATCAAAGAGGAGCCACCGTCAAGGAGACTGAAGTATCGAGCGAGCAAGCTCAAGGATCTAAGGCCATGGAGCCTAGTAGGTTAAATGTATGGACGGTAACATCCATATTAGGATTAGAAGGCATTTCCAGATATTCTGGCTAAAAGGATTGCCCCAATATTGAGCTAAGCGTCAAGGATTGGGAAGGAAATGCGTAGGAGTAACTATAATTATACACGATTGTTAACAGACATCCAACGTATTGAAACCACTTGGTGAGATTGATCTCCTCGCTAAGAAGGAATCATTACTAGGATAATTGTTGACCATGTATAAATCTAGTACCTCCAAAGAATAACCCAACCGAAAGAAAAGAAGTAATCTAACAAGTCCGGCCAACTTGTTACGATGGCATCAATTCGATTGGTGGGAATATTCCAAGAGCTAAATAACTAAGAAAGGGGGAATCTCTAGAATATAAAAGAATAATACATGCAAGGTACATCTAAAATAAGAATTATAGTAATCAAATAGTCTTTTGAGACAAAAGGAATTGTCATGATGGCAAAACCTTGTGGTTTAGAATCGTTCTAACTAAGTAGGTAACCCATAGCTATATTGAAATAAATGATAACATAATGTGTGCATCCATCTTAGATGGTTATATATGTTAGCTAAGGCTAGTAAATTAATGTGCTAAGTAAGAAGCATATAACCTCTTAAGGGGAAATGAAATGAAATGAAATTTATTATTACGTCTTCGAGACCGCCAGGCCTATGAGACGTTTACACATCACAATCAAAGTCATAAAACAAATCATCCAGTGCATCCTCTGAGAATAATACACTGGGCTCCTCTACCTCTATCTCCTCCACATTTTTCCTTTTCAACCATTCCTCTCTATGCTTAAGAATCTCAACAATACACCCTCCAATACATGAACCTGGGTACCGAAAAAAATCACTAAGTGAATCCACATCAATCCCATACTTTGCTCTTATATCGGAATAGGCATCACAAAAGAGCAAAACATGCGCCTCATCCTCCACTACCCCTGCATCACATATTTTACAACATCTATATTCATGTGCAATGTCCGCCCATCTCCCAACTTCTACACCAAGATGATGTGAACTTAACCGGATTCTAGCAATTGCTTGCCTGTACTTCACTGATATGGGTTCCCTGAGATATTGTGCTTCCTGAAAAGAGGGATTCATGTGATTCCTATAATATTCTTTCTTTACAGCCGGCACGCTCCATGACTTATTTAGAAAACTCGTCTTAACCCAGCTATCAATATCTTTCTTGTGCATCCATAGCTCATCAATATTCATCCCCCATTTCACAAGCCACTTAGTAACATCCGCATACCATCCTTTATTCCTAGTTTCTTCTAGAGCATGTCTGGGCAAACTATTGACTGGCATATCATACAAAACCTTGCACACATAGCGTAGCAACCTGCATAGAGCTTCAGCCTCAAGTGACATCATCCCGCACTCTACTAACATCATGTCATAGGGTGTCTGCATTTTAGTACCCAACTCAGTATGAAAGAACTTCTTTTGTATCTTTTCCACCTTTTTCCATCTGTCATTAGCAAGTCCAGGCCCCCAAACTTCACATCCATAGAGCACTACAGTCTGCACAAGCACTTTATAAAGCATACGCTTCATTTCAAAATTCAAATATCAAGCACTCACACTTTTTCTGCATGGCATATAATGCCTTTAAGCCAAAGATTCACTCTATGTTCAACGGCTTTTGATTCAGTTAGGGCTCTTATCTACAATCAAGCCTAAATATTTATAATTCTCCATAATCTCCACTTGCTTACCCATATAATCGAAATGAACATGATCCGTCTTTACGCGCCAAAAAAACCACAGCCTTGGTCTTATCCAGATTCACCCGCATACCCATAGCATCACGAATCTTGCGAGCACATCTAGATGAGTTTGCATCCCTTCTATGCTCAGAAAGCAGCACCACATCATCAAAGATATAGTAAAAGCTTAAAACGCGTACCCATTCAGAGGTGTACCATCTCCTCCATGTGTTCGTATCCATCCTTCAAGCTGGTCTATAAATAGACCAAACAAAGTAGGTGACAACGGACATCCCTGCTTCACCCCCATATTGCTTTCTACCACTTCATCACATGATCCTAGAAAAGGAAATGATAATTGTACAAGTACTTTCTTATAAAGTACACTTACAGCATGCCTAAGGCTTGATGGGATCCCCAAATCCACCATCCTGCGCCACAAATTTCGCCTATCCACCATATCAAAAGCTTTACTGAAATCTACAAATGTAGCAAACATAGGTTTCCTTTTACCAATAACCGAATCCATCATAGTCCGGAGAGTAACCAGATGATCAGTGGTGGACTTCTTGGGTCTAAAACCCGCTTGCCCTACTGCTCTGACATTATGCTCTTCTGTCCAAATGCTAATTTTACGCTCAAGTATGGAAGCAAACAATTTTGCATAAAGACTACTAACCATGATGGTACGATAGTTTCCTGGATCAGCTTCATCCCCTGATTTATGCAATGGCACAACCCTATTCACCTGCCAAGACATGGGAAACCCATCTCTCACTGCCATATTAAACATATCTACAATCTTATTTGCAACGTCTTCTCCAGCCCATTTAAGCATTTCAGCCATAAGGCCACAAGCATCTGCTGCTTTACCATTAGCAAGCCTCTTAAGTCCATCCTGTATGTCATTGATAGTAAAAATAAGCACATCCTCTGCTTCTTCTACCATCGTACCTTCAACCCCAGGTACATTATATAGCTTCCGCACGTGTGCTATCAAAGCCTCAACATGCAACCCATCAGCCCTATATTGCGCAGGTTTAAGTCTCTTCCAAAATTTTTTAGGTTCAGCCAACAACTCTTCCACCATTTTCCTATTCTTTTTATGCAGATATGCCCGTTTCTTGCTTTTAAGCATTTGAATATAAACCTTTCTTTCATGTACCTTATTCACCCCTTGTGCTAATTTAAATCTTAACCTTTGTTGCTTGCATTCCGCATCAAACCATGCATTGCAAGGTAGCCCCTGTCGCTGGCGATAAGAAATAAAACAACTGTCAGCAGATTGAGTCAAAATCATAGTCATTGCATCACTCATTTCCTGTACTGTATTAGGCCAAACAAGGGATGCAACTTTTTGCGTACACATTTTACTATACTCCTCTGCCTTATCATATTTTAAGTATATCCGTTTACCTTTAGCTGAAGCACCCTGTTGTCTATATTGACACTGTACGCTTATTTCTATGGATACAGGCACATGATCAGAGTTCTCATTTTCATCTCCAACTGTCAAACTAACAATATGTTTAGCAAAAGACGGCTTAGCAATGATGTAGTCTACAACACTTGCATTTTTACAAGTTCGTTTTCCAGAACCTGGATATCTAGCTGTACCATTGAAAATCACCATCTCAAAACCACCACACAAATGCAAGACATGACGACCTTGTGGAGTCGGCCATTTCACACTGTCGTCTGAAATCCTATTCCACCCTGATATCTCTAACTCGTCATTATCTAACATCTCTAACCATTCTGCTTCCCCATCCGGGCTCACCAAAGCTGCTTGATGGTTCCCAGTACGACCATTAAAGTCACCCATCAACAAAATCTCACCTGTCAAACTTAGAGTCAAAATATCCTGTTCCAAATAAAAAAATGGATCATCTTTATCTATATTTTCTTTGTTATAAACAGGAGAATCCCTTGGTGGAAAGTAACAGCCTGCCACATATATCTTACCATACTTGCCTGGTACTTCAATCCAAATATATTGTGCGGATGCTTTATGCTTTAACACCGATACGGTCTGTGCAATTTCAATTCGCGCATAGCAAGCGATGCCCCCAGAACCTTTAAGATTCCATCCTTTCTTATTCCAAACAGAATGCAACAAAGTAAATCCTGCAATCTTTGGGAGACCTTTCTCCTCATGTTCACAAGTTTCCAAAAAGAAAATTATATCTACATCAACTAAAAAATCCAGCATAGTGCATACCTTGCTATGTTTCAATGTGTTGATATTCCAGCATACTATCCTGGCGGTCGATACTTCCTATGCCCCATCTATTACCACTCTTCCACCTCTCCAATACGCACTCTTCCCTGCTGCCCTAGCTTCCTTCATTCTCAAAATGTCACTTTTCCGCTGCTCAAATTGAGTTTTAGTAAGGTCATCATTGATCCAAATGCGTTGACCTTTAAGCAATGAGCGCTTCTGCATGACCCGTGCTTTAACCTCTTTACTTGCACACTTCACTAGAATATTACGTGTTCCTTCACCTTTCTTCCCAATCCGATATGCCTCCAAAACATCCACTTGCACCTGCATATTCTCTGCTATAAAATTTTGCACGGCCTCAATGGTATTCTCGTTCTCTTCCTCTGGCAACCCTGCAATTCTAAAGTTGTTCGCTTTAATCTCCCTCTCATGCATATCACTCAAGTGTTCCATTTTTCCATTGAGAATGTCTATAGCTTCCTGAAATCCTCTGCCCTGTTCATATGGAGCACTAAAGTTCGGATTTTCTATCTCACATTGAGGTGCCATGTTTACAATCTGTTGCTTTAACTCAGAATTCTCATGCTTTAATGAGAACAAGCATTCATTCATACCTTGAAGAATTTTCATCATTTGAGCTTGCTGTGCTGCTGCCTCCCTTCGTGCTTGCTCTGCCTCTTTTCTAGCTTGCTCCATCGAATCCAAGATCCTCATCATGACCGTCAAGAGCTGACCCACAATCAGTTCCCCAAAAGGACCAGAAGACATGCCTCCTATGGCCGAATTTGAGTGAGACATTGGAGCCGCTGCCGGGATCCCAAAAACAGAAATTTGCGGAGCAGAAGTAATGTGAGGGTCCCCTGGTATAGAGTGCTGGACCGCCGAACTTGCAGAAGGCAAATCCCCTGGTATAACTGCAGGTGAATCTTCTCCACAACCCGGTTCGTCAGATGAAGCATCAGAGTTAATGCTGCTGTTATCAGAGGTTATTTGTTTTGTTTTTCCTGTTTTCTTTTCATTAGCTTTGTTGTTTATGTTCTGGCCTGATGCAGACCCACCATCCCTTTTTTTTGCTTTTTGTTTATTTGCCATGGTCTCCCCTCGTTATAGCCTGTCTGAAACAGTGCAAACCTGATCCGGCCCAGCTGAAGACACAGTTGCAGACCTGCTGCAACTTCCAAAGCGACCCCACCTGCTGCAATCCGGCCCAGCTGAACAGTTACAGACCTGCTCCTTCCTTTATGAAGACGGACCCCTGTTTTTGTCCAGTGCTGAAGGATGCAGTCTGCCCAGCACCAGAACCCAGCAGGCCCGAAAACCAAGTAGCAGCCGAAAACCAAGTTGAAGCAGACCCGACCCTGTTTTTGCCGACACCAGTTCTGATCAGACTCAAGAAAAATGCTTGTTTTTTTCCCGAAATCAGATGACAAATGCACGAATCCAGGTGAAAACAACACAAACTCCTTGCACAAAATCGCATGTAGTCACAAGGCCTGCCTCGGATCACGAGCCCAAGTCAGAACCACAAAACCCTAGCGCCCAAACTAGCGACCAAATTTCAGAGAGAGAGAGAATAGATATGACGTTGTGTACAACGTCATTGAAGGGGTGCAGGACCATTTTCTTTTTGAAGAAAGTGGGAGGGCTCAATCTTATGATTGAACGTACTTGCATCGAATTGACTGACCCGTAGAATAGAGTTCACTCCGGCAATGGCCGAAGCGAATAGAGCGCAAGATGGATAGCTCAGGAGGTCCTCAACGTGCGAGACTGACGTAATAGCTAACTACACCAATAAAGTGGAGCAAAAGTATGGGAGCAATGCAACGACCAAGTCATCCCCAAAATTACTCGAGCAAAAATCGGCTCAGGCATGTCGATTTGTGTTTAGATTAGTTTCATGTGTAGTTAAGCTTAATCTACGCATGCAACCTGTGCTTGGTATGGGTTGCATGCGTTGTTACCGATGATGAGATTACTACGGTGATCTCTAGGGCGTGGTGTAATGTCAATGTAGGCATGACCGCGTTTCCGCTTGGATGAGTGGAAGGTAGATTAGAAAGTCTACTTCTGTTCCACGGAAGTAGACGACCTCGAGAGAAAGGAGGTCATTCAGGAATGCATTGATAGGAAAAGCACCTCTAGCCCCATATATGCTTTGATAGGAGGAATCTGGCCTTCACGCCCACATACGGGAAGGACCTATCCTCCACGCTGGGCAACTAGGGTGTAGGCATGAGCAGCATATAGGCATATAGGCGCTGTCTCCACGGCCATAATGGAAGATTCACCCTCTTCCTACGCTGGGAGATTAGCCATGCATCCATGTAGATAGGTGGGGTGGTCATCATATAACCAAAATTTTATTAATAATTAAAATGGTAATAACGTAGGTCGACCTGCAGGCCAATAGAGCGCTCCGGAGGCCAAGGAGGTCGAGCTACGAAGACTTGCAACACAAATTTAGTCATAATGTGTTGCAAGGGATGAAGAGTACCTTAGAAGTGTAAATTTTGTATGAAATTGATAAACTTTGATAAACTTAAATGTTGTATTAAGTAAGGTTAATAATTACCTTGCGTAGATTAAGTTATGAAGTGATAAGTTAATTGGGTAATGAAATAGTACAGTAATGTCTTAAACATTACCTTAGAGTAATTCTAATAATTAAGATAGTAAGTATGTAATTATAGATATTGTAAAATTAATGCAGGATTTTAAGGTGCGAGGACTTGCAACACAAATTTTGTTGGAATGTGTTGCAAGGAATGAAGAGTACCTTAAATAATAATTGTATATGAAAGTTTTAAATTGTGATAAACTAAATGTTATAATAACGAGGACTAATAAGTACCATGTTTTAATAGAAGTTACGAATTGACAAGTTATTTGATAATGTAATGGCGTAATAATAATTTAAAAATATTACCTTAAGGTAATCTTAATAAATGTGTAAGTATAATAGTAGTATATCGTATGCATCAGGTTGATTGCAGGTTAGGAAGATTCCAAGGTGGGGAGACCCACGATGCTGCGGACAACATCATTTCAAGGTGGGGAGAATGTGACGTTCCAGCACAGTATACGGTCCCAGGATGTATACTGTACTGTCTCGTCACGCGTACACGCCACTCCAACTGACGTGTACGCCGACGTGTAGCCAGGTGAGTAGCCCTAGGGGGCAACTAGGTATGTGCATTTCTTATTAATGTGCACATGCACATTTATTAAGGTGCACACATTTCCATGTAGGCACATTTGGCCACCTAGCCATTAAAGGCAAGTGGGCCCATTTCCAATTATCCCACATACCTAAAGGGATAATTGGAAACCCTAAGCCCCAACCCTTGCCTATTTAAGTAGGAGAACCCTAACTTGCCCATTTTCGTTCTTAGGGTTTTAGAGCTCTGTTTTGGCTGCTCTAGGAGTCAAAACCGCCTCCCAGACTCCGTCTGAGAGAATGGCACCATTAGTTTCCCTTGATTCGAGCAGTTCAGTAGGATGGTCGAACTCAGGTCAGGAGGAGCAACTCATGGATCAGGTATGTAGTCGATTTAATGGTCTAAACCGTTTTCCGGTCATTGTATCGGTAGGGTTTAGCCTATTAAATCGCCTTTAGCAGCTATCTAGATCTCTAGATGAGTAGATACCAGACTCTAACTAAAGAACCTAACTCTATGATATAGATTAGATCTATGTTCTTTAGTTCTTCTGTGATGTATATGGATGATGTATCTCTGTGAACTCCTTGTATTGGGAAGGGGGTAGAGACTTCAAGCTTGGTAGTAGATGCTCCTAGATTAGCCTCTCTAGCACACCATAGATTCGACTGTGTACAAGAACCACACCGGTTGTGGGTGAAGGGCCGGTGGCTAAGAAGGAGGTTCGTGTTCGACTCTTGAGCGATCCCTCGGTGTGTAAGGCCTCTGGGGGATCATTGTGACTAGGTCTAATGGCTTACCACCGGTGTGGGTAAGGCATGGGCTCGACACCGTGAAGTGGTGTTCATGACTTTCCGGTGGGTTCGGATCGATCACGGGCGGTGGCCCTCTAGTCACCTTGAGTCGGCATGTAGATCTCGGAGGGAGTGATCCCTACCGCCCCATCGGGCGGGGGAGATGAAACCGGGAATAGCCCTTTTGGCTATGCATCCCGGGCTCTGGTCAGTCCCAACACTTTTGACCTACTCCGCAAAGTGTGCACGGGGAGGGGCGGATGGAGTGGACAACCCTATGCCATGTTCTTATGCCAGCCAAATCCATTGCCATGAATTGCATGCGCAATGAACTCGGAGACCCAAGCCGTCGGGTCATCCCTTTGAGTGCGAGCCTTGGGTAGGATTCCCTATGTGATGTGCTGATCTTTGTCTATGCAGATATGTGGAGGACCATCCTTCGTGATGGTCATATGATGTTGATGTATGTACTACTGACATGTATGTTTACGCTTCCGCAGCTAGGTAGGCCCTGAGGGAGACAGGGTAAAGGACCCCTTCATTCTTCCCAC
The DNA here is from genome assembly GCA_021234155.1 of Isoetes taiwanensis. Taxonomy (NCBI): domain Eukaryota; kingdom Viridiplantae; phylum Streptophyta; class Lycopodiopsida; order Isoetales; family Isoetaceae; genus Isoetes; species Isoetes taiwanensis. The sequence goes on along the minus strand of JAJEKV010000010.1, from coordinate 18,247,493 downwards.
TGGAACTCTTCAAGGTTGCAGTGATACGTGGAGGGCCCTATATTAGCATGGAGCTGGTATGGGGGATGAACTCCTGTTTGTATACGGTGAGTGCACCGTATATGAGTAGGGGACGTCACACTTCACGTCTTCCTCATATGTGGGACTATCTCCAGAAGGTTCTAGAATGTTCTAGAACTTAAATGCATGCGCGACACTTGGCGCGATCTCATCCATTGGAGTGGCGCGATCTTGACCGTTGGTCTAGATATATAAGGAGGCACCTCCTTCTTGTCAAACCATTCCGGTTCAACGCCAGTCTTGAGCCTTCTAGGCATCTGTCTTGTATTCTTGCTTGCCTTCGGGCTACTGTATTATTGATTCTTGTTCATATATCAGATTCTTTGCCGATCTTGGCGTATTTCTTCCGTATTTCTTGCGTATTTTCCTTGTTTTTTTAGTAGATTCATGACAGTTTGAACCGGAATCCCTTACCGGTTCTTGTCTGCTCTGATCCTAAGCATTTTTGTTGCTCATATGTGGCAATTTTTATCTATGGAGGAGATTCCGACTTTATTACAGCAGGTCCAGCAGCTTGTTCAAGTATGCCAGCAGTTGCAGTTGGACAATAAAGAGCTTAAGGAACGTATTGCTTCACATGAATCTGCTTCTAGCTCGGGATTGAGGCTATCAGAGCCTAAGATCAGCCTGCCAGAGAAGTTTGACGGCACTCGGTCCAAGCTCCGCGGTTTTTTGAATCAGATCAGGCTTGTGATTCAGCTCCATCCTCATAGATATCCCACAGCTCAAGAACAAGTGGGGCTGATTGGTTCTCTTCTCACAGGGCCAGCTCTAAGTTGGTTTGCTCCTTTATTGGAGAAAGGAGCCCCAGAGTTGCAAGATTTTGCTGCTTTCACTGCAGAACTCGAAGCATGCTTTGGAGACACCGATCGTCAGCGCACAGCAGTCACAAAACTTTGCAACTTAAGGCAAGGCTCTCGCCCAGCTTCAGTATATGCATCAGAATTTCGTCAAATTGCAGTAGATACTGCCTGGGATGATATTGCACTTCGAGATTGTTTCCGAAGGGGGTTACGAGAGGATGTCAAAGATATGTTATTGTCTATGGAGGATCCACAGAGTTTGGAAGAAGCCATCAGATTTGCAGTTCGATGTGATAATCGGCTCTTCGAACGTAGGCAAGAGAGACGTAGTCAGGTCTTTCCAATTACACAAGCGCCTATAGCTACGCCTTCCCCAGCCACATCTGTAGAATCTAGCAGATCTAGACCTGAGCCTATGCAGATTGATCGGGCAGTTCGAGGACCCTTATCTGCCGCCGAGAAGCAGCGTCGGAGAGAGGCTAATCTTTGCCTCTACTGTGGAGGAGCTGGCCATATCGCTCATGGATGCCCTGTGAAGTGCCTAAATCAGTCGGAAAACTTCAGGGGCCGGTCCGAGTAGTAGGAGTCTCTCGTCGGCTGGCCGCCTTTTTTCAGACTCCTTCCACATTTCCTGACATGTTTATTCCATCGAATAAGGTCAGCAAGGCATTCTTCATCCCTATATCATTGAAATCAGAAGTTGGAGAATTGCAAGTGTTGGCGCAACTTGATTGTGGTGCAAATGCTTGTTTCATGGATAGTGCATTCGCTAGTAAGCACGCCATCCCTAGAAGCAAGGTTGAGCATCCTGCTTCTGTCGAAGTGATTGATGGACGGGAGATATCCTCGGGTGCGATCCGCAGAATGTCTTTGCGCCTCTTCAGGTTTTGTTCGAGGGAGTTTCTTGTAGTATTTCCTTCAATCTCATTACTAGCCCTCATGCGCCAATAGTCTTGGGTCTGCCCTGGCTTGAGCTACATAACCCACAGATTGATTGGCGTACTAGATCATTTCGATTTGCTGGTTCTAGTTCTAGTTCATCAGCAGATCAGGTCTCTACACCAACATCGACTTCGATCCGTGCAGTATCGTGGGCACATGATTCCGTCCTTGTTGTTCCATGTTCTGATCCGCCTCTTGTCTCTGCTCCAGTTCATGTCCCAGATTCTGATCATATTCTTGATGATGTCCCGGCTCAGCTCCGGTTCGATCCGATCCGGTTCGGTTCTGTTCTGCTCCGTTCTTGCTCCGGTCTACATTCTTGCTCCGGCTCTTGATCCAATCCACTGTTTACGCTCGGTTCTTGATCCGATTCATTGCTCCGGTTCATGTTCCAATTGCTCCCCGCTCCGTTCCTGTTCATGCTCATGTTCCTGCTCCCTGCTTTTGTAGACCCGTCATGCCCTCGGGCCATTATCTCGAAAATTTCTCTTCGCGAGTTCGATAAATCTAGAAGGCAAGATCCAAGTTCAGTATTTGCAATCCAGGTTCACCCGTCGGCTAGCTCGACACCATCGAAGCCTGCTCCAATGCTCCCAGATAAATATGGCGATTTCTCTGATGTGTTTGACAAAGTCAAGGCGGTAAACTCGAGCATCGTCCATATGATTGTCCTATTGATTTGCGGCGGGGGGACGGCCGCCATATGGTCCGATATATGGTCTATCTCCTGCTGAGTTGAATGTTTTGCGGGATTATATTGAGGAGAATCTAGCCACTGGCTTCATTCGACATTCTCAGTCCCCTGCTGGAGCGCCTATCTTCTTTGTCAAAAAGAAGGATGATTCGCTACGGCTGGTCGTTGATTATTGCGGCCACAACAAAATCACGGTACCGAATCGGTATCCGCTTCCTCTGATCCCAGAGTTGTTGGAGCGACTTCAAGGTGCGCATTATTTTAGGAAGATTGATCTTCGGGGTGCCTACAATCTTATTCGGATCCGGGAGGGTGATGAGTGGAAAACAGCTTTTCGTACTCGGTATGGCCATTTCGAGTACACAGTTATGCCGTTTGGACTTACCAATGCCCCGGCAGTATTTCAGCATATGGCCAATGATGTTTTTCGAGAGTTCTTAGACACTTTTGTTATCATCTATCTGGATGATATTCTTGTTTACTCTAAGACTCTCGACGAACATGAGAGGCATGTTCGACAGGTCCTTCAGAAGCTTTGGTTATATGCCAAACTTGAGAAGTGTCAGTTCGAGCAGGATAATGTGGAATTCCTTGGCTATCGCATCACTCCACATGGAGTCTCTATGGACCCCGAAAAGGTTAACACTGTTCTGGAGTGGCAAACACCTTCATCCGTTCGAGATGTTCAGTGTTTCCTCGGGTTTGCCAATTTCTATCGGCGTTTCATCCGGGATTATTCGGAGATTGCTCTTCCTTTGACACGCCTCACTGTCAAGGACGTGCCATTCGAATGGACTGTGGAAGCAGAATCTGCTTTTGTTACCCTGAACCATGCTTTCACCACGGCGCCAGTTCTTGCTCATGCAGATCCTTTGCGCCCATATGTTGTTGAAGCAGATGCTTCTGATTTTGCGCTTGGTGGGATCCTGTCATAGGAGGGGGATGACCATGAATTGCATCCAATCGCCTATCATTCACGAAAGTTTCAGGCTGCTGAAATCAACTATCCCATTTATGACAAGGAGTTGTTGGCGATAGTGGATTCTTTCGAGGAGTGGAGACGTTTCCTGGAGGGATCTCCTTATAAGGTCACAGTCTACACAGATCACCGAAATCTCGAATATTTTCAGTCTGTTCCAGGCTCGGTGGCATACTCAAGTATTATCCCGGATTGATTTCGTGATCAAGTACCGTCCTGGATCCCTCCAAGGAAAGCCTGATGCCTTGTCTCGACGCTCCTACCTTGAGCCCAAACTAGGTGATCCTGCATATGATCAGCAATCACAGGTTATTTTAGGGCCTGATCGGTTCCAGCTTATGGCTCTCACTTTGTTCGAGAGGCCTCATGATACAGACTTGTTGGAGTCTGTTCGAGCATCTCTGCCCTCCAATCCATTGGCTCAAGATGTATTCTCACACATTGGCACTGCATCATTTTCTCAGCAGATGGGATCAGACTATGATCGTTTTGAGGTTCGAGATGGACTCCTGCTCCGTGATGGGCTTCTATATGTGCCAGATAGTGCTTCTAGGCTTCAGGTTCTTCCGGCTTGCCATGATTCACCTCTGGCCGGACACTTTGGAGTAGCCAAGACTCTTGAACTTATTAGTCGAGAGTATTGGTGGCCAGGTCTTCGTCGCTCTGTCGAAGCTTTTATTCGATCATGTGACATCTGCTGTCGAGCCAAGGTTCCAAGGCATCTTCCTCATGGCCTGCTTCAGCCTTTTCCAGTTCCAGCCGGTCCTTGGAAGAGTATTTCAGTGGATTTTATTTTCGAGCTTCCATCCTCCCAGGGCCATGACGCCATCCTTGTTGTTGTTGACCGTTTTTCCAAGATGGCACATTTCATTCCTTGCAACACTTCTATCTCTAGTGAAGCCACAACGGTTCTCTTGCTTCGAGAGGTGGTTCGACTCCATGGTTTACCAGATAACATTGTCAGTGACCGCGGCCCTCAATTTGTTGCCAGTTTTTGGAAGCGTCTATTGCAACTCTTGCATGTGGAATGTTCGCTCTCTTCCGGACATCATCCAAAGACCAATCGACAGGTGGAACGCACTAATCAAACCCTTGAGAAGTATTTGCGATGCTTCATCAATTATCAGCAGGATGACTGGGTTGATTGGCTACCGCTGGCAGAATTTGCTTATAATAATTCTGTCCATGCCTCCACAGGCCAGACTCCGTTCTTTATTAATTTCGGCATGCACCCCCGGTGGTCTTTGATTGCTCCTGGATATGACTCAGTCAATCCCAGTGCCGAGGACAGGCTCGAGAAGCTCCGCATGCTTCAGGATGATCTTCAGCACCATCTTCGCCAGGCCCAAGCACGTTATCGTCATCATGCAGATCAGCATCGTCAGGACGCTCCTCATTTTGCAGTTGGTGATCTTGTTTGGCTCTTGCGTCGGGATTTGCCGACAGCTCGCCCTTGTAACAAGCTCGACTACCGGCGCTTAGGTCCCTATCGGATCATTGAACGAGTTGGTGATGCTGCTTTCCGTCTGGAGCTTCCGCCATCAGTCCGGCTTCACCCAGTGTTTCATGTGTCTTTGTTAGAACCCTATATGGCGAATCCATTTCCGGATCGAGTACCTCCACCTCCACCACCAGTCGAGATTGATGATCATGAGGAGTTCGAGGTTCGAGAGATTCTGGACTCCAAGTTTCTTCGTCGACGATTGTATTACTTTGTCGATTGGGAAGGTTACTCGCCAAGCGATAGAACCTGGGAGCCTGCCGAGAATCTGACTAATGCACCTGACAAAATTGCAGAGTTTCACCAACGTTACCCGCATAAGCCAAGCCTGAGTACTCCGGCCCCAGCTTCGAGGACTCGTCGCCATCGTAGGAGGGGGATGGTGTGACGACCATACGGATATTCGTATCATACGAACATTATACTCCTATGTACAAGTCACACGGATGCAAAAGAGTAGTTGCACAAGACAGGGTTTGAACTCACAACCTTCTAGTTGCGAATCACACACCCTTGCCAAGTGCGCTACCAATATTTGTTGAAGACATTCCTTCACGTCTTTCTCATATGTGGGACTATTTCCAGAAGGTTCTAGAATGTTCTTGAACCTAAATGCATGCGCCACACTTGGCGCGATCTCATCCATTGGAGTGGCGCGATCCTGACCGTTGGTCTAGATATATAAGGAGGCACCTCCTTCTTGTCAAACCATTCCAGTTCAACGCCAGTCTTGAGCCTTCTAGGCATCTGTCTTGTATTCCTGCTTGCCTTCGGGCTATTGTATTATTGATTCCTGTTCATATATCAGATTCTTTGCCGATCTTGGCGTATTTCTTCCGTATTTCTTGCGTATTTTCCTTGTTTTTTGAGTAGGTTCATGACAGGTTAGCTGGGTTAGCAGGAATCAGATCCTTGTTCCAGTGGCTTCGCTACAATTGCATGGCAACAACAGTAATCGGCAAAATCAGTGCGAAATCAGGAATTGAATCAGCAATAATTGGCGAAATGCTGGTGCACCCTCCAATCGAACTCCGTACCATCGAAAATTTGCTGGTCTGTAGAGGATCACCGAAATGCAACCACCGAAAATTTGCTGGTCTGTAGCACAAAGCTTTTGTAGAAAACGGCGGGAGCAGAAACGAACCGCTTGCACAAGGGCATTCAATGAAATATGCAAAAATACGAGGGCATCATGTGATATACGAAAGTATACAAGGCCAAATACGTTGACCAGAGGCATTGCATAAATTTTTGAAAAGTTAGGGGTATGTGGGAAAATATGTCAAAACATAAGGGTATTCTGTAGTTTTTCCCAAAATATATAAGGGAAACGTTATGCTCAACAAAATACCCAAACTCATTTTTGTTTTCCATTCACCAACATTTTGAACTATGTAACTAAAACATCTTTCAGGTGCTCAAATGGCAACCATCTTTAATGCAAGCTTGTCTACTCCCTAATTTAGACCCAGTGAATTTCAAAATTCAATTGCTTTAGAAATAAGTTTTTTTGTAAAAAACCCTACTCAATAAACAAAATATTGATGTTATCTTTTTGAATGACAAAAATCTTGATCATTATGGCTTGTTTTATGTAGACTTCCAAGTGGTTTTAGATCATATAAGGTCTTGCCATGTTTACTTGTGCTTTGCTAACCTTTGCAACAACAATATGGTCTACTTGTTTTTGCAAGACTTGCTAGTTTGCTTCATGGAAAGTCATAAAAATTTTATGTTTCTATATTTGACATTTTTATTATTATTATTTTCTTTTCTACCTTGCCCTTTGCCCCAACCCTGCCCTTCTGCTAGTTTTTTTTTTCCCCTTCATGAGAGTTTCTGTTTCCCCTTTTTTTTCTTTTCTCTCCGCGCGGCCCGGCGGTTAGGTTATGGCGGTCCGACTATGACGACCAACTCCTCGCGTCCTCGCCTAATCGAACTGGCTTCCTATGGCTTCCTACTTTGAGCATGTGCAGGCTGTAGCCTGTTTATGATTTTTGTTAATTATGGATTTGCAGGCAGCACACAGAATATCTATCCATCCTAAACAACACTTCAGGTTGATTGTTTGATTCCATTGTTGACAAAGTTCGTTTTTTTGCATGATGGAGGTTTTCAGGGACTGGAGCCTTACAGAACATGTATCTTTTCAAGCTAGCAAGGTAACTTGCTTTACACTTTATAGCTTTATTTCTTCTAAATTTATATCACGGGAATTCCAGCAAATGCTGGGTTTCAAGAACAGTTCGGAAAGAAACATTGTGCAGAAGAGGCTTCTGTTTTGTTCATAGAAAGCCAGAGCTTCCAAGAGAATAACTCCTTTGTATACTGTGTCTTGTACACAAGAATGTGCTTTACAGATTTTAGAATTATGCACTGTATAATGTTTATTCTAGAAACCGTTTAAATTCTGAGCAATTCTTTTCTCTTTATGATTCGTAACCAGATTCTTTGTTATCAAGCTTTGAGGTTTATGGCCCGACGTAAGACATGGAGATTGTAATTCGTATAACACCTGGAGATTATAATTAGTATACAGTATACAACCTGGAGATTGTAATTCATATGGAATTTAGAGAATAGGTCTAAATTGAAAGCTGTGCCTTTGATTGGAGCTCTTTTAAACTTATAAATTTTGTATCAGTTGGATCAAGCAAGCGTGCTGAATTGTCCAAGGTCCCGACAACAGAACCAAAATGTTAAGGGAAAATCTCCCTTTCAAGACAGAATTCAAGACCTTGGACTTGGCCCGAAGGCCTTCATCAGCACAAAACTAAGACACTTAACTCTGCCTCTCACCCAGAATTAAGATAATCAAAAGCACACTTACATCCACACTTACATTACAAGAACATCACAAAAGATACTCAAACTGCACTTCTTTATTGAAATTGACAAGATACAACAAGAACACCCACATGATCATGGTCTTCAACTAATGATCTCTCTCTCACTCCATACATGATCCCCCTTTGTTGCCCTGCTATGGCAACATGGCAAGGTGCCAGCAAGTCTTATTTATATTGCAGAAAAAGAAGATACTATGTTGAAGAACCAAGTGAAGACATTGAACTGGAGTCAAGGTCACACATTGAGAGGATCTAAGCATCTAGAAGTTTGGAAGACCCCTATGAAGTTTGCAAGCTATGAAAATGGTATTTCTCTCCTTCATATTGTCATTTCTACTCTATTCCTTCACATTGACCTCATTTCCAACATACCATTACCCTTGTTTTGTTTTTGCATCTCCACACCCTATACCATCATTCATTTCACACATAGCCTCTTGTTCCATAGTTGACCTACCACTACCTAAGGCACAATTTCCAAGAAAGTTGTTACACCAAAGAGATTGCCTAGCATCAAGTTTCATGTTACCATTTTTCATCACACCATTCCATTATCATGCACTTCACACCAAGTAGCTAAAGCAAAAAAAGCATTTTTGCTAGCCAAAATAAAAAAAAGGAAAGGAAAAGCTAAGCATGAATTTGCCTAGTCACCACCTCTAGGTGACATGGCATGATGGCTAGACACACATGTCATCACCTACAAAGCTACTTTGGTCCACTCATTATTTGTTACTTCCATATGTCATTCACCAAGTTGCCACCCCAATTGTTTACATGGTGCCTTTCCATGCCCTAAAAAGTAACACTCTTTTGAGGCCTGCACTTTGCGCATGACAATTGATGGAAATTAATATTTTTTCACAACATAAAATGCTTTTTCTGCAGCGCCCAATCAAATCAGTCCACGTCTGAACCGTATATACACCAGTATACGTACCCGTATACCTGTATTGTGGGCGTTTGAAAATTACTGGCCTGTTACAGCTGCAGTAGGTACTATCTGCCCGGACCAGAAAAAAAAAACCTCTTCGCAACAGATTCCGTCCTTCAAATCTTCAGAACAAAGTTTTCTTCTGTCTAAAATCCGTTTCCGAAACTCCTCAATCGCCCACAAACCTCCTTAAATCTCCCATGGTTTTGCCAGAACTCCTAAAAAAGGGCTCAATCGACTGTCGGAACACTCCAAAAATCCTTAAAAACTCTTCCAAAACTTCCCATCAATCCATCCCCTTCAAACCCATCCCGGAAATTCATCCCTTTCAATAATCCGCAGCCCAGCCCACACCCATGCAACCTCCCTGTCTTCTTGTCTTCCTTTTTTTTAATGCAAATGACAGGGGCATTATTGGTCTTGTGAACCTGCTACAGCCAAGCCCATGCCCTTCTCTGCCCTTTATCCTATCCGTTACTTATTATTACTCCTTATTACTCTCTCAAGGACCAAACAGCTCTGTTTTAGATCCGGCCAAAGACCACAGAGCTTCAATCCGTCTTCGAGAGCATAACCCATTACATTGCCCATTTTCTTCTGTTTTGCAAGCCGGTCTATCCATAGCAGGTCCTTTGTCCTTGCTGCTACGCACGGTAGTGGCCCCGTCTTTATTTGATAACACCCCAGTACTTTGCTTTCCTCTTTCTCCACGGTTCCATCTCTTGCCTGTAGTTTTTCTACTTAGTTCCTTTTTATTTTTTCTGGGGACCCATCTCTTTTCCTGCCTACAGGGAGAGCTTTGCATTGATTCTATGAAGGTTTTGTGCGAATCCAGCCTTTCAGTCGCCCCAAATCCATCATTCTGATGCGAGTAAGGGGATTTGCCTCCCTCTCTATCTTACGAGGGCGCAGGAAAAAATCCCAGCAGATGGGTATGGAGTAAAAAGTTCAAAAGGGGCACAAATCGGAGGTTATCTACCGGAATACGATCAGGGCATGTAACTTGCAGTTTCCTGGGATCCGAACAGATTTAAGGCCATAGTCTGAAGTTGGAGAAATGACTATATTCTCAGATGATGTTCTAGACTATCTGCTCCAGTTTGTGAGCGCAAGGAAGGACAGAAACGCAGTATCTCTACTTTGCAAGGCATGGTTTCGAGTTGAGGCTTGGAATAGCAGTCTGTATACATTGGAAATTGCTATGCGGTATCTCCAAAGATTCTGATACGTTGTTTTCCAAGGGTTAAGTCTCTCACTATCAAAGGCAAGTGCAGATTTGCTGATTTTAGCCTTGTGCCGCCCAACTGGGGTGCCTTTGTTTATCCATGGATTGCAGCTTACCGGTAGTGGCCGTCGTAGCAGATGCGATGCTTCCATGGGTTAGGGCAGTGGCCAAGAAATTGGTGCTGCATACGACCCAATCCAAGAAAGATTATGGCAATTATCAGTAATCCGATCAGTTAGATCCCATGGTCGTACAAATTAGACTACCTTTATTCCACTGACATCATTATTGGGTTGCCCGCAGGGGGCAACCCTCTTGTTGGAGGGTGGAGTGACGGTTTGAAGGCTTGGATTTGTTTTGAGGATAATATGCTCCGGAATATCCTATGTATGCGGATGCGATGGGTTGGTTTTTTTTAGGGTTTTCGTGAGGCCCAGTGACAGTTAGACGGTGAGGATTCGCCTGCGATGTGCCTGATCCATGGCACGAATGCTTCCTTTTCTTTCGTTTCGGGTTCGGCCGATTCATGTCTCTGATCCAAATGTGATGTGTGAGCAGATCAATAAGAAGATCACTTTCAGGGCAAGTCAGGTGCAAATGTGGAGATGCTTGGTTCGAAATGCGTCGTATGCTTAATCTTGCTGCAGTGGATCTCCAGCGCCATGACAAAAAGAAAAGCAGACGGCGAAATTAAGCCAAATTCGTATAGAACCAGTATGGCAAATTCATGAGTTAATCATAGGAAGAGAGTTAGAATTCTATAACGCTATAGGAAGTAGGCTTGTGGATCTATATGTCAAACACGGGAAGTTAGAGGAAGCACAAATGGTAGTTAACAGGTTGTGTAGTCCAGATATAATCATTTGAAATAGAATGACAGCAGCATATGCATATCAGCAACAACATTTCTTAGCAATACAATGCGTTGATGACATGCTGCATGCATCTGTAAAGCCAGACATGGTCACGTTTTTGAGTATTCTGAACTTTTGTAGCAACGAAGGCATCATGGAGCCAAGAAAAAGAGATCCTAACCGAACACTGCATTTAGCAGAGGTACGTTTTTCTTTTGTTTTGGAGGTTTGGATAATTAAAAGCAAAAAAATTCCAAGGTCAAGTTCAAAGAAGTTGTTAGTGTTAGGAATTTGTAGAGCATAAAGTGGTCAAAGAAAAATCCAGAGATGTAGTATAGTTTAAGAGATGGCTACTAACTTATAATATTTGGATTCGAGCTTCACGACAGTATATTGAGGAGTAACTCATGAATATCATTAATTTTGCACTTGCAGAGAGGAAGTTTCAAAGATGATAATTGAAATATAGGACCTTCTATGCCTTCACCAAAGGGAGTGCCTGTTGGAGCTGGTGTAGTGGCATCTGTTGTTGTACCATCTCATGGAAAAGTTACTGTTGACTTTGCACTAGGATGAGACAACCCTGAAGTGAAGTTCACAAAAGGGAGATCCTTGTTAGTCCTGTGCCTCCTGGTTCAGGACTATTCATGCACACGATGGACCAGGTCAAGCTCAAGGATCCACAGTCAGCCACGGGTCAGCCATCAAAGGCCCAGCAGAAGACCAAGCAGCAGACCACGCAGTCAAAGCCTGGGTCTACTACCAAGAGGCGCCGCTCAGACAAGTGATGGCTCGCCACCGCCCGCGTCAGCGTCAGCGTGATTAGAGGCACTTCAAGAGGCACCGCCAACATTCCTGCAAATCAGGCCTCCTTCCAGGAGTCGGCACCGAGATCAGTCAGAGTGTCTATATTGGGCCAAAGGCCATTGTACTATCATGAAGGCTAGATGAGTTTTGAGTCTTGTCTCCTTTCAGTTTTCTCTCTATTGCGAGAGCTCATGTATGTTCATCATTGATATCAAGGAAGCTTATCATTTTCCTCTCATTTGTTCTGTTTTCTTCTTCTTGTTCTCTTCTTGCAAATCCCGCGTGACATAGTCCCCCGGACTCTCCTGTTAGATCCACGGGTCCTCACAGAGGGCTGTCTTCCAGGAGTTCCCGAACCCAGACCCCAAACACTGTCGCCGCTGCCGGGTCTGATTCAATCCTACTTTCTTCTGTCGCCATGTCTGTCCGAAACTTCACGCCAGAAGAACTCCTTTCTCAGACGGCATCTCGCTTGGAGCGCCATCAGCGTCGGGAAACTGTTCGCGACATGTATGGATCTGCTTATGACATAGAGGGAGGCCATCTTCGGTCTAGGGCTCAGTCGGCGCCACCCACCCCTCGTGTCCTGTCTCGTCCCAGTTCCCCGCCCCAAGCGTGCAAACATTGCTCACAGCCTCAGTCACCTCATCACTATCAGGAGCCCTATCAGGCTCCACCTTCTCAACCGTACTTTCATACCCCTGAACATGCCTACATCCATCACTCTTCAGGCCATACGCCTCTTCCTTCACAACCATCATCTCCCCCGGGTGGGCAGGGATATCCACAAGTCTCTTTTGCGCCTACCCAGGAATTTCCTTTCCCTACATTTCCCACTACCCTTCCTGTTTACAACCTTACAGATCTCAAAACCAATGCTCAGGTACCTTCAGTTCCTCAACCGCAGTCACCCCTTCATCAGGGTCCTTCAGGCACCATGCCACCTCCAACTCAACCTCAATATCCTCACTATACTGTTCCTGTCCAGCCAAGCACTTTCACATCTACCTTTCAGACTCTGAAACTGACTTATCCCACCTTTGGCAACACGAAAGGCAAACCCTTAGACCAAAGTGCTCAGGCCCACATGGAAGAATTTGAGGCTCTAGCTGTCCTAAATGGTCATGCGCAACCTCAACTGAAATTCCACATCTTTTCCACCACCCTGCGTGGTTCTCCTCATCAATGGCTCATGTCCAACAAAAGCCACTGGAAACAAGATTGGTCCGAAATGAGAACTGCTTTTCTTTCTCACTATGGGACCACGGATGATGATCAACTTCATCTCAAGCAACTCAATGAACTTCAACAAGAGCCCACGGAGTCTGCCCGGGATTTTGCAGATCGACTTCACATTCTGCTCAGTAAACTCAAGGAGTACCCAACACAGAGCCAGATTTTGGTCTGGTTTCTCCAAGGACTTCCTCCAGCTATTCGACTCATGACTGAATACCTGCGTCCCAAGACTTTGGAGCAGGCTATCGATCTTGTCAATCACTCAGTCAATGTTTCCTCCCGTGGCGTGGCTCTTCAGGAGCTCCCTTTCATTCCACCTGTTATGGTTCCACAGACGGCTGTCCAGCCTCAACACGCCAATCCACAGCGCAGTCAGATCTGGTGCCATATATGCAAATACCAAGGCCATTTGGCAAACGAGTGCAACTCAACCCATGGCCCGCCTCATTGCAAGAGATGCAACATGTGCAATCATGCCACGGAAGAGTGCACTCGCACTCATCCTACATCATTCCGCAACAAACTTGTTTATCAAGTGCAAACCACACCTCAGCAACCCTCGCACTATCAGCAGCCACCACTTCAGGCGCAACCAACTCACCTCTATCAGCAACAGGAACAACAACGGGGACCCAACACACGTCCTCCTTTTGATCCTTCTAAAGCTCAGTGTTATCACTGTCAAGAATGGGGTCATACCACCACGGCGTGCCCTCAACTTCCACAAGTTCAGGTACAGCTTCCTGGCACCAATCAGACCACATCGGTCCGCCTCACGGCTTACCAACTCTGGATTGCTAATGGCAAACAAGGCCCGAGACCAGTTCTTAAGAAGCCACCAAGAGCGCCTCAGCAATCACGCCATCAACCAGCTCCAGCAAATCAACCTCAGTGTTGACCTTCCCTGGTCAAAGATCAACAGGAGCTAGTCGAAGGACCTCCAAATTCCTTAAGGGGAATTACTCCTTTGAAATATTTTTTTTCTTTGCTTTTGACAGTCAGAACTAGAAAATTTGTACTTCAGAAACAGAATATTTTTACAAGTACAACAAAATGAGTGCACAATCGATTTTCTTATATTCCAAGAACAAGGCCAGTTACATCATATGATAAAAGAGAGTTTTGAATTCAAATTGAAATCTCCATCCAATACCAATACTAATTACTGTAAATTCAGCAATGAAACTTCTGGACGCCAAGCTGAGATCCTCAACTACAATTACTAATAAGTGTCGTCTTCCAAAACTGTACAATCCTTCCACAATATTTTTCTACTGCTCGGGCATAGTAAATATTGAAGCCCTTTCACTGTTCTAGCCTGTAAAGTCCTTCCCATAAGATCTTCACTGCAAATTCTGGATTGTTTCTTCTATTAAGATCACCTGCCTTGTGTTTTTTGTCAGTAACACTGTAGTACCCAATCTCTGCTCTACACCAACTGCAATACGAGTTTATGGAAACAACCAGCTAACCTGCACAATGATGCCTTTCTGCATACATTTCTGCCATCAAATCCCAACTCTGTATGAACTAATCTGCAAGTTTCGGACATATACCTAGCTAACCTTTCTTCTTTTGTTCAAGATTAAATCATTATCCTTATCTCTGCCATGAAACCATCTAATGTTGCTGTAAACTGAATTCCATGCATTAGAAATGAACCTGTGATGATGAATCGAAGGAAAAAACTCTTGTATTGATCTCGCCCTTGAAGAAGCCGACCCCTTTTTCTTCTTCTGCCTCCCATTTGTAATCCTCCTTTCCTTCTATTTCTCCTATTAGATTGGGATCCTTGCCACGGGGATAGATTATGGGAAGCGGTGAGGCAAGCGATGGATGGATGATACAGATGTGCATCTGGAGAGATCGGCAAGGCATGATTCTAGGGTATGCGGATACAGAAGCGGTGAGACAGAAGAATTTTTTTGGGTTCTTTGAACCATGAAAAAAAAACGTCATGGCTTTCTCCCCCTTTTTTTTTGTTCTTTTTGGCTTTAAAACTTATATCCATTTCCTTGTGGCCCATATTCCAAATGACAGCCATATAGAACAATTGGGTATGCCGTTGTCACTTGGAGCACAATAAAGCACAATAAATTTGAGATGGATTCATCATAGTCATAAGGAAATAAGGTAAATCGAAGGATGCCAGCTAATCATGTGCTGAAGGGAAGATAATGAGAGCATAGGAAAATAGCATGCTTTGGATGATTGAATGTGCGTTAAGGATAAAAATGTGAATAGTGAGCAAATGGAGAATAGATAACTTAGGCACAGGTCCCAATATAATAAGAGAAATAAAAAAAACAATGCGATCTTCTGCACTCACCTTTTGCACATCAAATCTTGCATGACCACTACTTGCACAGGAATATCTTCGCACATGTCCATCTTCCAACAACCCATAGTGTAGAGATCTTCACAATTATTGCTTACTGTTGGCAATGTTGCCAAAGGCAACATTTATGCCCCAAAAAACAGTGGCTGGTCCCTTCAGCCACCACAGACATGCTTGCAGCCGAAGGAATTCTTCGTCATCACTGTAATATCTCAAGCTCCTTTGGTACTTGGCCTCATACTAAGAATATAAGTCGATTGTGTACTTTATTATGCACTTTGAACTGGAAAGAAAATTCTGCAACTGCTGATGTGAAACTGGAGGAGAAATACTGCAGTTTTGGTGCACTTGACTTGATAGGAAAATAATGCAATCGCTACTAAAACAGAAGCAACATTCTGAAATCTTTAGAGGTTATGAGAAGACCTTCAATAATCCACTGCCCCCATGAATCAATAACATGCCAAGATGGAAAGAAATGATTGGCACGTTAAGATGACCTGCATATGAAAATGTGGTGATGAAATGGAAATATGAGTATAAGAAGGGTGTTCCTGCATGGCCCATGAATAGGGTTAGCATGATAATCTTCCAAAAGTAATATGTCTGTTCATGATTCAGTTCACATGCCAAGATGGAGAAGTATGATTGGCATGTTGAGGCGACCTGCATGTGGAAATGTGATGATGAAATGGAGGCATGAATATAAGAAGGATGCTCCTGCATGGCCCATGAATAGCGTTAGCAACCTGTTGTCCTAGCATAATATGTTTCCTCACGATTTCAGTCCCATGCCAAAATGGAGAAATGAATGGCATGTCGAGGTGACCTGCATATGAAGAAGTGGAGATGAAGTGGGAAGATGATGACAAAACAGATGTTCCTGCATGGCCCATAAAAGGTTAGCATATAATTATCCCATTTGAGTAATGTGCCCCTGGCCTATATGGAGCAGTAAGACGTGCTCCTTGTAGACAAAAGTGGGTAACACAATTGATAATTCTCGGCAAATGATGTGGAGAAAATATGTGTGTACGTCAGATGTTCCTGCATGCACCATGTATGGATTAACATGAACTTGAAAAACCATCCGCACACCAATTATTCTCACTTTCCTGCACCTAAAATTGAGTGTTAATAACATCTTCCAAACACATAAGATTAGAATATATGAAGGATAATATGCTCCAAAATTATGCACTTATGTTTCCACAGTTCCAAACACATAAGATCAGAATATATGAAGGATAATATGCCCCAAAATTATGCAATTATGTTTCCGCAGTACTTGTTGCAGCAGACTACTTACCACAAAACTAATACTAGACTAGATTACTACTACAAATTGAACATGACAGCATAATACTAAACTATTGCAACTAGCCTATACTACCACAATAAATATACCTTACATAACTCTACTTAACATGCACATTCTTAGTTACCTAGCATGACAACCTAAGGACTCGGCTTTTAATCTATCTTACCAATCCAGCCGTTTAAGGCCAATATTTTTTTAAGTGCAAGGCGTTATGTGGATTGGGCAATTCTACCATATCCATAGTTTGCAACGTATATGAATGTGTTCCTGCAACTCCTGTCACAATAAACGGACCTTCCCAAAGCTGATCGAATTTGGAAGCTATTTTCTCTTTTCTGACGTTCCATTTTAAAACCAAATCCCCAGGTGCAAAGTTACCTTGAAATCTCTGCTTCCGTGCTTGGATTGCCACATCCTTAGCCTTTTTATGCCAATTCACCTGCTCGGCATGTAATCTATCCTCTTCTAACTTAAGGAGCTGAATCAATCTATCTTCTAGAGCTTCCTTTTGGGGAACTTCAAGTGTACAAGCTACCTTAAGAGTAGGAATAATCATGTCTATGGGCAGTATGGCTTCTATTCCATATACTAACTCATAGGGCGTAAAACTTGTAGCTGATTTAACAGTGGTTCTGTATGCCCAAAGGGCATTAGATAACATTAAATGCCAGTTCCTTTTAGATGCATCAATCGTCTTCTGAAGGATAGATTTAAGTACCTTATTAGTAGACTCCGCTTGCCCGTTACCCTGGGGGTAATATGCACTACTTTTAACATGTTTAAGCTTTAACCTGGAAGTGAGTTCACGAATGGTATCATTTATGAATGGAGATCCACGATCTGTAAGCAGCTTCTTTGGTACACCATATCTGCAGCATATTTCTGTATAAATAAACCTTGCTGTTGTGTTAGCATTAGCATTCCTGAGCGGCACAGCTTCTGCCCATTTTGTAAAAAGGTCCGTAGCTATCAACACAAATTCATGCTGATTGGATGAGGGTGGGTTTATAGGCCCAATAAAATCTAAACCCCAAGTCTCAAAAGGAGCTGGTGATAAGATTGGAGCTAAAGGCGAAGCTAACAACTTTTTCTTCCCAAATACCTGACATTGGTGACACCTTTTGATGTATTCTTGGCAGTCCGCAAATATAGAAGGCCAATAATACCCTGCTCTTAGTATCTTTTTGGCAGTAGCGTCTGAAGCGAAATGTCCCCCGCAAGCACCTGCATGACATTCGTTAAGCACAACAAGTTGTTCACCCTCATCTATACACCTTAGTAAGACTCCATCCCTGTTAATCCTGCAAAGAAATTCGCCAACCATCACGTAATTAAGTGAATCCATCTTGAATTTTTTTGCTGCTGCCGCAGACATCTCCGTTGGAAGGGATTGTGTGACTAGATAGTCCTTAATGGAGGCCATCCAAGAATTGCTTGCCTCAATAAAAAAATTTTTTCACCTCAAGACATGACGTTGGCTGTACTTCCTCATCAGAAATCTGATCCTCTAATTCCTCATGATCAAAGAAGGCATGAGGTAAGTAAGAACTAGGGTCTGTAACCCTAATCAAGGTTTGAATTTTCATGTCATATTCCTGTAGTTTAACAACCCACTTATGCCACTTAACTTTCTTCACATCCTTACCAAAAAGCAAGGGCAGCGGGTTATATTTCATATGCACCACTATTTCATGGCCATGCAACAGGTAACCATGCTTATCTATTAGAAACACCAAGGCTGCAGCATATTTTTCTAACTTAAGGTACCTTTCCTCTGGCTCTGACCATTGCTTGCCCGTATAGCCAATAATTCTTCGTTCTTGGGTAATGGCAATTCCTACGGCTATCTTCGTTACAGTAACATACACATCAAAAGTTACTCCTTCTTTTGGGCCAATCAAATTATGGGGTTGACTCAGGATACTTATCACCTGCTCAAATGCTTTTTGACACTCAGAAGTCCAATCGATCAACATATTCTTGCTCTGTCTTTTAGGTATAGACCCTACTCGTGTCAACTTCACAATGGGTCCCATGACATGAGAGTAATTAGGAACATAGATTCGCAAGAAACTTAACATCCCCATCAACTTCTTGACTTCTCTCAAATTTTTTGGAGATGGCAGCTGCTTCAATGTACTGACTTTATCTTCTGAAACCTGTAGGCCTGCTGCAGAAATAGTATGCCCTAATAATTCCCCTTTTTGCACCATAAAAATACATTTTCTTGGATTTAAACACACCCCTGATTGCTGGCACAGTTTACAAAGCTTGCTTATTAACTCCAAATGCTCTTTTCTGCTAGAAGCTAGGCAAAAATCATCCAAAAAAACTTTGAAGGAGTTAGAAGGCATAACCTTAAATGCTACTGTCATAGCTCTTTGAAAGGTAGAAGGTGCGTTCGTAAGACCAAAGGGCATTCTTCTCATAGCGAATGTGCCCCATGGAGTAATGAAGGCAGTTTTGTCTTGATCTCCTTCCTTGATTGCGACCTGATTGAATCCAGAAAAGCCATCTAGAAAGGAATAGAATTCTTTACCTGCAGCTGCATATAAAACATCTTGAATAAAAGGCAGAGGAAAAAAGTCCCTTAAGGTTGCCTTATTCAATTCCTGATAATCAATGCAGATCCTTAACGAGCCATTTTTCTTATGTATAGGCACTATGCACGAAACCCAAGATGGGTTTCTACATTCGAATATCAGCCCGGCACTTAACATTTTCTGTATTTCCTTCTCAATAAGCTCCAATAATGCTGGATTGATACGCCTAAGCTTTTGCTGAACAGGTCGAACTCCTGGCTTAAGCTTTATTTCCAATTCACATACCTCTTTTGGAATACCCTTTAATTCATCATAATTCCACGCAAATATTTCATTCATTTCCTGAAACAAATCTTGCAGATATTGAAGTTCTTCTTCTACAAGCTGTATCCCAACAGATATCGCTCGATTCTCTCCTCCTTTGACAATCTCAAGTTCCTGTACTTCTTTTTCTCGCGATACATCCACTATCAAAATTGGATGTAACTGCTGCAACCATTTCTCATCTACATCCTCTTCCCTAAGTGCCCCTTCGCTCAAATGCTCTAACAATGCTTTTCTACACAAGGCATCAGCTTCACAATTTAGAGACCTAGCCACATGATTAATTTCCCAAACACTAAAATCCTGCAAGGCTTTAATCACCAAACCTTGGTATTTCTCCATCTCACCATTCTTCGTCTGATATTCCCCTAGCACTTGCCTACAAACTAATTGGGAATCTCCAAAGATTTTCAGCACATCAATTCCTGCCACTTTTGCTTCTTCAAGTCCCAACAAAAGCGCCTCGTACTCTGCGGCATTCGAGGTAATTCCAGGTAATATCTTGCTTGCTTTTGCAATTATGCGCCCTTTGCGATCCTTAATAACAGCCCCAGCAACAGCTATATTCGCCTTACGTGAAATGCCTCCATCGAACCATAATGTTGCAGTACTCTTGTCCATGTGATGTTCCAAAGGCACGTCGTCATCTCTAATCCCTACGATAGTATAAATGCCACAAGCTTTGGATTCAAGATAATCGTCCGATTCAGCTAAAAATGCCTCCTTAGAAGCTTCACTTGCATCTCCTTCCCTATTATAAATTGTTACTGTTCTAGTTCCATCCGAAATTGTGCAAGTACCCTTAGACCATATAGGCCTAGCATCTACCGTCTTCAGCCAAACCCTTCCAAGTAACAAATCATATATATCTGCATCCTTTCCTGGATGTCCAAAAGTCACTACTATAAAGTCAGTAGCTACTGTGATACCATGAACATTAATAGGCACTTTGGTAACCATACCTATTGGACTTATTTTCCCATTAGCAAAGGTCTTCAAAATTACCGGGGTGTGCTTATCTATATGGAGTCCCAACTGCTGCATTACATGATAAGGCATGACATTCATGCCTGACCCTCCATCCAATATAACCTTTGTCAAAAATTTGTCTCCTATGCTCCCCTCACTTCTGAAAATACCAGGGTCTGCATTTACTTGTGGAATTATTAGATTGCTAGAGGTATCTTGACACTTATCCTCTTGATCAAACATCTTAAGTAATTGCTCCCTGTAGGTAGGGGCGATTTTTAGCAAGGTATAAATATCCAGACTCAGCCTTGAAGATTTAAGCAAAGCTTGCAATTCATTGCTACTGCCCATCCCTTTAGGACTCGTTGTTACCACAGCTGCATCATGTCGCTCTGCTGGAGCGCTAATATGTGAACCATGTTGCTGCTGAGAACGAGTTTGAACAGCTAAAATCCCTGCTTCCTCTCCCTCTTGCAATTCTAGATAGCACATTGAAGTATTACCTCCTGGTGATTCTGGTTTCTTACTTGCCCTTGATGCTTCTTGCTGCTTCATCATGTATTCCTTCACACTGCATCGAAGCTCTGTGTGGCCAACCTCCTTGCAAAAAAGGCATATGGGACACTCCTTTCCAAAATGTCCCCTCTTCATACACCTTGGACATGGCCTACCATAACAGTTGTCTTCGCTATGACCATATTTTTTGCAAAAATTACATACACTTACTTGTGTAGCCTGCTGTTGGATCTTCATAACTTCAGCTAGCTGTTTGGATACTTCCAACAAGGTCTGCATACCCGATTCCAGCCTATCCGTGGCTTTTGATACTTCAATTCGTATTTCGTCTTCAAACCTAACCTTCTTTTCCTTTTGTATTGAGTAACAAGGTTGCTCCTGCTCCCAATCTGGATAGAAGTGTCCTGCAGTCCCATGCTCCTCTTCTGGTAGAGATTGTTGAAGCTTAGAAATTTCAATTGCTTTGGAGAATGCCTTCTGTATGGAATCCAAAACCCCAGTATTTTGCAATTTGCACATCTTCCTATATATTTTGAATAATGGCTTAAGACCCAGTACAAAGAATTCTACAATGTGGGTGGTAGGAGTCTCAACACCTTTTTTTTGATATCTCAATATGTATGCATGAAATCTCTCGACATAGGCAGGAACACTCTCCCCTTTTTTTAAACAGAAGGTTCTCAATTCTTGTGCCAACCCACCCTGTGTACTCTCCACTCCAAATCGCTCTACAAAGTTCTGACTCCATGTATCCCATAGATGTGGTGTACAACTGGCCTGATATTGAAACCAAGTTCTAGCTTCTCCTCTCATGCATGCTCCAAAGACCGTCACTTTATCGCCTTTCTTCCGTCCATAGTCTACGTAATATTCCTCAAATTGCTGCAAATATTCCAAAGGATTGGAAGTGCCATCAAAGTATGGTGGAGTTACTGGCAGTACAACCTCTATCTGATATGGACTATTAGGAGGAGGCGATACTCCCAATAAGGTACTGGCAGCTGCCATCTGAGTCATAGTGGGAGCAGGCATTGGGATAGGTGTTGACGGAGTTGCCAGATCTCCAAGTTCTCCAGACTTTTTGGGAGGCATCACTATCTCCTTCTTTTCCACCGATTAAGATGCACCAGGCAGTTTAGAGGATCCCGGTAGGACCTCCAAAATGGTTGACCTTCCCTGGTCAAAGATCAACAGGAGCTAGTCGAAGGACCTCCAAATTCCTTAAGGGGAATTACTCCTTTGAAATATTTTTTTTCTTTGCTTTTGACAGTCAGAACTAGAAAATTTGTACTTCAGAAACAGAATATTTTTACAAGTACAACAAAATGAGTGCACAATCAATTTTCTTATATTCCAAGAACAAGGCCAGTTACATCATATGATAAAGGAGACTTTTAAATTCAAATTGAAATCTCCATCCAATACCAATACTAATTACTGTAAATTCAGCAATGAAACTTCTGGACGCCAAGCTGAGATCCTCAACTACAATTACTAATAAGTGTCGTCTTCCAAAACTGTACAATCCTTCCACAATATTTTTCTACTGCTCGGGCATAGTAAATATTGAAGCCCTTTCACTGTTCTAGCCTGTAAAGTCCTTCCCATAAGATCTTCACTGCAAATTCTGGATTGTTTCTTCTATTAAGATCACCTGCCTTGTGTTTTTTGTCAGTAACACTGTAGTACCCAATCTCTGCTCTACACCAACTGCAATACGAGTTTATGGAAACAACCAGCTAACCTGCACAATGATGCCTTTCTGCATACATTTCTGCCATCAAATCCCAACTCTGTATGAACTAATCTGCAAGTTTCGGACATATACCTAGCTAACCTTTCTTCTTCTGTTCAAGATTAAATCATTATCCTTATCTCTGCCATGAAACCATCTAATGTTGCTGTAAACTGAATTCCATGCATTAGAAATGAACCTGTGATGATGAATCGAAGGAAAAAACTCTTGTATTGATCCGCCCTTTGAAGAAGTTTTTTTTTTTTTTCTTCTTCTGCCTCCCATTTGTAATCCTCCTTTCCTTCTATTTCTCCTATTAGATTGGGATCCTTGCCACGGGGATAGATTATGGGAAGCGGTGAGGCAAGCGATGGATGGATGATACAGATGTGCATCTGGAGAGATCGGTAAGGCATGATTCTAGGGTATGCGGATACAGAAGCGGTGAGACAGAAGAATTTTTTTGGGTTCTTTGAACCATGAAAAAAAAACGTCATGGCTTTCTCCCCCTTTTTTTTTTTGTTCTTTTTGGCTTTAAAACTTATATCCATTTCCTTGTGGCCCATATTCCAAATGACAGCCATATAGAACAATTGGGTATGCCGTTGTCACTTGGAGCACAATAAAGCACAATAAATTTGAGATGGATTCATCATAGTCATAAGGAAATAAGGTAAATCGAAGGATGCCAGCTAATCATGTGCTGAAGGGAAGATAATGAGAGCATAGGAAAATAGCATGCTTTGGATGATTGAATGTGCGTTAAGGATAAAAATGTGAATAGTGAGCAAATGGAGAATAGATAACTTAGGCACAGGTCCCAATATAATAAGAGAAATAAAAAAAACAATGCGATCTTCTGCACTCACCTTTTGCACATCAAATCTTGCATGACCACTACTTGCACAGGAATATCTTCGCACATGTCCATCTTCCAACAACCCATAGTGTAGAGATCTTCACAATTATTGCTTACTGTTGGCAATGTTGCCAAAGGCAACACTCAGCTGGATCAACAAGCACAGGAGGAAATTTTTCAGGCACTTAATCCTCCAGTCCAGCCATCAAATTGGGTTGGTTTGGTTTCACGCCAGACCAGGGCATCACGTCCCTTGACCATTATTCCAAATGGCACGCAAGTTGACACCATTCCTCATGAGGAAGAAAAAAAGGTACATTTTGCACCTGACTTGGAGAAACTCATGCCCCATGTCATGCCTAAAGTTCGCCAAAGCATTTTGAATCTCATGCAAGCTGCTGAAGGCCGCACGCTAGCAAATGTTCATGCCACCACCAGAGCTCAACAAAGACAAGATACACCGTTCCACATCCCAACCTCCATGCTCTCAGACATATCCCAATATTGCTGCAGAGGTTGACTTACTCAAAGAAGTTGCTGCTTCACTACCACGCACTCCAGCACCCGTGGAACCAGCAGATCCTTTTTCTCATGTGCCTTTGGAACCCCAGGAGGAGCTAGCCAAGATCAAAATTCCTTTAAGCTTGGCAACCATTTTGAAACTCTGTCCTGCTCTCAAGGACCAGTTACCACTCCCAACTGTTTTAGTTGGGGCTGTGGCTACCTCTACACCCACGGTCCATGCCATGGTGGGTAATCAGCAAGTCAACCATGTTCAAATAGACGGAGGTAGCGCAGTCAATCTCATCACGAATAAACTCCGCAAACAAATGGGCATCAAACAACTCTTTCGTGCCCCATACGACATCAAGTTGGCTAATGGCCATATCACCAGACCTCAAGGCGTCACGCCTCTTCTTCACATCAACATCGGTGATCTCCGATTCCCCATGGAATTTGGAGTTTGGAAGGCTGGCGAAGATCCTGGTGATTATGAAATGTTGGTTGGCCGACCTTTTCTCCGCCAGGCCAAGAGTATCCATTACTGGGCCACGGATCAGTTGGTCATCACTGATGGTCACCTCAATGCCACCATGGACTTGGAAACAGGCAAGATCATTTCTGTTGAACATGCTGAACCCTCTCTCTCAGACACAGATTCTGAGGAAGCTCAGAATATTTATCACGTTCAGGCTCCACCTGCGAGTCTGCCTCTGTCATCCTACCCCGAATATGCTGATCCTTGGGGAGAAATGACTCTTGATCAGGACCAGGCTGTGGCTGCTTTGCTTGACCCTTACCTGGCTCCTTGCAATAGAATCCAACGTGTTGATCACTTTTCAGATGCTGCACCTCCTGCACCTCCTGTTGATGTACATGCTGTCATGAAGCAACCTCTGCTGGATGAAACTCAGCAACCTCTCTTTTTCACCACGCAGAGTGCCACGCATCCTGTTATGCTCCAACCACCTGCTCATATTGTCCAGGACACAGAAGTGATACCTCATATTCAGACTCCTGAAGTCGAGATCGTGGACGTGGGCAACAATCAGCCTGTCCGCATTGCTGCAAATCTCCCGGCCCCTTATCGTCACAGGGCTGTCAAGCTTTTCAAAAAGTTCAAACACATTTTCGCCTGGAGCTACAGAGATGTTCGGGGAATCAACAAAAGCTTGGGGGAACTCACCATTCCTACCAAATCTGATGCACGACCAGTTTAGCAACGACAGTACCGGCTCAACCCTAATTACCGTGATCGCGTCAAGGCGGAAATTGACAAACTCCTTGCTGCAGGTTTGATCTATGAGGTCAAACATTCTGAATAGGTGAGCCCCATTGTCATTGCCCTCAAACACAATGGTAAGATCCGCGTCTGCGTGGACTACCGAAAACTCAATCAGGCCACGGAGCGTGATCATTTTCCACTTCCCTTCACAGACCAGGTTCTGGAAGAGGTCGCTGGACATGAGATGTACTCCTTCATGGATGGTTTTTCTGGCTACAATCAGATCTCAATCAAAGAATCTGATCAACTCAAGACTACTTTCACCACCCCGTGGGGCACTTTTGCCTACAAGGTGGTTCCTTTTGGATTATCAAACTCTCCATCAACATTTCAACGCATCATGCTCTCAGTTTTTCATGATTTTATGAAGGAAAATCCCTTCTTACAAATTTTTCAAGATGACTTCTCTGCCTACAGTTCCATGGCTGACCATTTGGATAAATTGGAACTCGTCTTCCAGAAATGTGATGAGTCCGGCATTAGTCTCAATCCTGAGAAATGCACCTTTTGCGTCACCTCAGGAGTTCTGTTAGGCCACGTAGTCAGCAAAGCAGGTATCACCACAGATCCTGCCAAAATCAGTTGTGTGCTCAAGGCTCAAGCACCAGCCAATATCAAGGAGACACGCTCTTTCCTGGGTAAGGTCAATTATTACTCCACCTTCATTCCTGGACTAGCCGCCATTGCAGATCCCATTCATAAACTCACGGGTGACGAATCCACCTGGGCTTGGAATTCCCAGGCAGATGCTGCTTTCCAACAGTTGAAGCTTTTGCTTACTCAGGCCCCGGTTCTTGTTCCTCCTCAATGGGACAAGCCCTTTCATGTTCATGTCGATGTCTCGGCGTTTGCTATTGGAGCTGTTCTTTCTCAAGAATATGATCGCTGCACCGACACACCAAATCGACACGCCCCAGAAAACTCAATTCGGGTGGCGCAACTATTACGCCCGCAGGCGTGAAGCTTTGGGTCTCATTTTTACGTGTCCAACGCTCCGTCACTACCTTTTGGGCAGTCAAATCAAGTTCTTTGTGGACCACCAAGCACTCCTTTATTTGATCAACAAATCCCGCCCACGGGCGCATTGCTCGTTAGGTCCTTCTTCTCCAAGAATTTGCCCCTTTTGAAATTGTTCACAAGGCCGGGCAAATCTCATGTGGTCCCGGATTATCTTTCACACATCCACGGATGATCCCTCAACTGGAGTCTCGGCGCCTTTCCCCGACGCTCAACTCTTTTTAGTCACGGCAACACCACATTGGTTCCATGATTTTCAGCAGTACCTCCTCACCGGTGCCCTTCCACCAGAGGACACGACGCTCTCTCCTGCCAAGCGGCAATCCCGTCGACATCAATTTCTCCGCGAGGTCCGTGACTACACCATGGTTGCAGGACATCTCTACAAAAAGGGTAAGGATACCATCCTTCGACGCTGTGTTCTCCCTCATGAAGTTCCAGATATTGTTCGAGAAGCTCATCAAGGGCTAGGTGGTGGTCATTTTCATGGTGACACCACGGCACGCAAAATCCTTCTAGCTGGGTATTTTTGGCCCACGCTATTCAAAGACGCCCACGCCCACGCCCGCACATGTGACGCGTGCCAGCGGGTGGGACGACCTACGGCCCGTGACGTCGCCACGCCACTTCCTTTCAGCAAATGGGGAATGGATTTTGTGGGACCAATAGATCCTCCTGCGCGGCACACCCGTGCCCGCTACATTCTGGTTCTCACTGACTACGCTACCAAATGGGCGGAAGCTTGCGCACTTCCTGACAACACTGCAGCAAGCACAGCTAGGGTCCTCTATCAACAAATCATCACGCGATTCGGCTGCCCCACGGAGCTGGTCAGTGATCGTGGTGTACACTTTATCAATCATACCATCAAGGAGCTGACGGATTATCTCCTGATACATCATCACAAGAGCACCCCTTACTATCCTCAAGGTAATGGTTTGGCAGAAAGCACCAACAAAACTTTGGTCACCATTCTCAAGAAAATTTGTGACGCTTCACGCACAGACTGGCAAACAAAACTTCCTACTGTTCTTTGGGCCTACAATACTTGTTTCAAAATTGCTACAGGTCACACTCCCTTCAAATTGGTTTATGGTCAGGAAGCTCTCATGCCGTTTGAATACATCCTTCCAACACTCCGTTTTCAACTGGCTACTGCTCATAATCCACCTGCTGCACTCAAAGAAAGGGTTTATCAATTAGAACAGTTGGATGAACTTCGAAGGGATGCTTATATTCGTGTTCTTCATGGACAACAGTTGCAAAAATCTTTACATGACAAACGTTTGAAGACAAAAACATTCAAAGAAGGCGATTTGGTTCTTCTTTATGATTCTCGGTACAAAAATTTTCCGGGTAAACTTAAGTTTCGTTGGCTTGGCCCTTATCAAATTGTTCAAGTGGTTCGACCCAGCGTTTTCCAACTGGCTGAGTTAGATGGCACTCCATTACCTACACTGGTTAATGGCTTTCGCCTCAAAACATTTCATCACACAGAAAGCGAAAATCCACAAACAGATACAGTTCCAGAAGCAAACACAACAGATAGTGACTAAACAGGCGGCATATTATATTATAGGTGGATATTTTTACAAAATGCGGGCACAACCCAGCTATTTCCGCTATGGGCACTGCCCTATATACAAAAATGGGCTCAAAGCCCTATCTACTAAAAACCTACGAGGAAAAACCCTCTACTCTGGGTTCGGAGCAGAGGTAATGCGGAGGAGGTGGTAGAGGTTCTGCTCAGGGTCCCAGCGAAGGTGCAGAACCACCTCCATCCCGTTGGTCAGAGGGTCGGGATGTTCAGCCATCCATTCGCACGCCACGGTTGTGGCAGCGCCACAGGTCCAGACAATTCATTTTACAGGTGATCCACTCTTGACAGTTAGTCGGCATTGTGCAACCCTCGTTCAAACCAGCAGCCGCCATGCTCAGCGCCATCGAATGTCTTTGCTTCACTCCCGGTTCGTCTTATATAGCCAACCGAGGAACTGCTAGTCGACGTGGACCAATCAGAAATTAGCCAACGTGTTTGCAATGCAAGGCTCCTTCTAAATTGAGAATCTTTTCTCCCGCCGCATATCTAGCCAGGGTACCCTCTGACACATTCGTTTTAATGATATCCCACTTCGAGTTGCCAGCATTAAATGCCATTGCTTCTTTTCATACCCGTCAAGCCTTAATAT
This sequence comes from Isoetes taiwanensis, assembly GCA_021234155.1. Classification (NCBI taxonomy): domain Eukaryota; kingdom Viridiplantae; phylum Streptophyta; class Lycopodiopsida; order Isoetales; family Isoetaceae; genus Isoetes; species Isoetes taiwanensis. Next base: position 18,219,012 of record JAJEKV010000010.1, on the reverse strand, counting down.
GTGTCCTTTGGCCACCTGTCACATCTGATCCTTCTCTCACGTCTCATCCACACCGTTCATTGCTTCTCCCTTAAGTTGTTCGGGGACTTAGCCAAATTTTTGCCTCTCAATCCCCTCCTTGGCATCTTTCGACACCTGGCACCATCAACGGCTACAGTTTCGCCCTCATCATGCCCTTTCGCCTCCCATTGCGCGCCCTAAACCTTTTCGTCTCTCTGCGCCTTCGTTCTCTGTTCTCCGCTCTCCGCCTTCTTCACACAGTTCCTTCTGTTCCGACGTTTTTCGCCATGGCCACTCTCAAACTTTCTACCCTTCAAGCTTCTGCTCCAAGGGATGCGACTCTTTTCGGGTCTGTGTCCTTTTCGACGCCCACCTTTCGAGAGGCCCTTGTTGGTCTGAGTCGGGAAGTTGCGGAACGCCACAAGCTTTACGAATTTTCACAAATGGAGCTCCCGGCCCCAAATCCGGAGCAATTGCAGCAGTTCATAGCACACATCGTCAACAGCCCGGAAGGATTTGCTACGGTGGTAGATGGCACCACCATTTTACTTACTCAGCATTTGGTTTCTGAGGTATTCCGCATCCACCTTCTGTTTCTTGGGCTGCTTTACAGGACATAGACGTCACTCAGTTTGGCGCTCCTGCTTATCAAGCAAACCAGCATCGCCTCACAAATATTGCCAAACCACATGAGATTTTTGTGAAGTTTCTGTGGAGAAAATTGCTTGGGCATTCCATTAAGAATACCCACATCAATAAGCCGTTTTACAATATGGTCATCACTGCCATCCACTCCAATATGCATGTTGATTGGCCACAGATTTTATTCTATCGCCTTCTTCAAGAAGTAGACCGCATCCGGGCTACTCCCTCCTCTGTCTCTGAAATTTCCGTGGGAGGCTATCTACAGGTCCTAATTCGTCATTATCTTCCTGTTCTTGCGAGCCCTTCCACTTCCCATACCTCCACTCAGCGCTCTCGGCACTCCCAGCATCAAACTCAACAAGCTGTACCATCACACCAGGCCTCCCCTCGTCCTGTTCAACCTCAGGCCGTGCATGTTACTGTATCCTCTTCCTCCTCTGAGGCCACGCCTGTCAATTCCTGCCATGCCTCTAAACAATCTCAGACACAGCAGCAACAGGGCCCTGCACCTCCCCATCCTCGACAGCTCCTGTACAACTTCCAGCAAGATGTTCAAGCCGCTGCCCTGCAGCTACAAGCATCCCAGGAGGCTCTCATGGCTGGTGTTCAGGCGTCCCTGGAGGCTTCTGATGCTGTTCAAAGAGACCTTCAAGCTGCCACTGCCCATATTCAAACTTTGGAGGCCAACCTTCAAGATAAGCACGCGGCTCTATTACAGGCCCGTATTGACCTCACCAGTGCTCAGGATCAGACTAGCCTACTTACAGATCAGCAGGCTCAGCTTCAAAACCAAATTCTGGAGTTATTGGCACAACACAAGTCCAAAGATACTCTCCTGGGTGAAAAGGAGACACACATTGCTAAGCTCGATGCTTTGTACTCAGAGCTTTGTGACAATTACAACACTCAAGTTCAAAACCTAACGGAGCGTGAAACTCGACTCACCTCCCTTGAAGATCAGAACACCAAGCTCACAAATCAGTTAACGTCCCTCCAGACTCAGCTGTTGGAGGTTCAGAAACAAAAGGTCATCGATGATGCTGAGATTGCCACACTGCGCCTCAATACTCCTGGGCAATCCTCTTCACATGCCACGCTTCCTGGTAAACGGGTCCGGGATCAGTCCCGTCTTTTGTTAGAACAGGAGAATCGGATCCGTGACCTTGAACATCAGCTCCAGCAAGCAGTTCAATCTGCTGAGGAAGCCCAAAGCAAACAGGAGGGATATCTTGAAATTGCTACCAACATCCCGGTGGACTTCTATACTCCTTCCAGCTATCTAGACTATGTGGTGGCCCGACGGCACCTCTTTCTTTTGAAGTGGTACGCGGCCAATGGCCAAGTTCATCAACTGCCATTCCACAGTGGGGACTTCCTTCGGATCTGGCCGGATCTTTCTATCGAAGATAAGGGTTTATTTTGTGCACTCTTAGTCTTTGAACAACTCACGGTTGATGACCCTGAATTAGTCATCTTTCGAGTTGTTCAGCCCATGGCATATGTTTTTCATGACTTCTACCTGGCGGATCTCAAGGATAAATTCCGGGATGAGGAACATCGTGTTTTTCGCGGCAACTCCAATGCTGCTTGGTTATTATCAACCACCAACAAATATTTCAAGGATTCTGCTCGGTCTCAGACTTTTGAACAGGAGTACATGACTGAACTGGCTCAGCATTTACCTCTGTGGCAGGCTGAAACGTTGGAACAGGTCAACAAAAATCTGGCACACCCTGATGATCTCGAATTTGCCCAGATTTATATGCAGCACTTGGGCGGCTACAATCAACTCAGGGGCCTTCTGGAAAGCAAAACCATCCCCACGGGTTGGGTCAATCCTCCTGTCTATCAATTACTCTCTACTTCAGAATGGGACCATTGGTGTCGTGCTCTGGATCAAAATCTTGTTCAAGCATTTAGGGACATGGCTCTGCAACCCACGCACACAGGCATGCTTCCTTCTCCATATGCTTCCTTAGGAGCCCCTCCCCGCCCACGGTTCCTTTCTTCGATTTGGCGTCTTCCTTTTGGGCCGAAGGTCATGGATGGCCACGCCGTTCGGTTCGACTCGCCCGGATCTCCACGGATCTCGGTGGGATCCCGATTTGTCGGATGTTCCAACGGGAGGATAATGCCACTTTGGACAATACTGAAAATTGGATTTATATTGGTAATGGCGTGGTAGGCAAAGCCTGCTTTGAGGCCCCGCATGGCCTTGATACCTTCTTGCGAGAATCTTCGCCACCTCACCGGACCCTTGGTCCACCGTCAAAGCTGGTTTTACGCGGCAGCTCTCAAATGCATCCGCTTTCGGCTCTTTAAATCGGCGTGGCCCAATCTTTCACGCAATCCGAATGCGATTGTCGGTGCCTTTGGTCTCCAAACCCGCCTTCTCATGGAGTGCCGGTTTGTCCCTTGGCCGCCCATGCTGCCCTGGAAGACATGGTGCGCTCTCACTTTCTCATTGAGGCCCATCCTGCCCTCGGGCTCAACACCCCTGAAGCTCTTCAAACACACCAGGACCTCATTGCTCATTACCATCATGGCGCCCGGACCTCATTCCGTGAGGATCACTTTTTCCTACTTTGGTTTCCGCCCTCGGAAGCCATTCCTCCTTTTTCTTGGGCCGAGTGTCGTTTGGTGGGGGAGTGTTAGTCCCTGGCCTCCTGGTTCGGGACTATTCATGCACACGACGGACTAGGTCAAGCTCAAGGATCCACAGTCAGCCACGGGTCAGCCATCAAAGGCCCAGCAGAAGACCAAGCAGCAGACCACGCAGTCAAAGCCTGGGTCTACTACCAAGAGGCGCCGCTCAGACAAGTGATGGCTCGCCACCGCCCGCGTCAGCGTCAGCGTGATTCGAGGCACTTCAAGAGGCACCGCCAACATTCACCAGAATCGGGCCTCCTTCCGTGAGTCGCACCGAGATCGGTCAGAGTGTCTATATTGGGCCAAAGGCCATTGTACTATATATATGATTAGAGCTAGCACATGAAGGCTAGATGAGTTTTGAGTCTTGTCTCCTTTCAGTTTTCTCTCTATTGCGAGAGCTCATGTATGTTCATCATTGATATCAAGGAAGCTTATCATTTTCCTCTCATTTGTTCTGTTTTCTTCTTCTTGTTCTCTTCTTGCAAATCCCGCGTGACATAGTCCCCCGGACTCTCCTGTTAGATCCACGGGTCCTCATAGAGGGCTGTCTTCCAGGAGTTCCCGAACCCAGACCCCAAACAATCCTGTTACAGGTTTACATGTGCATTGCTGTTTTTCCTGTTACACCAGCTCTTTTCTAGTTTTTATACTTAAAATTCGCACCTGCATGCGGTACACAAATTCTATAGCACTTCTGGTGATGCAGCTCCTAAGCTTGTGCATGATGCACTGACTAGTGAGTACTATGGTTCTTAATCTCGAAACTCTTGACAAGAAAAATGGAATAGATCTGTTCATGTGTTTTCTTTCCCTTGTACCTTTGACCTAACATGAGCCGCTAAACCTGCACTCAAGGTTTGGGGAGGCGCCTGATTGATTAAGTGGAGAACGTTAACATGATGCGGCATTCTATAACTTCTGCATATTCATTGCTTATTAATCCAGAAATTCCATGTACATCATGATCAAGCTATAACTATGAGGATTCATGAGAATGCCTGCATATAGATTTATGGCTTTAAATATTGGAGTTTTATTAGGTAATTAGTGCGTTTTTAAACAAGCTTGTACATGTTTTCAATGTGGATGGCTGCTTGCTCCTATGCAGAAAGGTTATGAACCCTTCATCTCATTCCTAGGTCTTGAACAACTGCACAGGTTCCTGTTTGTTATGGGTCTTACACATGTTTTTATTCCTCTATCACCGTTGTGCTAGCTATACTCAAGGCTTGATTCCCACCATTTATACCATCAGGGGTTTAAAATCTGAACTATCCACTTTTTCTGTAGGTCCATCATTGGAAAAAATGGGAAATAGAAGCACACCAACATGCGGAAAACCAAGAAATGGCAGGTGAGCTTGGTATTTCCAGTACTTGTTCTGGACTACAAGGTTACATGTAAGTGGTTGAGATGTTTTTTTGGCCAACATTGCAGAGCTAACAAGAACAAGGACCATGAAAAGGCAATCACCGTTTGTGGAGTATCAGAGCTCAGGAGCATGGAGTCGAAACGGTTTTTTACTATGGGTGGTCAGTTCAATAAAGCATACCTTTCCTTCAGCTAGTTTTACAAACATGCTGTAATTTGTTTGGCAAATGCAGATTTGTTTCTTTCATTAGTTTGGTCACTTTGTGACAAAATCAGACTATCTGGCATTAAGGATGGGTTTTACGGCTGTAAGCACTTAACTAATTCAGTTAGATGTCTGCATAGTGATGCACTGCCTTGACTTGAAGTTCTTTAATTTAGTCTAAGAAGAGATTTAGTCTGATAGTACATATGATAATTTCTTACGTTCACAGCAATGCTTAGAAACACATGAAGCATTCGCTTCTATGGTAGCCTCATCTAGCATGTAAATAGAGCAAGACTGTGTCAAATAGCCCCTTACAGCAACAAGTTGTACTATATCCATTTCAAGAACCATCTAGCGAAGAGCTAACTTTTTCAATGCCGTTGTGAAAACAGTTTTAAAAGCATTTAATTCCTTAAATTTGCATTTGTAGCTCCTCTAATGAGATACTCTGCCATTTTTTGTAGAAACACCATATGGGGGACAAATATGACTTCCACAGTTATATGGTTAGATCTTTGGAAGCTGAGTTTAAAGATGTTGTGGGTATAACGTGGGCATACTTGGCTTAGCAAAATTTTTCTCTTTGGCTTCTCCAATAATTTACTTGACTCGATGATTTTCATGCAGCCGTCTATTGTGGTTATTTGTGGTAGTGTTCATGCCATTGTATATTCATGCTGAGCGCTATGTACATTAGATGTTTCTTGTTTTCAGTTTTTATAAACATCAGCAGTGTATGTTCAGTAAAACATCTTGCAGATTGCAGGGACAAATTTTTGTTTCTGGATTGCCCTGCTGCCTGTAGTTGTACGTTTGATCCACACCTGTTCTGTTTGATTTGGAGTCTTGTATTTTTCGAACATTTATCCGTTGCAATTGGTTTCATTCGGTTGGTTCTTATAGTGGGTGCAAAGCTGCAAAATATTATTGCACGCCTTGCGCTCGAGAGTCCAGGAATCTTCTTTCAAGGCTGTCAAATATTGCAATAATGCATTAAGAGTTTGCAAAATATTTGTCAATTTTGCTTAAGTTTGGAAGTACAACGGTGGTGCTAAACAGTATGATCTTGGCTGGAATCTTCAGACTAAAGGCTGTTAAGATTTCTAAAATTAAAGCTATGGAAATTATGGACATGGTATGGCTGCAGCAGCTGTCAGCAGATTTGTATCCTATGTGTTAAGGCATCTAGTTTAAAGTCGTGTGACATGTACAATAAGGTTTTAAACATGGGACAACAGATGACCCAAGTTATACAATCGTAAATGTTGGAATCCAAGTGTAAATGTAGGAATCCAAGTGTACCGGCTTAAGCTATGTTGTTTTGCTGTAGCTCTAATGCGGGATTGTCGTATATTTCCTTTTTTTCTTTCTCCATTTGGATTACGTAGTTCAATGATGATGATGCTAGACATAACTCTAGAAATCAAGTTAATTCTGATATCACATTTTTGATATTATATTTTTTGGCAGCTTTATAGTGTGCTGAAGCACATTGTGACGCATTTCACTTTATAGAGCTAAAGCGATTGATTTCCATTCTTTACAAGAAGTTAAGCATTTGACTGTTTTAAAGCATACTTTGGATATCCATGCACATCGCTAAACTGCTGAAATTGACATATTTATCTCTACACTCAAGAAGCATTAAGAAGTTCATTTATTCATTTGGATTTGGAGGATGCAAGGCAGATACTATAGAAACAATATTCTTCCCTCTTTATTCTTACGTATCGACCTAGTTCGTCCTTTCATATTCAAAGTTCAACTCTTTCACTCTTTGATTATTGATATTGTTCTGGTGGAAACTTCTCGACGCTCCTTGCCATGTGTGCAAACTTCTCAGTGTTTCCATCCCATTTGAAAAAAATATGCAATTAACAGTGACAAGGTCTCATTATAAGATTAGGCTTCTTATTATCTTTGAAGCCGCCCTCAAGTTCATCTTCAAGCTTTGAAGGTCGCAACCGCATGCAGTTACCACGAAAAATAGCATTTCTCAAGTTGCTTTTTATCTTTGAAGTCGCCCTCTATCTGGAGGACTTTGAAGTAAGAAAATATACAGTGGTATCTTGATCGACATCATTTATATGCATTATCCTTCCCATAACTTTGAGGATGTAAGACATTTCCTGCTCTCATTCATCCTCTTTTTCTTTTTGGTATGGTTAATTTAAATAGACGCATAATGTTTCCATGTTCAAAGCATTCGTAGAAAAATATGACTAGATTAAATTAAAAGATTCAATAGATAGCATTGGAGACTGAACTTTAACATTTATGCCTCTAGTTTGCTAACATTGCATAAGGACGGTAAGTGGTATATGCCTGAATGGATTACGCTCCCTCTACATGTCACACTTAGATTTAGTTTACATGGATGCATAGGGCGCTGACTAAGCATCGCGAAAAGCAACGACAATACCAAGCTAAAAAAAATTAAAGAAAACTACCATGTAGAAATATGTTTTCCCTCAAGCTTATGAAACTGTTAAGCAACATCATGGTCATACATATTTTTACACAAAAAAATTCAGCTGCCAATGATTAAATGGGCTCTTCTACATGCTTAAAAGACCCTAACAACATCACCCCTGATTTAAATTCCATATGCTTCCAGAAGCTTTGTAACCATATTATCAATAAAACTACAACCTGTCTTCTTCTTCACTAAAAGATACAATATATGAATGAAGATGCTAGAATAAAAAAACTTTTGAACCTAGGCTAATAATACAAGAAAGTTATTGCTAATTCCAGAGGTCTCCGAATACATCCACAATATTATCCGGCAGAAAAACGTCCAGAGTAATTGCGTATACACCAACGGCTCCTCCAAAGGGCAATCCATTGATGCGTTAGCATCTTGTTTTTATAACAGAATTGGGCTGGATCTGGTTCGGCTGGATCTGGTTCGGTTGGGTTGGAGGTTAAAGCAATTGCCCACCAAGTGTCAGCGGTAGCTTGTCTCAAATAAATAGCATAATAGGAAAAGTATGAAAAAAGGACTCTGCTTTATATATGAATGATATCACCACACAATATCCCTACAAATGGGGCTTCCTTAATAAATGTTATATTACATTATTAGGAAATGTTATATCAATTGATAATGGTCAATATCAATTGATAGTTGTCATGTAACCAATGTCTTAAATAGTTGACAGTTGCATAATAGAAGAAACCAATGTCTTAAAAAGTAGAGGCTAGAATTTGAAATATAGATGATAAGTTGAAGATCCACGTTTTTGCACAAGAATTCAAAAAGAAATGTGGTCCAATCGCGGTGATATTAAAATGGATGAATTTTACCGTCCATTCAATATTTTGGTTTTTGGATAGACACACTTTACGAGGACATTTAGTGAGAAACCATTCAATACAATGACGAAATTATTTTGCCTCCATCCTACATTGTTAACAATATTCATCTATGGCTTGTTTGTTTAATTTAAATAGTTTGGACGCCTATTTGCAATGCAAAAATGTTTGAACAAATCTTTTAATCTGGTTTGAATAAACCGATGGGAATAAATCCTAAATGTTTGAACAAATCTTTTAATCTGGTTTGAATAAACCGATGGGAATAAATAACTCTTGCTCTGAAGGGGTTATCAAAAGCAAGCACTCCAAACTTGCATTATTGATAGAACTCCTCTCCTAAAGCCACATTACTGACAATTTCTCCTTTACGTGCAACACAGTCATGTTGAGCTCTGTCATTTAGCTGTACGTTGCTCAGAACATCAGAGTTTATTATCGATATAACTTATTTAGGAAACCCCACTCTTTGCTTTGACTGCTAATACATTAAAGCCTCCAACGAAGGTGCCGATCCATGACATCCATATGCTTCAACCCCAATAATGCTGTATATTTACTCCCGATCATGGGAAGGGCTAGGCATTTAAGATAATGCCGTATCTTTTTACCACCTGATCCTGGGAAAGGCTAGACATTAAAATATACTATGTGAACCTCTTGTTTAGTGAAGTCAAGAAAGCCATCTGAAAACCGTAGAAAAATTCAGGAAATCTGAAAACATGAAAACTGATGTGCCCATAACTTCAAATAATTATAATACCTTAGCTGCAGCTTTTAAAATCAGGCAAAAACTTGAAGACCCAAATGCCAAAATCCTTTCCCAATTCCGTGTTGTACAAATTGAGAATAATGACAAAGTAGCGTCATGCTTTCGACTAGACGTCATTCATCAAAGTGTACCTTGTCGTGGAACATTTGCCTTCCTATTTCTGCAACAATTAAATGAGACCCAACTGCACCCTTCCGCAGCTAGAAATCTTCTGAATTTGAGATGTAATCTCAATCAAACGTTGAAGCCTCTCTTCCCTTTGCTCTCTAAGATCCTCAAGATCTGGACTAAGGGCTTTAAGCTGCTCTTTGAGTGAAGCACCTCTCATATCAGGCTGCAAAAACAGAGCATGCATGTGAGTAAGAACAAATGTGTGCATGTCTTGTTCAAGGCAAAAACAGCAACAGAGAATGCAATTCAAGTGATGCGCCTTGCTGCTGGGAATTCGTTTCTATTTCATAAATATACAAAATGCACCAGTAGCATACATCGTCCAAAATTGCTACTGTGCAGAGTAGGCCAGACTCATATATACTCATATACAGACTCATATAAAAAGGCAAGTTACATGCGATTAAATAAGCTAAGACTGCATTTTTTCAGAGCATTTCACTACACACTCCTTAGTACAGATCTTACAATGCCGGATTCATCAACTTCTTCGTAGCTCACAAAACAAAGGCAGCTAGTACAGACGAAGACATCCTCATATTCAAATAGATATGGTAAGACACCAATCTCAGGACATTCTTCTAAATTGCCAACCAATTCAAATGAACCGATCTCCTCAGGCAGCTCGAAGTCAAGATCAGGCAAATTTAAGGCATCAGACACTCTGTCCTCCAAGCTTAAGCTGCCAGAAACATCCACCACATTGTCATCCATTTTATGGCCTCCATCACCAAAAGCCATCCAACCATCAACCACCACCAAGAGATCGATTCTACGGCATTTTGGATAAGGAAGATGGTCATCTAGGAAGCCAAGGATTATCTGCTCAAACTTCCTCTTCTTTGCAGCCATGTCTCCCGGAGAACACAGCCATTACCAGCACCAGCAGCCCTTTTATAGCACAAAGAGACGATTGAATTGAACCCAAGATATTTCAGACCTTAATTTCATGTACGGAAACCAATCTAGAGTAGATTGGGCGAATCGACAACAGCCGGAGGAAGAGAATACTGTTCCAAATGATTACCAGAGCTGAGAGAATATTGCTTCATAAATGCAAAGCCGATGACGTCATGGTTAGTTATTGCCGAAGCTCCGACGCTGCATACAATCTTCGCCTAAACCTGGCCGTCACTCTTTTTTTTTTTTGCATTTTTTTTGAAGACATGTGTCTCTCCCAAATTTTTTTTGCATCAAAGAAAATAGGAAAAGGCAAAAAAGAACATGCATTAGATAGGAGTGATGGTATATCAATCGACATAACAAACCAACACGTGGAGTTTATATATTGAGGTGTGTACTATATATTTCTAATTTAATTAGTAGTTGATGGAGATAGACCTATAATAAGGGGTAGGTAATGACAAGATGCTTCATATTACTGTATATTTTATTAATTTTTATAGAGCATAAAATTCGGCCTTTTTGTACAAGAAGGACATACAATAGAAATATGCTAATTAAAAATCACCAAACAATCCAGCATGGCACTAAGACTCCTGCAAAGGGGAAAAGATCTAATATGTTAAAATAACACTAGAAACGTGTGCCCGGCGATGCCGGGCATAAATGCCTTTTGTCTTTATGGCTAGCCAGGCATTAACTGCCTTTTGTATGTTATGGTAGTGTATGAATTGTGTTTTGTGTGTATTTGATGGACTTTTGTGTGCCCTTTGTGTCTTATAGCTAGAGCCTTATGTGTGTTATATTATGGCTAGTGTGTGCTAATGCATTTTGTCTTCTAAAGCTATTTTGCAATAATTAGCTCATGTAGTTGTTAACTAAGTTTTTTGTCTTCCCTTGTGGTAGTGGATGATAGGTGAAACAATGGATGATAGGAACCTTGTGTCTTTCATTGTAGAATCTTGCATGTTACTGGTGCTGGAAGGAGGAGAAGAAATAGTGTTGCCCTATTTTGGATTTCCATGGCTCCCCTCCATAAAAGTTGATTTTCCTATTAAAAAGGGTAATGTTTCTGTTCGTGTGTTAAGATGGACCAACAACAAAGGGAAAACGACAAATGAAGAAGAGCAAGCTATTTAACTATATTGCGCGGGGAATTCTATTAAAGTGCAGGTTGCAATTGTGCCCTGCAATGAAGTATCATAAAGGCTCTTCATGAACTTCTAGACTGATGAGGCTTCTAGAACTAAATTCACATGTCATATGTTTTCCAAAAGCAATGCTGGACACATAAGGTTCTAAATAACCTCCCTATTGTCTTGGGGATAATTGAAGTTAATAGGCACCTTTAGAGAGAAATTGCATTTGCATAGGCGTGATGGGCAAAAATATGGACATAGAAGAAGAAAAAGAAAAAGAAGTAAACGGGTGCCCAATTTTTTACGCGTAAGTTGAAATAGAAACCTTATTGCTAGTATTTATAAAAGATGATTGCATTCACATCCTATAGGTCCTCACTTTGAGACAAAACTCGAGAATCTATAGCCAATTTCCAATTGCATATTTTCAAATGTTAGTGCCTAAGAAGCATTTACCTATTTTTCAAATTCTCCACAAACTATTTTTCAAACTACCTTTGAGATAGTAGACCACATAAGAACGTGTGGCAAGCATGAATACCTTGTGGCAAGTTCTGGTGAATGAAGTTAGAAGTTACATCTTCATCTTTAGGGAGCAATTGCCCTTCTAATGAAGTATTTCACTTATTAATTGTATTTCTAGAAAAGGTGCTTGTACATGGAATATTACGATGTGCATGAAAAAAGTAGCATTTTAGGTAATTGATAGCACAAATGCTGAAATTGGTCAGTTTAGCTTCTTGTAACAATCAAATAAGAATAGATGACTAGAAACGTGTGCCCGGCGATGCCGGGCATTATTAGTGGGCGTGTGGACTGAGTAGACATAATAGAGTTTGTAGGTAGAATAAAGAGTTGTAAATTTAATTGTGTTCGTAGATGTAATGGAGTGCCGAGCATAAAGGGTTTTTGAATTGGTGCTTGTGATTCGTAGGAGATAGTAGATCTAATGTTTAGTCAACATAATTGCAATTGGAGTGTAGTGGAAGATTGGATATTGGCATTATAGGCACATGTGTATATGGTGGAATCGAAGGTGGAAAATAGGTGCATGTGCACACGTACTTTCTTGGATTGACGGTGTTTCTGGATTGATCGTGGATAATGTGCTTGCAAACATCATATTGGCCCAAGATATACGTAATTGGATCAAGGTTGAACTTTGAGAATGTTCTGGCTATAGTTCAAGATCGTGTAAGATGTCAAGCAGTAGTAAACATGCATGTAATATTATACATTTCAATTCCTTCGTTTGCTAATGTAGTTAGATTGCTTAAAAGCCTTATAATACATAGTTAAAAACGTCATGGAATTGAGAATGTTCAGCAAATGTGTCAATACTTTAAAAGACATTAAAAAATTGTGTGAAAATCTCTAGGGAATATGCAAAACCAAAGATGCCTTAACATTGAAGTGAGAACCAATATAGAGTGGAAAAGCATTTTATCTGGTCATCTGGTTCTGCAACGTGGTTAAGAATCAGGGAGTGCAAGAAGCGAGTTTATAAGATTAAGTTATCTATACTAAGAATATGTTCAAGATAATGTGCTTCATACATTTAAAAGGAATCAAATCTCAACGTGGCTAAGAATCAGGGAGTGCAAGAAGCGAGTTTATAGGATTTAGTTGTCTATACTAAGAATATGTTCAAGCTTGAGATGAGATGAGATGCCTACTGAACCATTTCCACTGGAATTGATTTAATGTTTGGGTCTTTTGCACATTCATTTCATGTTCTGGAACAATGTGCAGTATAGGAGTGCAATATTACCTGCCATTATATGTCCCAGCATTTTGCTTGCAAGAGATGGAGCACTCTAGATTATGTAGTTGCCTTCTTAAAATGGCAAATTGAGTTACAAATGATAAAAATCATTGCATCAAGCACATTATGGACCCTAAATCTCAAAATGGTGGTGGCCAAGTCAACCAGTAGATCTACCACCAATAGCGTGTAAACTTCTCCATCAACTCAAATTCATCCATCAATTCATCTCTTTGTTTTAACCTTGTTAATGATTCTACTGGGTTTTTCTAGTAGGAGTCCCAATATCTTTCAGTTAAAATATCCTTAGTAGAGAGGAAGGGACTTTCAACATCCTTATCCAATAATTCAACAATTGACTCGTCATGTCTTATCCAGTGATCCCTTTACTGGCAGGACTGGATTCTACCCAGATTCACAAATGAAGTGTTATTCAAGAAATATTGAACACTGCGATGGTAACTGGACATGAAAAGTTAAGTATGAAGCTTGGCAGAAGTCTAGATGCAATTATTTTTTTCACTTCCTGAACCTTTGCTAAGCAGATTCAAATATCAAAAAGAAAAAAGAAAGAAATTCTATGACTTAGAAAACCTGGACATGTCAACAGAAGTTATATTTGTTTGGTAAGCTATGCTTCGGCCCTGTTCTTTAAATTCCTAAGTTAAAGGTCTCCCTTTTTTTTCCCTTTTAAGTACAAAAGCATGCACATTTTAGACTTGTCATATACTATGAGTGGTGCACATTTAAACAATTGCAATAGCGTTCAGATCATATGCAAACGTTTTTCTTCTCTTAACCCAACTTTTCCATCGATTGCAATCACTTGTAGATACCTCATATCCAAAGTTTTTTCTTGCTTTTAACCCAACTTTTCCATCCTACACATGCTCTAAGCGAGTTTCTCTTACACGTAGGCTAAGTGAGAAATGATACAACTTTATTGTAACAATACAACTTTATTGCATCATAAGTCTTATATATACATAAATAGTCCCATACTCTTGTCCCATTGGGCACACCTTGTGGCTTCATTACTGACATCAATATTAAAAGCATATTCGAAACCAGTATTTTTTTTTTTTTTTTATGAAATTGCAATGCAGAGAACAATGTGGCAAGATAAAACCACCTTTGAAAATTTGTGCCAGATTGCAATTGCAATGCACAACCACCTTGACCATACCCAGCTCATAAAAAAATTAATTTACATTTACATTATCAATCCTTGAGCTCCTTAAGACTATAACAATGCATTTTTAAGCAAAATGCCCATAATAAAATAACTGGAAAACCAAACATGAAAATAAGAAAACTCGTGATGGCAGCATGCCCTTTGCCACAGTGATTCTCTGTTGAAACTTAAGAGAAGTATTTTCAAGCAGGGCCTATTCTGCTAGCTTTTTTTCCCCTTTAAGCCATCGTTTGTGGGTTTTGATACAAACTGCTACTCATAAGAGGATCCCCTGGGCAGATTGTTGCAAACTTGGACATGATCATTGCAAGCGTGGAGGTGATCAGTAAGAACAATATATATAGCCCTAACTTTGAGAATATGCAAGTATCAGTAAGGTAATCTAAAATTATCACAATCTCAGCTCTTGTTCTACGTTGTGATATGCAGCTACCCAATGTAGGATTAGAGTCGCATCTCTGATTCTAGTAGCTCTGATCAAAGATGAGAGATACTGGACTATATAATCCCCTGAAGCAACCAGTCAATCAATTTTAATGAAATGTAAGCATAGGACTTCTCTTCAGATTTCTCTTTGGAAATGTAAGCATACTTCTCTTCGGTCTTTTACAAATATTCGTTTGGGTAGCATTTGCAGCTCCTCCAAATATTACCAGCCAATCTGCATTCATAATCCATGATAGACCTTGTTAAACTATACAAAGAAAAAAATTGAATACATGGTTATAGGCAAAGTCCAATCGGACATGAAATCAAAGCAAGCCTGTCTACACCTTTCCTCGACTCAATCCCCATTATGCTCCTTGCACCTGCCCGCTGTTCAAATATCAACCATATAATTTACTCAAAGCATGAAACCATTAAAATAATGAGATAATATTACCATTATGAAAAGCATAAGTATATGACTATACCTAGCTTTTATGTATTGCACAGTGAGAAATGGCACAAACTCTCGAGGATGTTTACTTGAAGACCAAAAACTGTAGAAGCCAAGGAAATGTCTCCACAATATTTCATATTGGAAAACATATTCCAAACTTATGCTGATGCCTGCAGAAAGAAAGACACATTTAATCAATGTTAAAATGAGAAGCAAAATGATGAATCAACATATTTTGGTGTAATATAACCAGTACATGGAAGATGGAAATGTTTGATTACATCCTATACAACACTTTTTATTGGAATCACATACCAGTCTAGTGTAGTCATTTTCAATTGCTCATTGCCTACAAAAGCACCATTTGCTAACACAAATTCTTCATGAGTTACGATTAGATTGTACATCCCATGTGTTACTATTAATGGATGAGAGATACACTTAAGGGCAAAGACTCTCAATTTAAATTGAAGAGATGCGAAAGGGGATAAATATCATTCAACAAACAATGTAACTGTCATATCCAATAATGTACCTATATTGAATTTGTAGCTAAAAGGCTTTGCATGGAACTTGTGCGCAACTCCATTAATTTGGCTCATTCTGGTGGCCTGTACAAATGAATAAGATTATTAGACATCTTAGAAGGAAGCCAGATAAACGTTGTTTAAAAAGAAATTCAGCAAAGTAGTACTTGGAAAGATCTTGTTGAAATGAATTTGAAATTGAAAAATGAACTATTTGCAGCTGGACACACAATAGCACATTTTGAATAAGTAAATTTCCTGCTGCTAAAATCTATATATGCCCTGACAAAGCAAGAAATCTGTAATACAAAAGCTCAACTGAAGAGGAGGAGACAACAGTAAAAAAGGGCTTTTATAGCTTCAGCCATGGCCGCTCCAAAGCTCCACGGAGAAAAAAACCATGCTGCATAAAATGATACGAAAAAATAAAATTTAGAAGTGCTACAATGTGCCTTAGACTTTGCTGGAACATGACCTCTGCTGCATTTTAACCAAGAACTCTAAGCCTAACAAATCGGCCTCAATTATCTCTCATTTTTTGAACGCAGAGCACAAACCCCAAGCATACAGGCTTTTGACTTTTGACGTGAAATGCAAAGCTGAAGCTCTTGAATCGATTCAAAAATTGCAAGAGCCTAAAAAGTCTATCGATTGTCCTGCATGACATATAGAAGAAGCATGGAAAATAAAACATGGTTTAGGTGGAGTTCTACCTGCTCAACCGATTCTTCTAGAAAAACAAAATCCCTGATGAATCCGGAAATGGATCAACGCTTTGAAAATGCTTTGAAGATTCTCTCTGCTCCTGCAATTTATTAGCTAGAAACAAATGATGGGAGGGAAGGAGAATCCTCGGCCATAACTTCTCGGCCTCTTACCCATAACGACCCCTCGGAAAAATGCTTCTTTGCCTAAAAAACTTAACTCTGTATGCTCGAAACTGAAAATGCATCACATTGCCAGCTCTTCGACCCCTCGGAAAAATGCTCCTTTGCCTAAAAAACTTAACTCTGTATGCCTAAAAAGCACACGACCCAGCTCAAGCTTAAGCATCCAAAATCGTGGGCGCCAAATAGAAGCGCAGGGAGGAAGACAATTCATATCAAGTTCTTGGAGCTCGCAACATTCAAAAGCTCCGCCAGTTCAAAACCTAGCAATCAATGCTGCCAGCCCGCGTCCCGCAAGGGGAGCTGCAAGCGGGAAGGGAACGCCGCATGCGGCGTAACATGCGGCGTTCCCTTGCACGCAACCCAACCACATCCCAAAATAAAAAAGAAGATTTGCATAGCATAGGAGATATCACCACAAAGAAAGTACATCCAAGGTTTTAGATTCGTGAGTGCTATTAACATTTGTGATCTTTGGTACATTTTTAACATTGAATATGAAACATAGTAGGTTCCAACCTTGAAATGAATTTTTTTAGTAAACATGTTCTTGTAAGAAAGAATTCGGATAAGAACAGTCAATATCAGAAGAGTACAGGAGATTACTATGATTAACTCACCACTGCAAACATATGTGTTGTCTGCTTGCAATGATTTTCCATATACCATAATTTTTACGTACAACAGACCTAAGCCAAAACAATGAAACTCAGCTATGAACGTTCTTCTTTCTAAAATTGCAAGGCAACACTATTGCAAACTTGAGAAAAAACGATCTGACTTGACACTTCAAAGCATTTGAAGATGATATACAAAGTTCTTGATCTTTTTGTTTCTATTGCCTTATGTGCCAAGGTCTATGTCACCCCTATTTTTTGACCTGCAAGGAGATAACTGAATAAAGGATTGAACAACCAAACAAAAAAATATGCTGGAATATCATGTTACCTGTAAGAACAGCAAAAACAGCAAGTCAAAGGCATATGGTAGCCACATGCACCCCATATTTCTGCAAGAGAAACATTCAGCATGGCTAGAAGATCCAAGAACCCCGAGAAGATCTGCTCAACAAAGCACATGAAAAACACGAAGAAAGTTAACAAATAGGAAAAAATATCATTTCAAGTCTGCCTTGAAATAATGTCCTATCACACTATAAATGCAATGCGGTCTATCACACCATAAAAAATTAGTTAGACCTTCAAGAGCAACATAATAGGACATAGAGTTTTTCATTAGTAACGATCTACCTTGTATTCCCTCAAGCCTGCCATGTCCAATTTGGCTTATATATTTTTGAAAAATTGTCCTGCCACGTTTAATCATCTAGTTGCTGCACATGTGGTACACATGCTTCCAATAGTACTTGTCACAGGGCGAAAGCATGCTAGGGTGTACCATCTAAAGTACTTTTTAGGGAGTGCAAAACTACCCAGCACTGGGTACTGGGAACTTGCATAAATACTGCAATAAATAATAAGTTTGAGAGTTAATCCATTTATATTAGTCTCTAATAGTATTGTTATCCTCTAATACTATAGATTGACATGTTATTGATCTTCAATTCAAATTTTTTTTATTGATTTTAATGGAAAGAAATAACAGAAAGTACCAGTTTTAAAAGTACCCAGTGTAGGTACTTTTGAGGGTTCCAAAAGTGGTACACCGTAGCATGCTTTTACCCCACAACACTCCAAGCAGGAACAAATTGAAAATCAAAATTAATTTGGACCATAAAGCAAAATTTGAAACATATTAATGGCTCAACTTAAATGAGAAGGACGAAAGGAAGCACAATGAAGCTTAGGAAATTCAATCGTAATGGGGTGCTTTATACATGCAAATCTATATACATTGCCCATCTTAAGCTAAAGAAATGAAACATTCATCTTAGATTTGCATGGCCATTCTGTTCACTTTTCGCAGCTGGACCATGCCATTTTCAGACATCATACAATAAATGCAAAAATGAGGCGGTAGTCTTGGGCTCCCTTATCCTCATAATTACTGCTGCAAAACAGTGATCGTGAAAAGATAGTGCACACTTAGAAATAGCACCTCTGAGACAAACAAAATGGCAAAAACTTTTTACCTTTGGATTTTACTCAGCATTTCGGCATGAAGGCAAACAGTTTTAAGGTCTAGCTTGCAATCCTTATTCACAGCTCATACAATATTCCTACAAATTCAACATAAATTTAGAAAGTTTATATAAGATCGTTTTCTTATAAATTGATCAATCGTTCCGCTCGTTTAGTGAGGGTGCCCCTTCCTAATTCAGACAAAACAACTTACTCTGGGGTTGGTATAATCCCAGAAGGATGCCTCGAATAGTCAACAGGTTGAGGTCCTTCCAAAGTCTGGGCCATTCTCGCTTCTTCTGATCTGAAATAATACAGACCTCCAGAGTTTTGGTCAAGAAAAAGTAACAGGGCTGCTAGAGATGGCATATCTTACTTCTTAATTTTGGTCCAAAATTAGTAGCAGGGCTGCTGGAGATGGTATACCTTATCCTTGAATCCTTCTTCAACGAAAACCTATGTCCATATTATGTGTATCGAGCTCAGGATTGCAAATTAATGCATCCCTTGGTCACACTACGGGTCCTGTCCCTTTCAAAGATTTTTTGAAGAACTAACTCTTGCCTGCAAGACTCAGAATTTAGTTTCATAATTTTGCCTTTGTAAATGAATGCCAAAATAATGTACCCGTGTGATATGAAGTTAAGAATCAGGATGGAAGATAATTTTCGATGTGGGTTCTCTTAAGGATCCATTTCCAATCAGGTATTCATAACTGCCCTACAGCAGAACACTTGTTAGCTTTCACATGGGCCATAATTAAAGAGGTCTCCAATGGGACCATCTAAAACTCATAGTCTACAGAGCCTGCACAACAAAACCCCAGAAAAGGGGGGAATTACATTACAAATGATTCTAAATGTTCCATGTATGATAGACTTACCTAAGCCAGTGCAATGGCTTTGAGAAGAAGGCAAAGTTTCAGACAGCGCAAACAAAACAATAGTGCCTGCAAAAACATGGCACCATTATGGTAAAGCCAAGCTTCTCGGAATATACATTGGCCTGGACCTCCGAATCCTGAGAAAAAGAAAGGGATAAATCACCTTGCATAAACGCAATACCTAAGGCCAATTGCCCCTATTTATAGAAGAATGCCAACAGAAAGAGTGGTGAGTCTGCATTCCATATTGCTCCTATCTGTAGAAGAATGCCAACAAAAGGAGTGATGAATCTGCATTCCATGACCACGAAAACTCTTAGAATTTAGATGCATTTTTTAGAACAAATGGCAAGAAATACTTATAGCTATGATGTTCTTGTTCTCAGTAGAAGATGAACGTGCTCAAGTTGTTAAATGAAAAGGTTCTGCAAAAAAGAGCAGAATAGGCTCACCTTAAACGAAAATCCGACATGCAAAATCCGACACAACAGCGCCCATCTCAAGAACTTGTGGCGCACAGAGAGAGTGAGCAATTCTGAAATGCCCAAATCCTGAAGCACCTAAGCTACCGAAAAACTCGAGCTTCAGAAATTCGAATACGAATTTCTTCGCACGAATGCAGAGACATGGAGAGATGGTAGCATTGAAAGATATGGGGCGGCGGGATTCAAAATTCGCATTTGCGACCCGCAAGCGGCAGAAGGGAACGCCGCACGCGTCTGCACATGCGGCGTTCCAGCTCGGAAATCAAAGCCATTCTATTTTAATAAAGAAGATTGTAATTTTTGCCATAAAATAATGCAATTTTCTACTATCACAGTTTTATCAACCCATTTCTTCAATCAGATTAGACTTAGCTCAAGTCTTACCTTGCTACAACCTTCTGGTGTGCTTCTTGTTAGTTATTTTTAATTTTTTAAGGCGAAATTTGAGGCTCATGTTCATTACGTTTGATACTTTTCGGGAGTCGGATTCCGGTCGAAAAGATTTCTCGTTGGCGCACTTGCCTTTGCCGCCCGTGTGCCGCCTTGAACTTTTACCGGCCGGAATCTCTCGGGCCGGAAAATTATCTAATACAAAACCCGCCATTTTCCCGTCTATTTTTCAAAAAGCCACAAAAATAAACGATCTCGTTTTTACTAATGCACTTCAAATACCCTTTGGTTTTGAAATGCAATGAGAATATACTTGGGAATGTTTGTTGTGACAGGTAAGTTCGTTATCGGCTGTCGAGGCGGTTAAAGTAGGGGTGTAGCTCCGTCGTTTTCCTTGCTTCCATTTGCTTGGTCGTGTTTTTCCATGTCGATTTTTGCCTCTACTCGATTTTACGGCCCTTCTTCAACCCAGTACCAAATTGATTCTCAGATTATGAAGGATCATCTGGTACTTCTCTTTGCTTCAGTTTTGGCTGCGCAATTTCGAGGTAAGCCTAAAAACATTCATTTGGTTTTGCAAGCATTTTGATTTGCCCTAATTTTCTTACATTTTTTTGATGCGCAGTGTGCCATATTCAAGCTTAAGCAATGCGGAAATTTTGTTTGCCTTTGCTTTTATTCTTGGCCTGTCAATGTTTTGCCGCCTTCGATCCTGTACAACTGAACGCTCTTAATCAAATTGGAACTGCCCTTGGATACACTGAACCTAAATTTTACTATGATCCTTGTCACTCTCCAGCCGTCACATGTGATGCCACAAATACTTCCGTTGTTATTCTCGATTTCTACAGGTATGGATTAAAAGGAACTCTCTCTGACGCTATTGGGTCCCTTACCCAAATCACAGATCTGAGGCTTGGTGTGAATACTATTTCAGGTCAAATCCCCAAAACTCTAGGTTTGCTCACTCGGGCTAAATTCGTGAACATGGGCACTAACAAACTTACTGGTTCCATTCCAGACGAAATAGGTAATATGGCCTCATTAATAGAGTTCTATTCTGACAACAATCTATTAACAGGTTCCATTCCTCCTTCTCTAGGCCAGCTTTCCAACCTCCAACTTCTTACCATCTACCATAACCAACTAAGTGGCACCATTCCTTCTCAGCTTGCTGCCTGCAGCAATATGAAGCATCTTGACCTTTCACAAAATCAATTCTCTGGTGACACTTCCGTTATTCAATATTTTACTAAGCTCGAATTCTTGGATTTGTCTTACAACCAGTTCACTGGGCCCATCTTCAATACTCTGCAAGGTATAACTACTTTACAACTAGCAGATCTTAGAAAGAACCGTTTCCTTGATATTCCATCCCCCATATCTAACAACCTTTCTTACTTAGACTTAGGGTTCAACCAGATAACAGGAGGCCTCCCTCAGAACTTTGGTGGAAAAAAGTTGCAATATCTATTTATGGACCACAATAATCTTAACGGAGAAGTTCCCGATGCAAGCTTCATTTCCATGTTCAGCCTTAAACAGTTGGACCTCTCCCATAACCTCCTCACGGGTTCTACCAAGTTTACAACATACTTGGGCAAAGCAGAGGCGAACTTGGGGTTCACTTACTTAAGTGGTGATATCGTCAAGCCATTTGATTGCAGCTTTATAAGCCCTACAGCATTGGATCAGTGTTCTCCATCTATACCTGGCGATCTTGAAAATCTTGCAATCAATGTAGGAGGTTACAATTCAATCTTTCGGGATATACAGTTCCAACGTGATGTGGACAAGGGATTTGGGTTGCACTATGATTCTGATGGTTCAAAGACGTGGGCTCTGGAAGTTTCATCAATTTTCAAAACTGTTATTCAACCTGACATTCAAGGTCTAGCAGAAATATATGAGTCCATGCGCTCATCAGAAAAATATCTAGCTTATCATGGAACTCGGTTGCGGGCAGGGTTTTACAATGTCACACTTTATTTTGCAGAGATTGAAGATGGTCATATTGGATATAGAGTGTTTGATGTGTATATCCAAGGAGTACTGGTAAAGAAAGATTTGGATGTGGCTGCTACGGTAAAAAGTAATGTTTCTTATGTTATCTCTCAGGAGTTGGAAGTTAAGAATGGCATAGTGTCTGTCCAACTATTATTTGAAGGCAGAGCCAGAGGAGATAAGTATGTTAAGCGTGGAGGTCCCATGATATCAGCCATATCTGTGACCTTAACGAAAGCTACAGGCGGCCGCTTGGGCCCCTTGGCCCTACCCGGCCTACCTGCTAAGGCTAAATCAGCAATTCTTACCATTGTTATTGTAGTAGTTGCTATCCTTGCATATTGTTGTTGTGTATTGTTCGCGTTATGGAGAAGAAAGAAGAGGCAGGAAGAAGAGAATGAACAACGACCAATTGAACCACCACCAACACCCCTGGCATAATATTTCAGAGAAGCAGGGGAAGGTTTGGATCAATCTACTACAAGGGCATATCTGCAATAATTGTACATGTTCCTTTTAGTCTCAGGATCCCATTTGGGCTTACAGCACCAATGCATTGGACTCTTGGGTGCCAAAAAGTTGAAGGGATCGCCATGTATCAACCAGGTAAATTTCACATATTCTGTCTTATATAAATGTCATATCTCAGAGCTAGTGCGTCTTAATTATATCAGGCAAAGACTAACTGTTTTTAGCATGTTTTGGCTGCTATCATTGTTCCTGGTGAACTATATAATACATTGAAGTTATTTCTTCTTGTAACTAATTGTATGTATCATGGAATGTTTCTAACTGCTGTTTCATGTGCAGGATAGATATGTCCCTTACCATTCAGCAAAAATAAAGACTTCAAAAGGGGTTCTGTATATACATAGTTGCAGCTGAGATCCACATCTCAGTGGATCGTAGTTTCATTTGCTGTGATGCTAATTTTGATATATCTTAATCTTGGACATTCAACAATTTGATTGGCCGCAAGGAATTCTTTGGAGACACATGCATTTATTCGGTTCCATCCTTCTGACTTTTCCAAATTGCTTCATTTAGCCCATTATGACACTTTTTGAGTGTCCCATAAGTGGGAGGTTTGCAGTTTCATACAAAGACCATCCTCAAGTCTGTTAATCTTCTCCTATGGAATGTATTCATTTATTTATTTGTATATAAGTGATGGTCCTCTTGTAAAATATAATACCTGCTGGTGTCTTCCACCTAAATTCAAGCCTCCTCGGATAAGGTTTAGCTTATTACAACTGATATCATTCTAATTGTGGTATGGTTGTGGGCTGGTCATGAAGGTGCAATATAAAAACAACGATAATTTCATAGCAAAACATGTTTGATGTGTTAATAAGCACGAAAGAGGCTGGTCAAAGCTCTATAAGTATCGAATGCTACTTTGCAAGCTTCGAGATTGGAGAGGGATCATATCAAAATTGCACAAAATATCCTACATTTAGGCCTATTGATGAGAAAGACGCATACCAATCTAGGAAGTAAACTAAATTTAATATCTTTAATGTCCTTACAATCTTTAGCACCTACAATCTTAGTTATGCCTAAAATGCCCCTATATTTAATCATATTGTACAATATAATGCATGACTTGGACAACCCTCTTAAACCATAATGTCTCAAATCATGTGAGATTGGCATGCATGCCTCATATGGAAAAGCTGAACTCGTGATGCCAATTTGAATGAGAATCGGAGACATGGCACTTGTTCATCTAAGGGGCAGTTGGTAAACCAATCACCTTCTTCCTCTACGAGTGGATTGTTGTCATGACAAGGGTGAGGGGGACTATGCCCACTAATAAACTTGATGACCTTCATGGCTCATTACCTCATTTCACTTCTCCAACAAATGTAGCTTTCTAGGGCCTGACATTACCACGATCTTCCATGCTGGAAGTCACATATACTATGGTTTCATTCTGTACATAAAATAGGTTTGATAAACAATATGTTTCTCAGTGCTTTTAGACAATTTTGAGCTGTAAATTTTACATATCATATTGATAAGCCCTGCCACATTCACTTGGTTGCAGCAGGAATAAGACTGGAATCCCAGACTTAAAGAAATACATGTTGCTCGAAAGATATTTTTACTTCACGCTGCTTCTTTGAATTGGAGCAAATTCTGACACGTTTATTTTTTGTTTTTTATAGAAAGAAGATCAATATCTCAATGTGGAAAGATTATATGTTCGAACAAGTACTTGCTTTTGAAGTAGACTGATTTCTGGAGACGTTCATAAGAAAATCAACATCATGGTTGTTTTTGAAGACATTGGCATTCAAAATGACATTTTGTCAAAGTAGTGTGCTGGGCTTTTCTTGCTCTTGATTTGGCCATGTCGGACTTATATGGTTAGTAAGCATATCCCTTTCATTCACGTGTTGAAAGAGTATTTAGGTTGTTTAAAGAGCCATTGTTGTTCTTCAAGGCTGATTGGTATTATGAAAGTTCATTGCATTTCTGTTACTGTTATTGCTGAAATGTTATCTAATTTTGGATCCGACTTTTGATTTTTCCCTCTTATATACGTCTGGATCAAGCAACATGTATAGTTGAAGATTCAAAAGGTTGGCATAGGCATATGCAGTATATCTCTCAAGCACAAAGGCAGATTATTCAGATTCTTTGCTCTTTAGGCATCTCAGAATTTGCTCTTTGGGCATCTCATAATTTTCGGCCCCCTTTTTCTTTGGTGTAGATAAAGCGAGTTTTATAGACATTAGTCCCTGTATAAATTGTACAAAATCCTGGCATTTTAGGTTGTCCATTGTATTCATAAAATGAATCAGTTGGAGTACTTGATTCCTAAGAAGACCACTCTACCTCATTGATTGCCTATGGGGGATGAAGACTTTGTGGAATTTGTGGTACGTATATTTATTACAAAATAAACCTGTAAATCGTCCTTTAGCAGCTAGTAGGGGCTCTTCAACATCACTGGCTTTCTTATGCATATGAGCCGAACCAGATATCTTAAGCAATGGATTCTACATGATCCATTTGCCATGTATGGACCCGGATTCCACTTTTTTCAATGGTCCTTACTCTGAATCCAAATGCACATTCTTAAAATGTTTTCATCTTGCTACTAAATCTGTCAATGCAAATGTCAATGTAAACACACAAAAACAGTCTACAAAATCTTTGTTTTGCTGTGATAATCTGACATCCTTAAAAGCATTACTTCATTTAGATGTCAACCAACTATAAACACTATGTCTGCTATGTCTTCATGTTTGGGTTATATTCTAGATATTCTAGAATTTTGAACAGGATTTTTAAAAGCCGTGTTCATAATTATGACTTTAATTTGCTGGATGCAGGTGGACATTAGATGTAGTATAGCTATTGATGCGGTAATTGGCCTACTAGAAAGGGGAGAACTAGCACGGTAATTGTTTGATATCAAGTATTCCGTTTTCTTATAGCTATAAAGAGATTAGAGACTTCATATGCTGTGAGGATATGTTGAAAGATGGATTGGTCCACTAGAATCTATGAGCACAAGAAAGGGGAGTATTTGCAAAAATGGTTGCTGACTTTAAGATTCTGTGCTACACAGGCATTCTGCAGAGTTTGAATTGGGGCAGCTTTTGCACTCACAATCACAAACATAGAGGTGGATAAAGCTCCTTTTTTACTTTAAATATTTAAGTAATTGCTTCCTCCATTTCCTTCAGCGCACAAAAATGGAGGAAGCAAATTGGAATCGGAGGCCTCTGGCAGCAATAGCAGATTAGATTAAACAAGCGGTTCAGCTTTGCAGTAAGCTTGGTTCCTGGTAAGTATGTACTCCACCATTTTAAAGATCTGCATTCTTCATATTTGCACCTTTGTTGTTGCAAGTTACATCTTTACATGCCAGGGCTTCAAGCTTCAAGTACTACTTTGGCTTCTTTTTTTTCAATTTTGTTTGTGGTACGAGTATAAGGCCAATCTACAAGGCATGGTTGATGCTCTAAACCTTAAAAGTGGGCATGGAAAGCTGGAAACATTTGCATTAGATCTACATAGATTAAGTTACATTATCTTCTTATTATAATCAGTATGACTTTGATTTTTTTGGACTACTATAAAAGCTTCTTTTTCTATGAATACAGGAAGATTAGCTGGATAGAACAAAGCATTTGCTTTGTCACCAATGCGCAATCTCTATCACAAATGGTTTTATGCGAACGTGTCTTTGTAACAACTTATTCTTGGATGGAAGTTGTGCTATCAGAAAAAGCCATTGTAGCAAATTGATAATGTTGACCAATCCCTTATATTATTGTGATCCTTAAAGCATTTAACCAATTGTCACACGCATGTATGTGACTACTTTTCTAATGTGAACATATGTGCCTTTCTCTTTTAAGCTCGAATAAGTAATGTTCTAAGACATCATGTAAATGAGTGTTAGAGAGCAAATCATTGATAAGATACGTTTATATTTATTTGTACAATTATTTTTTTAGAAATGTCAAGTATTGGCTTTACAACTTGATTTTAACCAATAAGCATGATGTAATTTCGCAGTTGTATACAATATGACTGGGGTGTGCTCCATGGTGAATTTAATATTTTGCTACATTAATTATCCCTAAGTTCCTCCTTAAAGCTTATCCCAACTTATGCGTGACAAAGTTAAACATTGCTACTTCTATGATATGTTCGTAGCATGTCTGCTTATAGACTTAAGCTTATCGTGCCTATACCTTAGATTATATCTGATCTTTCAAGCTTACAGACGTGCCCACTAATTCTAAGGGTGACATTTTGAGCATAAATTTTAGATCTGTCTTTCCAAATTTTCGTCTTTAGAGGTAGATTTAACTGCCCCCCACATTCGTTATGAAGCTGTATTTTCTCTATTGAAATACATAAATACAAAGTTAATACATTAATGATACTGACATTACACAATTTCAATAACAAGAACAATTACAAAAGCAAATAATGTCCGTTTTTGCATTTTTGCCAATATCAAGATAACATTGTTGTCGATGTTGCACATATAGATGTTAAACGACGAGTAAAAACACATGACATGACATTAGCCTGGCAATGTCGGGCATATATTTACTAGTCTACTTATTTAAAATGTTTTTGGGGGTTGCTGGTAATGCCGGTGTGCCCTTTTCTGGTGTTACATTTGGAAGCCAAAAACTGGTTTTCAGGCCAAACTCTTCTTTCCGACTATCTTTTTCCCTTTACCTTTCTTTAACGCCACCATCAGCTAACTTGTCAGGGGCCAGTGGATCTCTGTTTGATGATGGCAGGCTGGGTTTCAAAGTAGACGGCTTCCTTGCTTAGGGTTTTTGGTAGAAAAGGAGAGGGCATTTGCATTTGGCTAAGGGAGCTTGGAGCAATCGAGTTGGAGAGGTTTTTTGCATTCGGCTAAGGGAGCAATCGAGTTGGAGGAGGTGCAGGTTTTTGCTTTAGTTTTTACATTTCTTTATTCTAAACTTTTCTTCTCTCGATTCTGTAATCCGACCCTATTCTATCTCTGTTTTCAGAGGGATAATATCAGAATTTGTGCCAGGGAGCCGCTTTGGAGGCGTCAAGCAGTTTCAACAACAGTTTTCAGCGAGTTTCTACAAGGCCTTGAGCAAGTTTCTTCATCGAGTTTTTGTTTAACCCACTGGTTAGGTCGCTCCAATTTTTGTACTTCCCTATATTTTGACTTTGACTCTGTTCCTCTTGAAAACAATCCGTTGGTGCTCTTCTGAGAAAATCTGTGAATAAAGAGACCTATGGCCGGTTATAGATTTGCCCTGTTTCAAAGAAAAAGACCCATGGATGCCATGTTTCGATGAAAAAAAGAACCATGGCCGCGTTGTTTCGATGATTTTCATTTGCTTTAACACGGGCTGGCCTTGGCTTGCTGCCTTGGATTTCTTTAGCTCTTCCGAAAGCATCAGGATTTCCAATACCTGAAAGCTCGCTTGAAGGATGTAATACTGCATTGAATGATTTGTAGCAAAGCTTTAATGATGATTGATTTGCAACAGAGCTTCTGCAATGCCAAATGCCAGGGGCCTGAATAGTATGGATGAATAGCATGCCTTTTACATTGCACAAAAGCTCTGTATCTGCTCTGTACACGAAAGCTCTGTGTTACAGATTTGCTGCCATTATCTGAGGTCTGGTTTTCCTATAATGCACCTTCCTATTCATAGAATTCGATTTGCCCTGTTTCAATGTGCCTAATCTGTCAATTCTAGTTATTGAATTAGTTTTTTGGTTTTTGCAAAGGCTTTTCATTAGCTAATTGAATGGTGTATTAAGCTATTTGTTATGTATCTGTAGTTAAATAGGGCCGTAGTCTTGGCATCGCATCAGAAATACACCTTTGTAGCAAAACGGCAGACTATTGTGGTGTTCTAGCCGATCACACATAAGGTAAAAAAACGTTTTACTCCTTCCATGTTTACTAGAAGATAGGGACTATAAGGTGGAACATTTTTTAAAGATGAGATAAGATAAGATGAATGTTATTCTAAGATTGTTTGTCATACAATTGGTATAGTACAACATTATAAGACTGTTTCTGATAAGATAATTAAATCGATGGTATAGCATTATGGATAAATTATTGGCATGCTATAAAAGTGTCCCTGCGATGGAATTGTAAGCTGGAATATTTTTTAAAGGAACATATTTACTAGAAGATAGGGACTGAAAGGTGGAACATTTTTTGAAGGAAAGCTATCTGTTATATCTGTTATATATATACAATAACTTAAGCTGCCCCCTTATGGATAAAGATTTGGGTGTCGCCACGTCGGCCGTCGATCTCAGATCTGGACGGCCCATGTTGCGCCACCCAAATCTCTATCCATAAGGGGGCAGCTTAATCTGGATTCATCTGGGCCATCGAACGTGCTAGATCGACGGCCCAGATAAAAGCCCCCTTATTTGGGGCTTTTGATTTGGGCCGTCAGATTTTAAGATTTGATCTCGACCGTCGATAAAAAGTCAATGATATTAAATGGCACCTTGAGGTGGCGCCACCTTATATGTCTATATTGATTGCATTTAATGCATCTTAATGTATGTGATGAGGTGGCATAGCAATTAGGTATCATTAATAAACCCATTAGAAGATTGCTTGCGTAAATAACAAGCAATTTTTTAACACTTAAAAATCTATGGCCTAATCGACCACGATGGTTCTAAGTACTCCCTATTTGGGTTGGGCTCCCATGGAAACCCTTCCGGCTTTCATTAAAACCAGGAAGGGTTTCCACGGAAACCCTTCCTATTTTCCATGGAAACCCTTCCTATTTTCTATGGAAACCCTTCCTATTTTCCATGTTTGGAAAATAGGAAGGGAAACCCTTCCTGGTTTTAATGGAAAATTGGAAGGGTTTCCAATTTGAAAATCAGAAGGGTTTCCTCAGAAAATGGGAAGGGTTTCCATTTTTTTTTTTCAAGGCACACACCGCCCAACACGCACGCCGCCATTAATGGTGCACGCTCATGCACGCTCATAAATATGCACGACACTCAAGAATTTAAATTTTAATTCAAATGGAAACCCTTCCTATTTTCCAAACCCATGAGAAAATAGGAAGGGTTTCCACAAATGGGGGAAAGTAGGAAGGGTTTCCACGTTTCATCAAAAAAAATTTAAGGGGAACAAATTTCTAGTTTTCTTGTTATCATTTCTAGTTTTCTTGTTATCACATAATTGTATAAGAGGATACATGCAATCATGTAATTTTATAAGAGGAAACACACAAGGGATGTAAAAGCGCCAAGCTAAACACCCCCAACATGACAATGAAAGTGTAGCATCTAGATTCGAGCATCTAGATCCGAGCCGAACAAACAACATTTACAATCAACAAGTTCCAATGTTACTTTGGCTAGGGGATGAAAAAACAAAGAAACACATATGCAATCCTAAAAGGCATATAAGGATTGTAGCCAACTCAGAGAAAAGAGAGGAGAGAGAAACTAGTGTTGTAACACATGGTAACCAAGATAATTTATAATGCAGAATTGGCTAGCAACTTTCATTCTACAATGTAAGGGAATGTCAGTGTAAGGTATCTTTCTATTGATGTCATTTACAACAGATTGTAAAAATTACCATATCTACTAGACCGTATCTCTGTTTGCCTTGAAACAACAAGCGTTATAGAGCTTAATCAAATGCCTAAAATTAGTGCTAGGCGACCCTTTTTCAAAATCGTAGTCTAACTTTGTCTAAACAAGACAAATAGTTTCTTTTTTTCAAAACTAACATCAAATTGGGGAAATGGCCATATCTAATAGACCGTACATCTGTTTGCATTGAAACATCAGGCATCGGAAAGCTAAATCAAATGCCTAAAAGTATTGCTAGGTGGACATCTTCCAAATTCCTAGTCTATGTATGTTTAAATGAGACAAATAGCCATAGAACAAATATTTATTCAAGCTATAGCTACAACCACTATTCAAGCATTTCAAGTTCAAGATTTCTTTGTTCTATCATCATGGAATCTTAGTAGATACGCAATTGCTAACTAAGAACCCATGAAGGCATAAATAATGCTAAGAAGCATCAAGTCTGAGAAGCTTTGGATTCATAAACTAATTCTGTACATCCACCATATGCAAGACTGTTCCTATCAATGTACAATTATAATCAGTGAAGCAAACCTTAAAAAGCTCGCCTCCAAGTACTTAAGCTCCTATCCTTGCCATGGATTGAATATCTAGCATTTGAGCCGTCATTTGTTGGCAACAAGTAACCATTTCTTGCATCAAAACTCGCAAATTCAAACTAAATGTTGCTAGTTAAATGCAGCAAGTCATTGCCATCGCTATGTAAAATTGAATCATGTGTTGCCACAGATAATCAAGAGCCACAAATTGATTGGAACATTGGCAAATGGAAATGCACTATGTGTTGCCACAGATAATCAAGAGCCACAAATTGATTGGAACATTGGCAAATGGAAATGCGAAGATAAGCTTCCATCATAGCATATTAGCGACTTATTTTTGCATGTCCTATTCCGGACCGAAACAAAGTTTTGGATCAAAATAGAAGTTCAAACTGAACAAGAGTTTATGATAAAACACTAAGCGGCATTAGGTTTCAAGCATATATCATCTGACTAAATTTGCTTCAAAAGCACATCTTGTATCCACAAAGCCATCATCATAAGATACAAATATCCTGAAATGAATAGACAGATGGGTCATTGCCTACCTTAAGCATATGATCATAAGATCTTTTCGAACAACTTCTACCATCGAATAATATATATGCAGGTGGTCCGGCTTTCTGTTGCGCCCAAAGATATCTACCAGTATAAGGCATCTACGGGGGATACATCGGTTGGCATTCAGCCATGCTTCATCACCCAAAACTGAAATCTATTAAGACTTAGATCCAAAGAAAGATCCGCAATATTGAATCCTAAGAAAATATGCATCGAGGTGTGGCTAAGAAAATCTTTGTTTTGCCAATCACGAGGTCGAAACCGGCATTTTCGAAGTTCGAAGTAGCATTTAGGGCATTTCAATCCATTTCGACCAAGAACAAGCTTAATCGGCCATTTCTTCGAAAGGCATAAAGCCTTATTTCATGGGCTCAGCACAGGCATCCAGATTTAGAAGAATCGGCCATGCTTGCCAAGGGTTATTATACACCTGTTCTTCTATTTCTATTTTGACCACATTTCCGTTTTAGAACTTTAGAGGGCCAAAGACATACCGTCTTGCTTGAGCGGGCATCGTAGAAAACATCGATTTGCAATAGCAGATCATGCACTGCTAGTTTAGAAGCTCTTCGGTTATACTTCAAAACACTTATCTGTATGAAACACTCGATGGTCTCAAGCGATCTGCAAGCGATATGCCATCGCCATCTCTGCTGTTATTGCTTCCAGATTCCGCCATAGCTGCCGCCTTCTTGTCACCATCTGTATGCTGCCCACCTAAGATCTAAAAAAAAAACTCATGCCATATCTTCCTTCCCTCATCCTACTTGCCGCCATAACCCTGCTGATGTTCGATCTACAGAAGAAAGGAAAGAGGATCAAGAAGCAAACCGTACTGAAGCTTGAAGAAGAAAGAAGAGATAACCGCCTATTTGCTGCTGTAGGATTTGCAGAAGGAAGAAAAGGGAAATCAATCGCCAAAACGCAAAGACAACCGCCGGAGGAAGCGATGAGCTAAGAATAAAAAATAAAATTCCCTTTTCTGAAAAAAAAGCACAGCCGTAAAAAATTAAGTCGAAGCATTAATTACGGCGTGGAAACCCAAAAAAAATTATATTGTCGTGGAAACCCTTCCGGATTTTAAGGAAATTTGGAAGGGTTTCCATTTTTTTTTTTAATAACCCCAATCGGGGGGAGATAGTGTGAGCGAATCGACCACTTTGCCCTTACGCTTAGGCACACATATTGCCTTTATGCTACGTGATGAAGTGGCGTAAGCAATTAAGCAACATTATGAGGTGGCATTAATTATGAGGTGGTTTTTCACAGATTCGCAAAGAGCTAGGTTTGGCCACAGATCCGGTTGGTACTCTACTGTGTAATTAGCTGTAACGTACAAATAGTTCAAAGAGTAATAATCCCTATAAAAGGTAACGATCTGTCCAGCTTTTGCATTCACAGAGTATCTCAGCCGATTATTTTTTAGAAATGCTAACATTGCCTACTGCCAAGATTCATGAATCTTGGTCTGGATCGGTCCAAAACAGGTTCGACCTTTCAAATTTGTGACGAATTGGGACAAACAAGGGGCCAAAAAAGAACTAGCGAAGCGGCCAGTTGTTAGGCCATTATAGCCTGGAAGGGGCTGGCAGAGATGGCCTATAACAAGATGTTTCTGCTTGCTTTTCCCTTTTTTCCCAGCAAATCCTTCGATGCGCTGTTTGCAAGAGTTTGGCAAGGGACAATGTAAGTAAAGGCTTTATTGATAAGTCACAAAATCTGTTACTTTTGGTTATCTACTGGCAAAAAAATGATCTTGGCCACAGTAGCATCCGCGCGGTTTAAGGACAAGCTTAGATTTATGCTATCCATCTGGGACGTCCGTATTTAGAGTCTGGGATGTGGTATTTCTGGACTTTCTTGGTGGTATTTCTGGACATCCGTTATCAGCCAAGTGGTATTTCCGGCCAAAAAAAGTGGTATTTCCAGCCAAAAAGGGTGGTATTTCCGGCCAAAAAGTGGTATTTCTGGCCAAAAACCAAGCGCGAAACTACGCGGCGGAGCTGAA
This sequence comes from Isoetes taiwanensis, assembly GCA_021234155.1. NCBI lineage: Eukaryota > Viridiplantae > Streptophyta > Lycopodiopsida > Isoetales > Isoetaceae > Isoetes > Isoetes taiwanensis. The sequence goes on along the minus strand of JAJEKV010000010.1, from coordinate 18,185,501 downwards.
ATCTTTGGTCGGATCGTTCTTGCAGCTCCGTGGATGTCTTGAACTGCTTCAAAAGCCCTTCTAATCACTTTGTCTGCCTCTTTAATGTTAGTTTGATGAAGAGAGGAAGCGATTTGAGCCCAGATAGAGCCGGATTGATCCAAAAATGCCCCAAAACAGTTGATTCTGGGCTTGAAACTGTGAAGTTACAGTGGCTGATAACGGATGGCCGGAAATACCCCAAAAAAAGTCCGGAAATACCACATCCCGGACTCTAAATACGGCGGTCCATCTGCTTGGGTTAGGCTCTACCAACTGGATTGCAGAATAAGATTTAAGAAAGGGGAAACCAAAGGCTGTGCTGCATCAGAGGGACAGAAAACTCAAGAAAATGAGATGGTGTAAACATAATCCAATTCATTTTCACGGATCAGTCTTGCATTCGCTCTGTTTGGGCGAAAAAAGGGAAGTTTCTTGTTGCTGCCATTTGGCCGCTGCTTCAAGATTTCCGATAATGCCCCTGCCTTTTTCATGCGAATGCTTCGGATTTGAAGGCTGCAAATGGGACTTTTCTTTTGCTTTTGCATGTTTTGCTCTGTAAAATGAAGGCACCCGGCGTCTCTGAGCAGATAACTCGATTTTGAGCTTCAATAGTAGATGAACCTTCTGATATTTCAACATTTCCTCTGATATGCCTTGAATTCGTGACATTTTCCAAGGCCCCATATATAAAAGGAATCTCTTTCTCAACAGGCCTTAAATATTTGAAGCCTTCATTTGTCTTCTAAATTTGGCCTTCATTTCTGGCTGATAAGCTTACCTGGAGAAGAGCACGAACACATGAATCTTCCTTACTACTTCAGTATTCTCGGCCAGTTCAGTGGGAAGGTATCCGCCAACTTTATTGGCTCCCGAAATCGGGTCAATCCGCCAAGAGGGTTCGCCTAGGCGAACCCCGAAGATTCGCCCAGGCGGACCCGGAGGATTCGCCCAAGCGAATTCTCTGGGGACGTGGCGGCCGAAGTGGCGTTGCTGACGGGTTCGCCTGGGCGAACCCAAACCCGGGTTAAGCCGTGCAGGCGTCAGGGTGGCCGTTCGGAAAGTGTACGGGGCGCCCAGGTTCAGGCGGATTCGCCTGGGCGAACCCACAGTCAATTCAAGGGGCGGCGGGGGCGTCAGGGTGGCAGTCCGCCGACGGCGTCAGGGTGGCAGCCCGGGTTCGCTTAAGCGAACCCGTGGGCGGCTTGTCAGGCTGGCAGGGGGGCCACCATGCCCCCACAATTTTCAAATGCGGGAGTTTTTTTTTAACCCCGAAATTTAATGCCCAAGTTTTTTTTAATGCCCAAGTTTTTTTTAATGCCCAAGAAAGAAAGAACGATTCGCCTGGGCGAATCCTTATACGAGCCTAAGGGCTATTTATGCGCGCCGAGACGTTGTATGCTCATATCGTTTGGGAGGGCGCAGGTGCTTCAGTGCTGGTGCTATAGCATGCGCTGCTGCTAAAACAGGTGCGCTCCATATATGTCTCATATCCTTTTGCATTCTCAATATTGAGCATAGGCCTTATTTTTTTGCCCATCCGTCCGAAATAAGTGCTGCTGATCCCCGCCTACCCCCGGTCCCGCAGAGAAGCGGGAGGGCACCCGTCGAGAGCCATGTTCAGCTGATGCACCGCTGGGCTGCATATTGTCAGGATCTTGCAGTTGACGATGAGTCCAGTGAATCCAGCGGTTGGTTGTACCGGCGTGTAACCGGGCCCTAGAGTACATATTGTGATGCTTTCCATGTTTTTGTTCAATGTTATTTCAATAAGATCACAGTCGAAAATATTTTTTCATCCAATCTCACCACATTACACCATGTAGGCGGCAGTTTGGGTACGGACTGGGAAAGCCTCGAGAGCGGGATTGACGATTGGAAAGCTTCCGGGAAGGTGATTTTTCACCAGCCACGGAATCCCATATCTTTGCCTGACCCTTGGACCGGCCATGGATCCTAGTCATCCAAGATGACAGGATGTTGGGAGGCTTCTTTGTGAGATGGCCGCCCGGGCGGTTGGGCCATGGATTCAACCTTCACGTACAAATCGTGGAAGTTTCCGTTTATGCGGGGCGGTTGTGCCGATTGCGGGGGTGTGGGGTTCCCGGTCTTTTACATCTTTGGCGGCGTAGGCCGACGAGGGGCATCGGCGACATGCCCGAAGATAGCACCGCGTCTTGTGTTTGAAGCGGATGGGCACAATCGGGCCTAGGTCAATCACCATTGACATGGGCCGGTGGAGAGAGCGGGCTATCACGAGGTCGTGTGTCGAAGACCCACATTGTTGGGTAGGCGGTGGCAGGTATGATGAGCACACAATGATTGTATCGCTTGATGGAGAACGACACTCATGGTTCGACAAAGCGAGGTTTGCGGCAATGTTCTTGCATGTTGGTTCCATGCTAAACGTGCATGGCAAAATACTTGCCGCCACGCCGGGCCGGGAGCCGTTGAAGAGGGGCGTGGCTCTGCGGGCTGGGCCGAAGTTGATGACGGAACCGAACCCCAAAGCGTACCACCCGGCCGGTTGGCACAATTTCAACTTCATGCGGAGAAAACCACATCATACAAGGGTGAGTGCACAACGGCGTTTAGCTCATACATGTAGATATTTGGGGCAAACATCGACCCGAGGCGATGTAGGTACTTGAATCACAATTGGCTGAATGGGGCAACGTGGGATGGTAAATGGCAACGACACAAACGGATGTTCAACCATGCAGATGTGGATACGACAAACTACATTGGAAGCGCCTTTGGAAAGTTACGAAGACCCAAACCGCGGTGCAAGGTCAATATAAGGATGTACACGCTAGTGTCCCATCTCATAGGCTTTCTGGACGGGGCCTTCCCTGCTGGAGGCACAATCTTGACTCGGTGCGAAGAAAGATGGAGTCTTGGTAAGTCTGATGGGGTCCTACTCTTTCGTATTTTCTGTGCTTTTGTCCTATCGCCAACCCTCACCGATGTTTTTTACGTCGGTAGAGTATGGACGTTATAGCACATGTTCATATCCGAAGAGACATGCGGGTGCTCACTCGCTTATCCAGTCCTTGCACGATAACCCCAACGCCATTCGCCTCGAAGATGCTACCGACGTCAGGCTATCTATGGCAAGTCAGTCAACAGAGGGTTTGAGATACACTCAGCACATGAGAATGCGATATTGTGATTGTCCATGCCCCCATGCTGTGTGCAAACATCTCATAGCGGGAGACTACTTCCTTAGCGGCAGACCACCCCGTATTTGTTCAATGAGCTATTCGAACCGACAATTCATTTCGCCCTTGCCTCCAAGACCGCCCGCTCCTTGAGCGGCGTCCATGTGCTAATGCCGTTGCTACAACGGTGGGATCGTTGCTCATGGCGAACACCAATGCAATGCGAGGCCACCATGCAAAATGCCGATGCTCTTGACCCGGCGAGAGGTCGCGTGACATGATTTCCAAGGTAGGCGGGCAGATCCGATTCCATAGAGACGCCGGCCCGCCCGCTGTTCCGTCTACCATGGGAGGTATGACACCACGGCGGGAACATGCCCGCGATGGAGTCCACGAGATGATGGCCAAAAGGGTAGCCGGGACCAACCGCCACGACCTCGGCACGGACGAGGGGCCACAGTGGAAGCTGATGGGTCACAACCCAAGTTTTAAGTAGTGTACAATTCACACGTTATAATTTTTGGGTGGCCATTTCTAAGTTTTTAAACCATTTAACCATTTAAGCAACCTTTCTGTTACAATTACCACTAACAGTGACCACCGAGCCTTTGTCGGTACCAGTACACCCTACAATAAAGCAGCCCGACTACTACCGGCCACTCATTCCTAAACTGTCGCACATCTTGCGCCGTGTACCAGGCCCTGCTAATTGGCACAATTGCATCCGGCCTCGTCACGCCCTGCGTATCGCGACGAAGCCGCGCATGATGAAGCCAATATGCATGCCGCGGTGTTGTTATCGATCAGAAGCGGACGCGTGACCCGGTCGGCAGCGTACCGCCCCCGAGAATGTACCCGTTTGGTGCCCCAAATTTCGAAGAAGTAAGCCGCTTGTTGAAAAAAGACACCGCAGGTGAGATCACGACAAAGGAGCACATAATAGCATGAGGCAAGCACAAGAAACACTCACGACCGAAGCGAGGGTAGGTTGAGACGAACTCCAGAGACTCCTGGCCGTGTGGGAAGGTTGTCGAAGTACCACCACCCCACATGATCGTCGTCTCCAAGGCCCAGGCGGCGGCGCAGGTCCGCGTCTCATTTGAGGGTAACGAGCATCCAATGGCCACTGCACGGCAATGATGTAATGATTTTAACAATGCTCTGTGCACCAATTGAAACTAAAGCAAAGAAGCTGCGTGCTTCCCGTGACGATGGGCCATAGGATCGGGACGAAGTGTACCCCAATCGGGATGCTCACCGGGAAGAAAGTGGGAGGCGCACTCCTCGGGGAGACGCGTTGTGTGTCTCCGGGGCGTAGTCGTGGTAGAACCAGGGTCCACCATCAACAACTTCGCGACGCCCGCCGGGTAGCATGTGGCGCAAGGCACTCATTACATGGAACTCCGGTGGTTAGATGTCGACATCATTAGATACAAACTAAAAGCGGACCGCATTACCTCATCAACACTTTCGTATATGTCCCTCCTCCCTTTGTCCGCCGGGTTGTGCAAGCCTCGATAAGGTCAACGCTGATGAGTTGCACGCCGCATCTTTGGGCGGGCCCTCCGCAAGACCCGGTGGCGACGCTATCCGACGCCCTCCTCGCGACCGCGGCGAGATGCTCGGTAATCTGCTGGCCGTAGAAGTGGGTGAACACCCTAACCTCCTCCCAGAAGAGGGACTGAAGCCGCTGCGGCTGGGCGGGATCACGCAAGTGCTCGGGAACTGTCTTGCCGACCTTACGTGTGGTTTGGGACCAACCTCGAATGGGTACACACACGGTAGCTCGGATGGTGTGCTGTCAAACTCTCAAGGTGGTACATGAAGAAACCGCGGGCTCGGTCTCTCATCCATGCCTCAGTTCCCTCGACATTGCGGTCGGGCGGAAATGGCGAGGTCAAAGTGTGTGCCATACCCGTGCCTGCCATTGCGGTCCTCACTATGTCGTCAAAGACCTGCCCGCCCCCGGGTGGGTCGATCGCAATCACAAGCGCATAAGCGCCCTATGGAAGGAGGGGTGGCCATAAGCAGATCGGTAAACGGCGGGCGTGTCCCATGAGAGGGGGCTCTGCGTCGACGTAGCCCTACCTGATTTGGAACTTCGTCCATGTCGTCATGCAATTCACTATCGCGGAGGGCGAATGAGGGATCAGTAGGAGTGTGGACGCTGCGGGCTACCGAAAGACTTTGTGAAGATGGACCCTCTTCGTAAACTTTTGAGACTCCCGTATCACGAGGAGGAGCTCGGCTAGCGCTCCTGCCGTGGGCAAATGACCAGCCATCCTGCGTGCAATGGCCCGGTCATTGAGAAGGGCATGTGCGGTCTGTCCTCCTCGGACTCCACACGTGGCACCAGCTCTGGCTCTAATGCAACCTTCATAAAAGGGCTACATCCTCTCGCGCTCCCGCCTGTGCTGTGAGCTGGCCTCGTGGAACATGGCGTCCGGGCCCTCAGGAAAGGCCTCCAAGGCGGCCTCTGGGGTTAGGACATGTTGTAGCCGCATTGTTGTTGCGCCTTGCCGCCTCGCTTCCCTGTGTCTTGCAGCAGCCTCCAACATACGCGCGGCTTTGGCAGGATCTTCTCGACGTTTAGCTGCCCTCTCCCGCTCGGACACCACCCTACCTGCATCTCGCGAGCGGTGCGGCGGACCGTGGCGGAATAATACGTCGGTGGGCCACCAAAGATCTGGGTGGTGGCTCTGGTGGTGGCCCCATGCTCCGTCACGCGTCAAACCCGGAAATCCCGGGTCACGACGTATCCTGTCGGCATAGTGATTGCACCCAGGTGCTGTGCAAATCCACCGCTGCGCAATTGTTGGGGCCCGACCGCTCTCAACCGACGTGACCCTGCGGACGAGGCACCAAATGCCATGGTATTCCCTGCCACAAAACAAATACGGTTAACAAGCACACACAACAAACCTGGCGGGTTCAGACAATGTCAGTTGGGGTACCATTCTAGAATGCTACCGATGCGTCCGGGAAGACTGGCGCCGCTCTGTAGGCCAAACGGCAGGGGACGCTCCTCCATGCCAACTGGTGGAACTGCATCTGAATAAGACATGGTTCTCGACGGTCTCGAATAGATATCTGAGGTACAGGTGAACATTAACGCAAGCCTGAGTACAAACCTATTGATGCATTGGGGTCTTCACAAAACACAAATAGAACAAATAGCATTTGAATCCAAATCCAAATTAATATGCTTTATTACTTCCATGCTAGTTGTCATGTCAACCTTAATGTGTGGTTTGCAAGTAAACCTAAACCCTAACCCCAACCCCAACCCTAACCCCAACCCCAACCCCAACCCGAACTCGAACCCTAACCCTAACCCTAACCCTAACCCTAACCCTAACCCTAACCCTACATCCACTATATAAGTCCATCCCTCAATCCTCCTCCTCCTCCTCAAGTCTCGCCTCCTCCTCCTCCTCCTCCTCCTCCTCCTCCAATCTTCTTGCCCATCTCGTTATAATGGTCCGGCAGTTAAAGACCACCTGGGTGCGGTATGTCCCTTCTAGCAGCAATCCTCCTCCTCCTCTTCCTCCAAGGGACGTCTCCACTGACCCCCCTCCTCCTCCTCCCCCCGCGGGGGGCAGCAATCCCCCTGCTTCTCCTGCTCCTTTCACCATCGTCGCAAGGATGAGTGAAAGGGAGCTTCTGATTGCCTTGACGTCTGGCGTTCCCTGCAGCGAACGACTAGTAGAATGGCTCAACGAGCCAAATAAAGATGAAACGATGCTGAGCGTGCAGATAATGATGCAAGTGGTTGCATCAAATTGTCACGTCCTCAGCATGGACAAAAACAGTGTATAATTTTTGTTTTATGAATGGGAAATAAGTAATAGATTCAATATCTTTAATAGTAGAATCAGTAAATCAAGTAGTAGAATCAGTATGTTTCTAATTGTATCAACATCAATATCAATATCAATATGTTTCTAATGAATATCAATAGTATCAATATGTATCAATATCAATATCTTTCTAATCAATATCAAGTACTAGAAAAAATAAGGCGCACCAAATCACTTGAGCTTGGAACCTTGACGAAGTTGAGCGGATGAGCGGTTGAGAATGTTGGCTCAAATAAGGGTTCGCTTGGGCGAACCAAAAATTCCTTCCCACCCCCTCCCACTTCGAAATATTCGGTGGCATTGGAATTCGCTTCGAAAAATTCGGTGGCCTAGGAATTCTGTTCGAAAAATTATGGGTTAAACAAAGCGAACCCAACCCGGCGACGGCCGGCGGCTGAAGCTCGGCGATGTCACGCCCGCCGATTACACCGGGATTAAGCCCGGCGAATGCACTGCACAGGCACCCGCATCGACTCCGACCACGGGCTGCCGCGGGCTATGCAGCCCGGATTTGACCGGGGTTTGCCGAGGCGAACCCGTGCGATTCCGCACGGCGACACCCGATTCTGCCGATCCGACCCGCCTCGCCTAACCACGGTTGGGGTTCGGCTTGGCGAACCGGTGGGTAGCGCCACCTCACCGCCACCTAAACTTCTTGGGTTCGCCTGGGCGAATCCCTGGGTTCGCCCAAGCAAATTTCCTGGGTTCGCTCAAGCGAACCCGGCTGGCTCCCGAACTCAATTTCGGGAGCCGATCGAAGCACCGGAAGGTATCCTTATGTGCTTTTCAGGTTTTTCTTTCTGTTCAAGATGGCTTATCGTCAGAATTAGGAACTTGAATTGTTGTGGTCTAAATTTGTAGTTGTTTAATGCGTTTCTCCTATCTATACACATCCAATGTGCATAGAAGCCACTAAAGTTTCTTCTTAAGTGCCCTTGTGACTTCGGCATATGCTACTTAACGAATTTCTCCAAGCGCCCATGTTGAGCAAATCTAGTGTGCTGATTAGCAAGTTCAAGTAGAAGGTAAGCCTTATGTTGAATCTGTTCCAATGCAATCATGTGGGATTTTAAAGAAAAATGAATTTCGCAGATGTGCAATAAGCAGCTAATTTTGCGCAATCTATTGACTGTTTAGGGATGGCAAATCTGCCGAATTTAGTTGTGGCAATCCCTGTCGAATTCAGGAGATGCATTTTCTATTTGGCTTCTGCAGAAGCAATATCCTTGGGTCTCACTCTTGCTATGCAACATGTACTATAGAGAGCTATATAATTTCATGTGCACCACGTCTGTGCAACCAGATGGTTAATGTGACAGTCCCCAAATGTGGCGAACCAAGTTCCATTAAGTGATAACTTCAGATGATTGTGGACCGAGTAGCAGTGATAAATTTCTGGTTTGACAGTTGAATACATCTATTGCAGTTGGCAATTGAAATGTTTGAGGAAAAATGGGTTGTTTTCCGAGGGAAGGATGGTAGACCAGGATGCTTATATGGTGCATGTGCACATCGAGCATGTCCTCTTTCACTCGGCAAAGTTAATATGGTGCATGTGCACATCGAGCATGTCCTCTTTCACTCGGCAAAGTTAATGATGGATGTATCCAATGTCCATATCATATCATGGTAGGCAGAGAACTTACAACTCTTTATTTTGTCAAACATTTTGATTACAGCAAATTAACAAGCATCGCAGGATGGGAGTATTCAACAAGCGGACGTTGTGAGAAAATGCCATCAACTCGGCATGTTCATGCAAGTGTGAAGACATTGCCATGCGTTGAACATGATGGATTTATCTGGATATGGCCTGGATCTGCAGTTCCAACAGACAACCTTCCTAGTTTGATGCCTCCAGAAGGTTTCACCGTGTATGCTCAGGCATTGCGTTTACAAGTCTCGACAAGATGTGGCCTCAGGTTTTTGGACAGTAGCCAGATCCACATTTTAGTATCTGTAAACTGTAATGGCTTCGAAGTTGTTGAAGAAATCTGTGGAGGTTCTATCTTAATTTAATGCTTAACGACTAGTGCACATTAAGATTTATATCTTCTGGTTGTTGTGTACTTCAAATATTGGGCTGGAATGGAAAGTATGATCATGTCTTATTTGTCAATCCATCTTTTCTTCAATTCAATTCAATTGTTAGGATAATAATTTATGTCCCACTTACTAGAAGATACTAACTCTTCATGTATGATCAGTCCACTAAAAAAGCAGCTTGGTAGCCAAATAAATAATGTAGTATAATCAGTCCACCGGTTCTATTGATGGTGGTTCAAATATCCCTTTGTCTATGTTCGGTTAAATTGCTATGACTCAAAAGTTGTCTACATAAATTGAAGTTAAGTGTGTTCCACTTGCTTTTCATGTAATGCATTCACTACCATTGACATTAATTAACACAACCATTGGGTCCAACACATTTAAATTAAAATCCCCCTTAAACCCCCTTTGGTTTGGGTGCATATTCACACGGGGCGTGACTCCGGGCAACGAGAGCTGTTGGATAGGCATATTCGCCCCTTATTCCTTAATCTATACCGTACATAAAGTTCCTCGTTTGTGGGGTATGCAAGTACAAAATTTGCTATACTGTATAACAAGATTCGCAAAATACTATAAGATTTCAAGCAGAATACTATATGGTGTTGATTTCGTACGTGCAAAATACAATTATGAAGGCTCTCACTGCCCTACGTCACCCCCCGTGTGAATATGCACCCAAACCAAAGGGGGTTTAAGGGGGATTTTAATTCTAAATGTGTTGGACCCAATGGTTGTGTTAATTAATGTCAATGGTAGTTATGTGTTGATTGTTAATGTCAATGGTTGTTATGTGTTGGTTGTTATGTGTTGGGGGATTTAATTTTTATATGTTGGATGTTAATGGTTTGTGTTGCAAAAAAAACTTTTTGGCCCCTTCGGGGCCTTAGGGACGTCCCCCCCCCCCTCCCCCCCGGTGTGACAAAAACTTTGGAATTCAAAACCAGAAAAAAATTAGAATTCATTTGAGGCTTTCATCACCTGTAGCTTTTGAATTTGATCACAATAAAACAAATAGAACATAAGTAAAATTTACCATAAAGATAGAGCAGATTGATCCCTTATTACGAAAAGTCATAAAGTTTGCAACACAAAGAAAACCCCTGTTATTATGCTACATATTGTTACTTCGCTACAACTATTTCTCTTTCACAATGACACCATTGTTTATCAATCCATATGATTTTGGATGCTCCATCTCTAGCTTAAAGGTAATGCATGATTCACCTTACGGTTTGATTAAAGTTCCAAACCTACAATATAAATGCATTCTTGTGGCCCTTTGTTTGGTGATCTACGTGACATGGAAAAGGGCGTGGAATAATCCGCCTGTTGTATGCATAAGAATCCATTTGTTGATTGAAGCTAAAGGCTGGCTACTATGAACAATCCGGCAGCCAGGAATATCCAAGAGTTGGAAGCAAACAGAGGGCCTAAACTTGAATCTGCAGCAAATCTTAGGAAGGAAACAAAAGGGGATTTTGCAGCACCACATTGTAGAATCAGGAAACCAATACCTCGTAAAAAAAAACATTATGCTAACTGAAGAAACATTAAAAAACAAATACCTTTGTAAGTGTGAGCAAAAAATCCATCTCGTGGTAGTAAAATCCACTCCGGCAATAAGAATCCAAGAGGGCTAGTACACATGCATATGCACACATGCACATACATGCACACATGCACTTGCACTTGCACTTGCACTTGCACTTGCACTTGCACATGCACAATACACATGCACATGCACACACATGCACATGCATGTGCACATGCACCTGCATACACATGCGCAGTGTTCATGCACAAACACATGCAGAGAAAGACAACAACCCTCGGATTGTTCCCACCAACGAAAATCAACGGCCCAAAAATGGTGCACTCTAGAAATACTATTTAGTACACCTCAACGAATACAACAACGAAATCATAGAAAAACCATGTGAAAAAGCGTATAAAAATCTAAAAGTAACCCCCTGTTATTGTGCTACATATTTACCAACACATAATACCATTAACATTAATTAACGCAAACCATTGCATTCCACACTTAAAAATAAAATTCCCCCTTAAACCCCCTGTGGTTTGGGTGCATATTCACACGGGGGGTGACTCCGGGCAACGAGAGCTGTTGGATAGGCATATTCAACCCTTATTCCTTAATCTATACCGTACGTAAAGTTCCTCGTTTGTGGGGTATGCCTGTACAAGTTTTGGTATACTGTATAACACAGTTTGCAAAATACTATAAGATTTGAGACAATGTACTATATGGTGTTGATTTTGTACATGTATAACATGAATTTAGGGGCTCTCGCTGCCCTACGTCACCCCCCGTGTGAATATGCACCCAAACCACAGGGGGTTTAAGGGGGAATTTTATTTTTAAGTGTGGAATGCAATGGTTTGCGTTAATTAATGTTAATGGTATTATGTGTTGGTAGTTATACTAAAAATTTTTTTTGGCCCTCCGGGCCCTAACAAACGCAAACAAAACCAAACAAACAAACAAGCAATTTATAACAATACAATATACACACAGTCAATATATACACACAGTCCAAGCTCCCTTGAGTGAATATCCACACACCCCAAGAATTGCGAGCACACATCTAAAAATAAAAAATATCTTAAAACATGCATGTTGAAATTGAGTTATCTGACAACCTATAGTGTGATGCTAAAAATTCCCCGTTATTCATAGTCATCCCACCCTATTGTGATTCCACCATAACTCGAAAGTTGGCATATGTTCCCGTGTCTCTTGGTCGCTCAATGAAAGATTCCATTCCAAGCCAACGGCTATACATCTTTTAACATATTCTTCTAATTTAAATAGCGAATGCAAAGCAAATGGTGGAATATAGTATAGCATCCAAATAAAACTATCATACTCAGAAAAACTCGTCTTTTCATAAAAGAATATGCCAAACGGCTATCCCAACCTTACATCGTGGGAAAAAATTAGCATTAAGCAGAAATTGCAATGCCACAACACTACAAAATTGGTGTAGGCCCCTTTGGCTGGACATTTCCACTTGCCTTGATTCTCGAGCGCCTCAAAGAAAATACCAGCTCTGCTCACCTGGAATAATTGTACAAATATACAGGCTATATCACAACCTAAACTAGCACATAATGATGTTGAAGCCGATGCATTACATCCAGTCCAGTATCTGCATCTGTTAGACTCGCACACCACAATGCCAATGTTGAGGTATAGCTATGAATCATAATTCTGCAGCTTCAAGAACCATATTCCACGTAATCATATCTGGTTGCTCAAAGCTTCCTCATACTAATTTCAAATAGCCTAGAAATCAATGTGTCATCAATGTGTGACCAATATGCTTTGTTTTGGAACATTGTCGCCTCGCCAATTTCTATCAAGCTAATGTTCATGTTTTATAAGCACTTGCCTGGATATGAATTGTGGGCGCAGGAGCTCTTGAGGCTTCTGCAGGGGGCTACAAAATTGGACCAGGTGAAGGCGCCTGCATTGGAGAGCCATGATGGCGTCGTTTACTAAGAGAAACTGCAGACTCAGGCACAGCAGCCAAGCTGGATTGTAAATCTGGATATTGAGCTCAAATGCTTTGGCACAATCAGATACATGAGCTGGTGTCCATGATGCCATTGTCAACTTCCAACTTGTGAATGAAACATATGGTTGAGAATGTGAGCAAAGATACCACCTTACGACAATAGAAACAAACATCATCTTATTTAAGACTGTCACGTTAAATACACAACATCAAGCAGAATGCATTTCTTGAATGTGCAAATTACAGCCGTTTAAACTATAAAAATGTTTGAGACTGAACATTCTATCTATCTATCTATCTATCTATCTATCTATCTATCTATCTTAAGACAAAACCAAGACTTGGACTCCTACAACCTAAATATATCAAAAGTACCATAGATACTCCTGTCGAATCTTTCGATTTGGTGCTGGCAGTTGCACCAGATTCAGTGGCCCTCGCAGTCAGCCATTGTGTAGGCATCTCTTCATATCTATACCCTAAAGCCTCTGTTATCAACGCATCCCTGATATAAACCTGCACCAGATCGCCAAATTCATCAAAAAAAACAAACGAAGCATCGAGCCAATCTGTATCATGAGGATCCGACCTGCCTAGACTTTTTTATATCACCCAAAGCCTGTCAATGTTGCCGTGATGACAAAAAAAACTTGGATCTCTTGCTGCAGAGTACAGAGCCCCCATGTCTTCGTTATTATACATGACAGAATTACCTGCCCCGCACCAAACATGAACATAACCCTAAACGTATAAACCCTAAAATGGGTTATCTCGAGCCTTGCATGTCGAGCAAGAAAATACAGTTTAAAAAAAAAAGGAAGTGATAAGAAAATACAGTTTAAAAAAAAAGGAAATATATGATATGTGGGTCTAAACCATTGGATATAGGCATCAAAATTAGTTCAAGCGTATGCGCACTCTAGATATACTAATTAGTATGCCTCATCAAATACATCCATGAAATCATATAAAAACCTTAGGAAAAAAAGTACAAAAATACAAAAGAAACTCCCTGTTATTATGCTACATATTTAATGCAACACAACTACCATGTGTAGGTGAACCGTTGTCCAGTGTTCCAACTTTTGCTATTTAGGATTTACTTGGTAGAAGCCACCATCTTTGATGGCTACAGTTTTGAAATTGTTGTTAATATGACGTTTTGAATGTGTCGTGCAGTACATTGCCCTAGGCTTAAACTTACCCAACAGACATAATAAGAGAAAGCTATATGGGTATTTGCGTTGAATCGCATAAAGCGGAATCTTAAAAGGGGGAATCTTTATAGAAAAGTAATGTAGAGGAGTCTTAAAAGATCCTTAGGGAATACAGGGGAAACTCAAAGGAATCTAGCAAAATCTTCAATAATCTTAGTCAATCTAGAGGAATCAAAGGCAATTCCTTGGAAATCTTAAGAGAATCTTAGGGACACAGGGGAAACTTAAGTAAATCTAAGAAATTGTGACGCTCCCTGAACATATACGACATTTCGGACGTATACATACGGGGACTTTCCCCTCCCATGGCGACCAACTCACCATGAGCAGGGCCCTCCGTCTAACTCGGGCCATCTATAGGAAGATGCTCAAGTGAAGGACACAGAGGGGTCATTCGGCCCACGCCTTCAATGGGGCTCCTACGTCGCGGAAGCGTGAATACAAGGTTAGCACACAGCATAATCATATCATAATTTACCACCCCGAGGGGTGGCACATCCATCCAAGTGACAACAACAAAGAATATGCATTTAGTACTAAGGAAAACACCCCAAAGCCATGGTTCTACCCCGGCTCAGACTCCAGTGAGGATCGACTGACGGCTAGGTCTCAAGAGATCAGCAGACCAAATCTTGACATGGCGTTGGCTGGCATAGAACATCGGCTAGGGTTGTCCACTCCATCCGCCCCTCCTGTGCACACTTTGCAGATGAGTCCAATCATGCTATGGCGTCACTATAGCCTTCCGGACACGCAGACTCAAGGTATCACCCTACGAGCCTACTACAGGGTTCATGAAGCCCCGTCCGATGAGGCAGGTCAGGGAAGCGTCCCCTTCCAGGATCACAGTGGTTCCATGGGTGAGCTAGAGAATACGTGCCGCATCAGCGACCCCCGCATCCGTACCCGACTTACTCACCCTAAATCTACTCAAAGTACAGGATGCCCCATGCGGGTCACACCTCTGTACCCAGGGAGTGTCAGACCCATACCCGGCCTGGATCGCGCCTAGCTCACTGGCCGGCTATTAGGCCTAGCCCACTGTAGGAGTCTCAGAAGCCTTTTATGTTCGTGCAAGACCCCACCCCCACTTCACCACTGTGTCCCTTGTTTGGTGCTAAGTCACTCCATAACATCCACGACTCGGTGGTCTCTTGTACACTGAGCCGCAACTAATGGGAAGTCTGAGGGGATCTACCTAGGAGCATCCTACTATCATGGCTCGAGGAGGTCTCTACCCCCCTTAATTCCCCCATTTCCAGAGTAATACTATGCAGAGAACTATCAATCCATCCTTTAAGAGCAAACCCAGAATCAGAATATAAAGAGAACTTACCTTTACAATCAAGGGTTAGTTCCTACAAGTAAAGCACAGAGAGGACAGACGAAACAACACAACAAGTGCCCAACAGGGGCGCTACCCTAGAATATCAGCCTATACTAGCCACCAACCTGAATTCCTGCTAGAACCGTTGTCATTTGGTGCTTCCATCTTCCTGCTCTGGCTACACAGGTACGTGCTTGGCAAAGGTGGCGCTCAGCTGGGCGAGAGGTAGGCGCTCAGCTTGTCAGGCGCTCAACTCCTCAAAGGTGGTGCTCAGCTCCTCTTGGTCGATTATGGCTGATATGGGGGGTGGTGATCCACCTTGATGGTTCAAATTAGCATCCACCATGCTGGCCAATCGAGTTTGGCCAGGTGGCGCCTTCCCAAACCATAATTAGCTTAATTATCCCTTTTAAATATTAATCCAATTTAGGTTATTATCCTTAATAATTAATTTAATCCCTTTTAGGTTAACCCCCTAGGTTACCATACCCCATGGTGGCGTATCTATACTGGATGACGTGTCAATATATTTATACGCATACCGTATAAATACTTGGAACGTCACATTCTCCCCACCTTAAAAATGATGCTGTCCTCAGCATCAAGATTACTGTTTTGCAGGGCAACACATCATACATTGGAAGGAAGTCTCCCCTCCTTACACACAGACGTTGTCATGTTCAAAGTGTTTAAGTTTGAAATGACTTGTAATGTGCAATTTATAACTCTGAAATATAAGAGGTAGAGGTATATATCAGACATGATCATCGCTTAGGACTGTAAAAAGTGAACAGTCAAGGTTTGTGGAAGTCTCACTGTTTCTTCTATACATACAGGTAACTGATTATATATTAAAGACAGGTATAGATCTAAAGAACTTCCATTTGTTGTTCTATTATAATACAGAGTTATTAACCTCACACTGTTTAGTAGAAAGTCATTCTAATCATATTAACTCATGTGTATATATCTATTATATTCTCCCTTCACTTTGCAAGTGATTTTATTACAGCTAGGCTTAATGTAATTTTGCATCTATTTTTTTTTTTTTTCAACTCATATATTGCTATCGTGAGTGTTTAGATGCCCTTGGCCTTTACAGGTACCCTTTAATAGAATTATATACTGTCCTGTATTTGCCATTTTGACCTATATACTTTAATATTAATTTCAGACATACGTTCTTTATTTATTATTCATAACCTTGTTATAACATTATCTAAGTGTCGTTATCTAAGTTTGTGTAAGACATACATAATTATATCCTTCTATTATCGTTGACTATGTGTTTAAATAGCTTTCGCCTTTTGAGTATCTTTAATGTTTTCACACTCACACTCTCTATCTTTAGCATAGATTACAGTCACATGAGGACACATATATAAATATTTAGCAGACGTCCCGATGTTCTTATTTTTGAATTACTTATTTATTTTATTGTTACTTTCGTAAATTTATCACACATACAGATAGTCTTATAGTTATAGGGCACAGGTACAGCTGACATATACATTCGACGTAATTGGTACCGCCCCGGTCGCTATCCCGCAGTGCTATAGCTATGCAATCGTCTTGTATCACAGAAGGCCAGTTGTGATGATGGTGTCCACGGCGGAAGCATCGAAACCATGCCTGGTCTGCCCTGAGCCTGTTATATGGTGATGACTGAGAGGTCCCGGGCTCCTACTCGAAGTAGAAGTGCTGAATATTGGGAATAAGGAGTGTTAAGATATCCCTATTTTGGATGGATACTCGGGAAAATTGGTATGACGATGTTTGGTATCTAAGTGAAATACTGGACCTAATAATTACGAGGATTGATTTATTATGCGGCATCTAGATTGGAAGGAGACTGGATAGCACCATATCTCTGATGGAGAAGTGGTTTATGATTATCTACTATAGACCATGTTAAGGAGGTACTATGCTAAGGTGGAAACTGGATTATAAGTACCCAGCTCATGAAAGGAAGATCACTTTAGAAGTGTAGGTTTCGACAATGGTGGTGAAGATATAGAATGTCGGCTTACTTGAGTTGAGGTATGATTCGCGGAACGGTAGAGAATAGTGTCGTATGAGGCTGTTGATCCATAAACTATGAATTAGAAAATTACACATATATTGTGTTTGGTAAAGAGATTGATGTTCCTGAGGCGTGAAATAAAGACGCAAGATTATAGACGACTAAGAAGACCACGTAACCACGTGGATCATTATGCATGGTATAAATTAAGGAAACGGACACATGTTATGTCTGCTGGGAGCATCGAGATGCCGTATAACAGACTGGAGGATAGTGTGGAACGTAGTTTCTACATAAGGTCAAGAGAAGACGACAATTGGTAGGAACAGGCGCAACCATCGAAAAGCTGCAAGGTATGTTGGATCTTTAGTAAAGCCAGACTATGAAGGAAAGTTGACCTTCAACTAATGATACATTAGGAAGGCAAGTAATGTACCCACATGACAAGTGGAAGACAAGAGGTGCTTGAAAGTTGTTGTAAACAACGTTTCAAATGTAGAGAGCTTGGAACGTCACATTGAATATACCAAAGTCTGGAGTATGAACAAGGTAGGCGCCCAATGAACATCTCACCAAGGAGGATGTGCTCTGGACTTGGTATCGTGTGTGTATCCCGAGGAGTAATTCCACGTTGGTATATGTGTACTAGGACCATTTAATAGAAAAACATAACTAAAAGAAGATAGGATGTGTAATAGAACTGTGGAAGTGATGACTGGAGCTTGAAGACGAAGGCGAAGTAAGGTTAGTGGTATCGAAACCACAACATGTGTACGGTACTCGATAACCAAGCTGGGGAATTAAGTTGGCCGCAAGTCTGAATATAGCTAGATGCCTATGTCAACAAGTTACATAGGAGTGTAGACTTAGGGTTGGTGGACACATGTTACTATATCACTAGAAACGTGTGCCCGGCGATGCCGGGCATTAGTCGTGGATGCATGGGATGGAACGGAAAGTTGTGAATGTAATTGTGTGTGACCCTTATGGATGAGCTCCGTACAATTATGCATTATGCGTTTCCTTTATTTTTACAATGGTTTCAAGCTTCTTCTAAGAGATAGGTACGTTTGGCATGAGAACCTTTAGAATTTCTCAAGGTTTAGGCGTGGGCATTAGTCGTATGCAATAATCGTATGTGAGTTTTTGAACCTAGGATAATGGTAGTGGTACATATATCTATTTATAGAGTTTTGGCTTTATGTAAGGCATATAATGGGTGCTCAAACATTGTTGTGATTGAAGTGCATATGGAAGGAAAAGGCAAAAGCTTTTGAATGCCCTCATTATAGAGTTGCATAGAGTTGCATATTGAATGCCCTTGCTTTGAGATAAACTTATAGAGAAGGCTAGTGTAATCCTACATAACCATGTTATTAACATGAACAAAGAAGGAAAATACTACCATCAAATAATAATTTAAAGCTGTTGGCTAATGGTGAACATGTTACAACCATTCGACACTTGGAGTTGGCAACATCATTTCAAGTGTCTATACTCTCATAATCTGAAGCAAGAATGCATCTAATATGAAATTTCATTGCCAATCAAAGAAACATATTGTCGTACTTTGGTTGTAATGTGCTATTAGGAATGGTGTATATGTTAACTTACATCTATTTATTGTTCTTTTGTTAAAACTTTTGCTCATTGTTTGCATGGGCTATGCTAATATTCATTATGAAGATTTGTATGTTGTCAATGTTCTCAAACTTGCACGAAGTTTGAATGCTAGGTTTTGTATATAATTTCTCCCTCAAGTTGTCCGTGAATAATACTTAATTGATGGATGCATTAAATACAGCACATGGAGGAAATAGGTAGCAACATTATCTACTTGCAGGTAACAGCAGATGGAGCAAATGCTACAATGTTAACAATGGCACAAATCATGATGATAGGGACTCCGTTATGACCTCAAAGAAAGCATTAAATAAGGCACCCAAGCAATTTAAAGATTACTTAAGCTTCTTCTAATTTGATCATCATGCAAAATTGAGGTAGCTGGGGACTATCCTTGCATGCACCGTGCCAAACTCATTCGATATCTTCTTACAATTGTGCTTCACAATCTGGCCCACCATATGCATATCTCCAAAAAATGCGAAGGAATTTTTGACAACGAAACATCTGCAAATTATAATCTTATGGAAAGACTGGTCTCAAAGATAAATGAATTAGTTCCGGATCATACAACAATAAGAAATAGCCATATGCAACTATTCCAAAGCATAAATGATATATGTTGGTTAACAAACATAGCTAGTAAATGTTATGATCTGTAACATGTGTCTACAGTGAATAACAAACAATAAGATGATAGCAGCAACTGAGGGGTTCAAAGATAATTATCAAGATAGTGGTTAAAACTTAAAAGGAAATAAATATCGGGCCTGTATTAACAAATGTGTGAAACTCCAAATCTTGCTCCATCCAGCTTTGACAGTGGCATCAACTACAATTAGAAGTACCTTAGCAGATTTGTGTACAAACAGATAAATGCTCCATGTTAACATTAATCATACCTGTAGCAAAAAAACAGAGAAACAAAAACCTGTAGCAGAGAAACACAAAAGCAAACATGTTAGTCATAAGATCATTAGCAGAGAAGACCAGAGGTAAGGAAACGAAATATAGAAAGGCAAGATGTGCCAAAAATACAGATTGGCAATGCTTCGTGTTCATTAAACATTCAGCATTTTGACGTAATCAAATATGACACAGTTATTAAGAACAGTTATTAAAATTGAGAGGAAGAAGGAAGATGCATCCAGACTACTGCCCTGCAGAAAAAATATACACCCTTCGGACGTGGCTAACAGGCATATAAAGAAGAAGGCAGACAGTTGCA
Source organism: Isoetes taiwanensis (assembly GCA_021234155.1). NCBI lineage: Eukaryota > Viridiplantae > Streptophyta > Lycopodiopsida > Isoetales > Isoetaceae > Isoetes > Isoetes taiwanensis. The sequence goes on along the minus strand of JAJEKV010000010.1, from coordinate 18,165,453 downwards.
AATGCATAGCAAAACGAATGTAGAAGCAAAAAGCAAATCCGACCCAAGATAAACTCATAAAGCAAATAACAGGGAATAATGGAACGTTTGACTAAGATGCGATATAGGATAACATAAGATATCATGCTTATCTAATGTAAGAAAAATGCAATGACTGATTCCTTCTAGGCTAAACATTACCTTTCTTTTGTTCCAGCAACATGTATTACGCTCAACTAATTTACAACCTCCTCCAAATGTAGAAATTGTACTCATTGACAATGCAGTAGCATTTGCTTTAAACGCAACTAAGACTATTCATTAACTTCAGGCTATAAAAGGCGCATAAGTGTAAAAGAATATGTACTATTCTTTGCATTCTAATTCATGAGCATTTGAATATGAAAATGCAACCATGCATTGGGAAAAATTTTATTCAGTCATCTCTAGTACATTGAATAGATGCCATTAGAAGATAGAAATTAGATTCAAATTAGGAAACCTACAGGCAAAATTCCAAGTCGTTCAACCTTGGGCAAAGGGAAAACAAAACCTAGAAAAGCAAACCCTGCCAGGATCCAGGAGCAAATCTTCCTTCAAATTCCTTTGCATAGAAGAATATATGAAAACAAAAGTATTTTCTAAACACTATTCTTTCTGTGTACCTGGACTTGAAAAGAAGGTAAATCTTGGACGATTCAAGAATTACATCAGCTCAAGCATAGGAAAGGGTAGCGATCTTATGCTGCAAAAACCGGGAGCAAAGTGTTAAGAATCGGATAAAGGCAGCAAGAATCAACGAAAGAGAGCAATAGAGCAAGCAAGAAAGAACGGCTAACTTCGAATTATGTACTTATAGAACACAGCTGATTCTAACGTCTCTATCCTAACTAACTATGCCACGTCACTGATCCTTGATGTGGCTCAAATATGGCTTACATGCATGTATCTTAACAGCCTCTCTTAAGCCATATTTGCATAGTAAAAGAAAACTACTGCTGTAAAACATCCTCCCTTAAACGGAACGTTTACTAATGTAAGATCCTAGCTTCTAGTACATATCCTCCTCTTCATTCTCCTGATGAGAAGAGTCTTGAACTTCAATTGCAACCAAATTTCGTTCAGAAGTAAGAGAGAGCTTGGACATTTTAGTAAGAGGTGCTTCTTCAATCTTGGAGCATTCTTTGAACCAGTGACCCTTGCCACCACATTTAGAGCAGGTGCGATGGGGACAATCTTTGAGCCAATGCCCTGCCTCTCCACAGCAGAAACAATCACCTCTTTTAACTTTAGGATCTTTCTTTTGAACCCGATGGTAGAAGGGCCTTTGTCACCCACTTTCTTTGCTTTGATGTTGTAGTTTGATATCTTGCTGTAATAAAATGGAGGATAACGATCTAATTTGATTGGCGTCTCCCTTAACTCAATAGGCGTGACTACATGATCAAAAGTCGATGGAAGCCCACGAAGTAAGGATTTGGATAACGTCTTTGTCTTCCAAATGCACACCCATGTCAGCCAAAGCCACTTTCAGTGCATGATCTTGCCAAGATAGTCATGCATGCCTTTGCAATCGTAAAAAGCTTGTTATCATGCATGACATCCTTTAGGTAACAAATCGGCATCATTGGTATTTTCATAGACCCGATTTAAGCTGATCCCATTTGCGGTGAAAGTCTTCAACCCCGCAATGTGATTCCCAACAGCGGGATCAAGACTCATCTTGAGCATTCCCAATGCTTTTGTGCTGATCTTCTTCTTTGCTTCATTTTTATGATGATCCAAAACATCATCGGACCATTGAACCCAAGTGCTCCTTGAAATAGATTTTCCATCTTTGCATAATTTTCTCTGTAAGGATGGAATTCCGATTATGAGGAAGCTTCCGGCCTCCATCTTCACCAAGAAATATGCACGATCTCCACCAAGAAATAACTAATGGAGGAGCTTTGTCGACAAAAAGGAAGCCTCCGTCTAAATTTAGACCGCCAAGAAAAACGTCTCGAGAAAAAGGTCTTTGAACCTATATTGGGCAAGCGATTTTGCCTCAATAAACAATCGCCGTCCAACCAATGGACCACAAAGGCCACGATTGGCCTTCTCCTCACAGATTTTGGCCTCAGCGCCAAAAATCTGGAGCCTAAATTACGCCAAGACTGGCTGCGGTGGGAATTAGCCCGATCTTGGCCTCTGAATGGACCGCTATCAACTCTTATGCACTCCTGATCCAGCCTTCTGCCCCCTTGGGCTCTGATACCATGTTAAGAATCGGATAAAGGCAGCAAGAATCAACGAAAGAGAGCAATAGAGCAAGCAAGAAAGAACGGCTAACTTTGAATTATGAATGTAGAGTACATGTACTTATAGAACAAAGCTGATTCTAACGTCTCTATCCTAACTAACTATGCCACGTCACTGATCCTTGATGTGGCTCAAATATGGCTTACATGCATGTATCTTAACACAAAGTGTGTAAATATGGTGAATTATATTGTAAAAATACCCAAAAGCACAAAAAAACTCACCATATTCTGGTACAAAACATGCGTTAACAAACCCATCCCAGTTTGCTTCCCCCACCCAGTCTGGAAATACGCTTTTCTTTAAGTTATTAATATTCCCATTCAAATATTCTTCCCTGGAAAACCTTTGAGAAAATGTAAATAATACTCCTCTGGTGCACTTCAGAGAAACAAAAACCTGTAGCAAAGAAACATAAACCTTAAAAGAAGGCTCAATAAGAAAGGTGCAATATTGTGGTGGGCATGAAGCCAAACATAGAAAATGAGTTTTCCACTCAGTCAAGAAAGGAGAACTAAAATGTAAACAACGTTTATCATCATAGAAGTATAAAACTATTGTGCCAAGCTGAAGCCAACTTCGTTGACACTAACAAAATTCAGAGCCCTTATTTAAGCATCATGGCTTTATAAAGGTAAGCGTACACTAAACTCCACAGCAATCGTAAGTCTGCCAACCAATATTCTGTTTTCAATAATCTGACATCACAATCCGCTCCCTCATGTAATATGAAGCATAAAATAAAGCCAAGAAATGCCCTCATAGTTAATCATATAGGAAAAGCCTGTACATTATCATTATAAGATTTATCTACTTAGAATTGAAGGACTTTGAAATCTTTAAAAGATACCTTATAACTAAGAGCACGTGAGCCCATAAATACTTGAGGCCGCCATCATTACTTTTCAAGCTAGATCAGAGGCTCTTAGATAAGTAGCACCAAAGTAAAATGCGTTGCACTTGTAATGGGCCTGTAACCCAACATAATATAGCTCATGTAAGATGATAATTCTGATAAGGATATTGCCTGCAAACGTTTCTTGGAGTAAAGATTCTAGGACACTCTGCAACCTAGACATCATGCAAAACTTAAAGATCCATAAACAATGAAAAGCTTTTGTTACCTAGATTTGACCCTAAACCACAAACTCATGAACATGGTAGCCTTCAAAATTCGTAGACATCAATCAAGGCAAAATACCTGTCCACATTTGAGTGTACAAATTCTATGACGACATGCTCCATAGTAATGAATGAATATATTTACACTTTAAAGTTGTAGCAAGTTTTATAAGGTCATATAGACAGCTCCTGCTCGGCCTGCAAAACCAAAGAAGAAACATAAACCTTAAAAGAATGTTCAATAAGAAAGTTGCAATACTGTGGTGGTGAGAGAATGAGTTTTCCACTCAGTTAAAGAAAGGAGAACTACAATGTAGACCACGATGGGGTGAGAGCTACGTATTGTTCTTTTATCATCATAGAAGTATAAAACTTTTGTGCCAAGCTGAAGCCAACTTCGTTGACACCAACAAACTTCAAAGCCCTCATTTAAGCATCATGGCTTTATAAAAGTCAGCCTAAACTAAACTCCACAACAATTGTAAGTCTGCCAACCAATGTTCCTTATTGCCAACCAATATTCTGTTTTCAAAAATATGACATCACAATCCGCTCCCTCATATAATATGAAACGTACAGCAAAGCCAAGAAATGCCCTCATAGTTAATCATATAAGAAAAGCCTGTATAGTATCACTATAAAATTTATCTACTTAGAATTGAAGGACTTTGAATCTTTAAAAGATACCTTATAACTAAGAGCATGTGATCGCATAAATACTTGAGGCCGCCATCATTATTTTGCAAGCTAGATCAGAGGCTCTTAGATAATTAGCACCAAAGAAAAATGCGTTGAACTTGTAATGGGCCTGTAACCCAACAGAATATAACTCACATAAGATGAATAATTCCGAGAAGAATATCGCCTGCAAACGTTTCTTGTCCAGAGTAAAGATCCTAGATTTTTTGGAGTGAAGATCCTAGGATACCCTTGCTAATGGATGCCCAACAGATGAAACTGCCCCATGAAAGCATAACTTACCGCTCTGCTTTAGTCCAACTCGTAAGTGATTCTGACGCACAGACGCAGGTTCAAAGAAAAATGAGTAGAGTATGTTTCGCACAATATTGAAGGGGATTGGGATTTGTGGGCCAAAGAAAAATCAGTACCTCAGCATTCAATGAAAAGGTATCCAAATCCTGTTTTCGCTATGATCAAGGCACTGGAGCGGACAAAGCAATGACAAACCAGGTCTTCTGATTTCTTTGAAATCTCTCCAAAAGACGCTATGAAGAGGAAGTTAGCGCCCAAACCTTGGAGCAAGAGCCAAAATAGCGCCATTGGAGACCGGAGACGATGGAGAAGATGAAAGGGCTCGATTTCAAATCATCCGGCGAAGTAGACACATAAGGAAGAAACGAATTCCCGCAAGGGGGCAAAGGGAACGCCGCATGCGGCGTAAGATGCGGCGTTCCCTTGGCACGGAACCCAACATGCTCCCAAAATAAAAAAGAAGATATAATAACAACGTAGCGGTCTTGAATGTAGGAAGGATTTAGTAGTATCAAATACTATAGTGGTGATCATATCCAGGATGTCAATTGTGATATTCAGATGTGTATCATGTTAAAAGATAGTAGAATATTCGTACAAGGCGAGGGAAACATTACTTGACAAGGTTTAAAGAATGAGCGTAATGATATGCTTATGTACGAAGATAGTGGGTTAGGTATGCTTTACCAGAGATAAGCATGCAAGTTACCTCAATGGTTGGAGTTGACTATCTTAGATACGTCGTACTAAGGAAGACGAGAAAAGTTTAAATCAGTGAGAATAGCTAGAGTAAGTCTAGCATATACGGTGATGTTACATTCAAAAACATCCCGAGGATGGTTGGAACGGTATTGGAATAACCGATAATGAGAGCTTAACTACTGAAAGGTTCTAGATACCAATGTATTAGTTCAACGTTATAAGCTAAGAGCATTTATTTGGTTTTGGGAATGCAAAGATGCATAAGAATATCGAGTCCCCTGATGGAAGATAAGAAGGAGTACGATGACTTTGGCGATTATAGCTTTAGAGGTAACCGAGAAGAGGTTATATATAGGAACTCTAAATGCCGATAAAAAAAAATCAAGAGGAGGTGTATAGGTTACAAGGAGTGAGTTTATCTAGACCAATAGTCCATATATCCTAAGGGTTACCCTACTCACGGGGACAATTATAGGTACTGAAGTAGAAGGTGGAGGGTCCGTTGAGGTTATGACTTTGAAACTCTTAAGAATAATCATATGGCGGTTACTAACGAAGATTGGGACGTTGGGTTTTCCTATTAGAAGACCAGGAGGTTTGAGTGCCTCCACTTCATTATGAGGGAGTCAAAGATGGCAGCATCTGAAGCTGATAAAAAACTGAAGTCCACATGATAACTTAAGAAAAATAGGTTAATTGCAACTAAGCATGGGAAATATGGAGGACACAAAAGATCCTTAGTGAAAGAAGCCTTTAGAAAAGCTCTGCATGTGGGGTAATAGCCCTCGAAATTATGGCATAATCTCGTGGGGGAAATCATAGGTTATGTACGGGGTTAAAGTACCATAAGGCACTAAAGGAATGGTTGAAATAACTAGGGACCCTATCAAATTATAGGCAGCATATACAAGTCCGACATAAAGTCGGCCCCTGTCCATTTGGGAAATAGGTGGCAAAGCCACATCATAAAGGTACATAGGCAATGGGTTTGTTTGGAAGAACTACCACGGTTATAGTTTAGCTAAGTTAGAGCAGAGCTCTAGCATTGTGGGATGTGGAGATATGTTTATTATGTACATACCATGTACACATACGATAAACATCTTAGGGAGGTAATCTAGGTGGCGACATAAGGAGAGAAAGACGAGCGTATTCTAAAGTTACTGATGAAGGGTCTGGAGATACGTTCAAAATGTGCAAAGGACCGTCAATCCGTTGCATGCTAGGATATGATGTGGTAGTTGGCACTTGAAATAAATGTCAACGGCCAATAGAATAAAGCTTAAGGTAGTGGGTTTGAGTAGTAGAATAGTACAATTCCAGGATAAGTAGCGAATAGCAGTTACCTGCTAAATGTTCGAATGTGTCTGGCATAGACACCTAAGACTAGCTTTCCCATATGATCCATACCTGGATCAGGTAGAGGTGACGCCATGGGTTACATGGGGGTGCAAGTTAACATATACAGGACTCGAACATTGATACAAGCCCGGGTTATATTAAACGTAGGTAATTGTAGAAAGGCTCACAAAATACAAGGCAAGCACCTTGATGACTCCAGGTAACTTACAAAGGCTCACCCGCTCTTAGGCCATGGCTATGGCCAAGTTATTTGGAATGGCAAAATAGCGTTATAGGATCATGACAGAGAAATATAATGACTAACATTTCCAGGTTGAGGACAATGTTGAATCATAACCCCCAATGATAGGTGGGTTGACAACAGAAGGAGCATATAATAGCGGCTTAGAAGCTACAAGATGGTTACGGATATGTAAAGGAGTAATTGGATTGGTGACTCTACTGAATAAGGGTCACAACAAAAGGGTGAATTGGATACGTTGTGCTAGGCATAAAGGCCAGACGACTGAAAATCGGCCATAGACATAGAAACCATATTGAGAAAGGGGAGGACTTATATAGGAAGGTTATTACCTTCACAATTGTTGGATGAATGGCATAACTTCAAGGGTGATCTTCCCTGTTATGCAAAGGTAGATTTCTGGCTTGAGAGGCAGCAAGAGCTGAAAAACTTATGTAAAGATTTGGTGCATGGCTTAGAGAAGAGGACGTTCATGTCCTAAGACAAGATGGTGAATTGAATTCACGAAGGACGTTTTTAATAAATAGATAAATGGGTAGATAGCATTTATATGTCACGTCACATTGGCAGCGTCCCTGAGGACATATGACGGAGCCCCAAAGACTTGAACACAAGATCTCTGAATAGAGGAGGCCTACCTTGAGGGGTCTTTGGGTGGTACTGTCCTTTGGGATATTCACATAATTCCTTGGAATATGTAAGTTCATTGGTAGAACCTAAAGACGTTTAGGTAGTAAAGTAATGGTTGGAAATATTTTGCTCGGACCTTGTCTAGGTACCCTCGAAGGAGGTGAGTAATCAACAATGGTTGGGTGGCATTGGAATGTACGAGAGAACAACTCCAAAAGATGGTAGACTGATGTCACTTTGACAGGGGTGTGGCACAGATAATTAATCACATCCATATAGACGGTGAAGTTTAGCACAAAATGTTGACATTATTGTGGGGGTTCTAACACAAGCACTCACTACGTATTACAGAGTTTGTACCGTGGTCTGGAAAAATGGTCCATAAAAAAACACGACCATTGAGAAGAAGTAAAGAGGGGTGGTAGGATTAAAGCTACCCATGGTCTAGAGGGGTGCTGCATGGCAGTCCCTAGTTGGTTGGGCGAAAAGAAATCCTTTCTCTGGGAATTGAGATGAGGCAAGATTTAGACACTAGAGAGAGGCAACGTTAATTATAGTTATGTCTATAAAACATTACTTATATAACGTCGAATAAGGGTCTAATATGAAGCATATGAATGTAGTATGGATTGAGTCATGGCAAAGGCCCGAAGAAATTGTGTTATCAAGGCATCTACCAAAGGAAAAAAATAATTAGAGTTATAGATCGAGGAACGCCGATAACAGGACATTATTATCGTCGCGTAAAGAATATCCAAGGATATAATACACGCTGCTATTCTAGAAAGTTGCCCTGTCGTTAATTAAATTCCGGAATTAGTCCCACCAAATGAGTTGATGTTGTCATAACAAGTTGGCCGGACTTGCTAGGTTACGTCGTGTCATTTGGTCGGTTTATTCCCAGGGAATACTAGCTTTATATATGGTTAACAGTTATCCGGTTGACTATGGCAGATAGAGGTCGTCTCCCATGGCTATGGCAAGGCTGCTTACTCCGGCGGCTATGGCGAAAGAGCTTGCATCGGCGGCTATGGCAGAAGAGCTTGCTCTGGCGGCTATGGCGAAAAAGCTTGCTCCGGCGGAGTTGTTGCCTCCACAACGTGGGTTTATCAAAGGCACGCCTCTAATATATATATGGAATAAATGCACTATAAATACTAGAAAACGGGTTAATCCCTTCAAGAAAGAAGTTAGCTTATTGTTAAAGGTGTTCGCTTGGGTGCAGAAGGTCAGTGGTTCAATTCCATGATGTACCTTTTTCTTAAAAGAACTGCTAACTGGACAAAACAGACTATTAGATATGTATAACAAGGCAATAGAATATTATATGCTATGTAGAGGTAGTTGGCAAGATGGAAAGGGTGTTGGGTTGGAGGTGGGAGGTCACGGGTTCAAAATGCGGCCGGAAAAAGAAAAACTTAAAAAAAAAAAAAAAAAAAAAAAACGGACGCGTATTTTTATACGGCGGACCGTATGGGGCGCTGCGATCCTTATACGGCTTGCAACAAGTATTTGTTGTGATCTATTTATGATCTTTGCTCTTAGATCAAAGTAACACTTAATTTAATGCTTAACGACTAGTGCACATTAAGATTTATATCTTCTGGTTGTTGTGTACTTCAAATATTGGGCTGGAATGGAAAGTATGATCATGTCTTATTTGTCAATCCATCTTTTCTTCAATTCAATTCAATTGTTAGGATAATAATTTCTGTCCCACTTACTAGAAGATACTAACTCTTCATGTATGATCAGTCCACTAAAAAAGCAGCTTGGTAGCCAAATAAATAATGTAGTATAATCAGTCCACCGGTTCTATTGATGGTGGTTCAAATATCCCTTTGTCTATGTTCGGTTAAATTGCTATGACTCAAAAGTTGTCTAGATAAATTGAAGTTAAGTGTGTTCCACTTGCTTTTCATGTATGCATTCACAATTAATGCAACACAACTACCATGTGTAGGTGAACTGTTGTCCAGTGTTCCAACTTTTGCTATTTAGGATTTACTTGGTAGAGAGGAGTGTAGGTGTAACGTGCAAGCCACCATCTTTGATGGCTACAGTATTGAAATTGTTGTTAATATGACGTTTTGAATGTGCCGTGCAGTACATTGCCCTAGGCTTAAACTTACCCAACAGACATAATAAGAGAAAGCTATATGGGTATTTGCGTTGAATCGCATAAAGCGGAATCTTAAAAGGGGGAATCTTTATAGAAAAGTAATGTAGAGGAGTCTTAAAAGATCCTTAGGGAATACAGGGGAAACTCAAAGGAATCTAGCAAAATCTTCAATAATCTTAGTCAATCTAGAGGAATCAAAGGCAATTCCTTGGAAATCTTAAGAGAATCTTAGAGACACAGGGGAAACTTAAGTAAATCTAAGAAATTGTGACGCTCCCTGAACATATACGACACTCGGACGTATACATACAGGGACTTTCCCCTCCCATGGCGACCAACTCACCATGAGCAGGGCCCTCCGTCTAACTCGGGCCATCTATAGGAAGATGCTCAAGTGAAGGACACAGAGGGGTCATTCGGCCCACGCCTTCAATGGGGCTCCTACGTCGCGGAAGCGTGAATACAAGGTTAGCACACAGCATAATCATATCATAATTTACCACCCCGAGGGGTGGCACATCCATCCAAGTGACAACAACAAAGAATATGCATTTAGTACTAAGGAAAACACCCCAAAGCCATGGTTCTACCCCGGCTCAGACTCCAGTGAGGATCGACTGACGGCTAGGTCTCAAGAGATCAGCAGACCGAATCTTGACATGGCGTTGGCTGGCATAGAACATCGGCTAGGGTTGTCCACTCCATCCGCCCCTCCTGTGCACACTTTGCAGATGAGTCCAATCATGCTATGGCGTCACTATAGCCTTCCGGACACGCAGACTCAAGGTATCACCCTATGAGCCTACTACAGGGTTCATGAAGCCCCGTCCGATGAGGCAGGTCGGGGAAGCGTCCCCTTCCAGGATCACAAAGGTTCCATGGGTGAGCTAGAGAATACGTGCCGCATCAGTGACCCCCGCATCCGTACCCGACTTACTCACCCTAAATCTACTCAAAGTACAGGATGCCCCATGCGGGTCACACCTCTGTACCCAGGGAGTGTCAGACCCACACCCGGCCTGGATCGCGCCTAGCTCACTGGCCGGCTATTAGGCCTAGCCCACTAGCCTTTTATGTTCGTGCAAGACCCCACCCCCACTTCACCACTGTGTCCCTTGTTTGGTGCTAAGTCACTCCATAGCATCCACGACTCGGTGGTCTCTTGTACACAGGCCGCAACTAATGGGAAGTACATGGATCTACCTAGGAGCATCCTACTATCATGGCTCAGAGGTCTCTACCCCCCTTAATTCCCCCATTTCCAGAGTAATACTATGCAGAGAACTATCAATCCATCCTTTAAGAGCAAACCCAAAATCAGAATATAAAGAGAACTTACCTTTACAATCAAGGGTTAGTTCCTACAAGTAAAGCACAGAGAGGACAGACGGAACAACACAACAAGTGACCAACAGGGGCGCTACCCTAGAATATCAGCCTATACTAGCCACCAACCTGAATTCCTGCTAGAACCATTGTCATTTGGTGCTTCTATCTTCCTGGGACTTGACGTTCAGCTCTGGCTACACAGGTACGTGCTTGGCAAAGGTGGCGCTCAGCTGGGCGAGAGGTAGGCGCTCAGCTTGTCAGGCACTCAGCTCCTCAAAGGTGGCGCTCAGCTCCTCTTGGTCGATTATGGCTGATATGGGGGGTGGTGATCCACCTTGATGGTTCAAATTAGCATCCACCATGCTGGCCAATCGAGTTTGGCTAGGTGGCGCCTTCCCAAACCATAATTAGCTTAATTATCCCTTTTAAATATTAATCCAATTTAGGTTATTATCCTTAATAATTAAATTAGCATAGCTAATTTAATCCCTTTTAGGTTAACCCCCTAGGTTACCATACCCCATGGTGGCGTATCTATACTGGATGACGTGTCAATATATTTATACGTATACCGTAAAATACTTGGAACGTCACAGAAATCTTTATAGAATCTTATGAAATGAGGGAAATCTTCATAGCACCTTAGGGAATCTAGAACAATCTTAACTAAATATTGAGGATCTTTATTGCATGACTTTGAGTTTGGCTTCTAATGTATGACATGATTTCAATTCACCTTGGATCAATCGTTGGACATATGTGTATAGGTCTACATGCTTACATTCTTTGTGGTTGTATTAATTCTTTGTCTTATCTTATCTTATCTTATCTTATTAATGACAAGAATGTGGATCGCCTTTATGTTTAAAATGAGTTACACTTGCAATAAGTCTTGAATGGATTTGCAATTTCTCTTACAACTATTCTAGGCACAATAACATTCCAAAAATGCAAAAAAGATTATCTATGGTTGTAAGCATAATATTCGAGTATACATTAATATCCGAGTAGACATTAATGAAAAAATTTCATTGTTAGCTTGGCTCACATGGTCTACTACGAAAAGGTTGTGAGAAGTAGATGCTTTTTGTACACCGACAGTGTATGAAAATGAGCCACAAACTCAAGACGTAGGGCAATAAAGAGCCAAATGTAGACATGAAGACCATGCTCACTATCTAGACAAAAACTAAGACCAATTTTGACATATGTTTGACTGGCATTCTAACTAGAAGTTTGGCTAGAAGTTTGACAGAAGTGGAACCAATAGGTTGACTCGAAGTTTGACAGAAGTGGAACCAATAGGTTGACTCGAAGTTTGATTAGGTGTTGACTGCAGCTACAACTTTGGCTTTGACTTCTTAGCAAGCTAACACTTACACCCCCTCATAGTACAAGCACTTGTAATATATATACAATAACTTTTGTCCATAGAGATATTGATCTCGGCCGTCCAAATTTAAGATCAACGGCCCATATGTAGCCACGTCGCAATCCCCCAAGCAGCCCCCTTAATTTTGGGGCTTTTGATATGGGCGGTCGGATTTGGGGTTTTGATCTTGGCCGTTCATAAAAAGGTCATCGAAATTAATAGGTGGCACCACAAATAATAATACCCTCAACGTGAGGTGGCAATTGTCGCTTAATCGCTTATTTTGAATCATGATTTACTTGGTTGAATATGAGAGGAAAGACGCCATAGCCGTGTGACGTTCCGGCCAAGATATATCACGGTCCCGGGACGATCTTTGCATCGCCTGCCAAATCAGACACACCATCCGACCGACCGTGTACGCCAACGGATAGCCAGGTAAGTAGCCTAGGGGCAACTTGCTAGGAGTGTTCATATATTATTAATGTGCACATGTGCACATTAATGAGGGCACACCTTTCCATGTTGGCATATTTTGCCACCTAGCCATTAAAGGCAAGTGGGGCCTTTCCAATTATCCCACATGCCAAATTGGGCAATTGGAAACCCTAGCCTAAACCCCATGTCTATTTTAGGGTAGGAAAACCCTAGCTTGCTAGTTTTAGATCCTTAGGGTTTTAGAGCTCGGTTTGGCTGCCCCCAGAGCCAAAACCGCCTCCCGACACGCTGCCCAATTGCGCCATCGGTTCCCCGAATTGATCAGCTCGCCAGGATGGTTGAACTCAGTCGGGAGGAGCCACTCAAGGATCAGGTATTTGGTCAATTTAATAGCTTAAACCGTCTTCTAGTCATAGAATCAGTAGGTTTAGACTATTAAATTGCCCATAGTAGCTATCTAGATCTTAGATCTCGGACACTAACTAAAGAACCTAACTCTATGATTAGATCTAGTTCTCTAGTTCTTCTGTGATGTATTTGGATGATGTATCTCTGTGAACTCCTTGTATTGGGAAGGGGGGTAGAGGCCCTAAAGCTTGTAGTTGATGCTCCTAGAGTAGCCTCTCTAGCACACTTGTAGGATTCGGCTGTGTACAAGAGCCACACCTGGTTGTGGGTGGAGGGGCCAGACTGGCTAAGAAGGAGGTTCATGTTCTGACTCCCGAACGATCCCCCTGGTGTGTAAAGCCTACCGGGGATCATTGTGACTAGGTCTAATGGCTTACCACTGAGTGCGGGTAAGGCATGGGCTCGACAGGTGAAGTGGTGTACACTTTCCGGTGGGTTTGGTCGAATACGGGCAGTGGCCCTCTAGTCACCTTGAGTCAGCATGTAGATCTCTGGAGGGAGTGATCCCTACCTGCCCCATCGGAACTGGGAGGATGAGACCCAGGAATAGCCCCTTTGGCTATGCATCCGGGCTGGCTAGGCCAGTCCCAACACTTTTCAGCCCTACTCGCAAAGTGTGCATGTGGAGGGGCGGATGGAGTGGACAACCCTATGCCATGTTCTTATGCCAGCCAATTCCATTGCCATGAATTCTGTCTGCACTGAACTCTGGAGACCCAAGCCGTCAGTCACCCTTGAGTCTGAGCCTTGGGTAGGATCCCCTATGTGATGTGCTGATCTTTGTCCATGCAGATATGAGGAGGACCATCCTTCGAGATGGTCGCAGGATGTTGATATATGTGCTACTGACATGTATGTTTACGCTTCCGCAGCTAGGTAGGCCCTGAGGGAGACGGGGTAGAATGACACCTTCACTCTCCCCACTGGGACTCGTTACGGGTACAGTGATATGTGGAGGGCCCTGTATCAGCATGGAGCTGGTGTGGGGGAAGAACTCCTGTTTGTATACGGTGAGTGCACCGTATCACGAAGTAGGGGACGCCATGGTGGGTATCGAGCAATGTTCTTGGAGACCAAGAGCAAAGCACTGACCATGTTCCCAGTAGTACTAACTTGATAGGATCCTCAAGCCTCGAAAAGTGGGAAAATTTTTCTCACCTTTGTAGTTATGCTAAGCTAGTAACAATTAAGTGAATTGGAATTTAACAAGATTAAAAAGAATGAGCCAAAATTTTCCAAGTGAGGTGGTCTCACAGCTCGCGCCTGGTCGCAAAACTAACTTTTAACCATCATTCAATTAAATTGGGATTATGTCTATTCCAAAATCGCGCCGTATAAGCTATTTATTGACCATTATATTGAATTAACCACACTTTTGCACTGAGTTCATTTTCGGGCTAGGAAGATGCATTTTATGTTGAAATGCAAGGGCATCCAAATATTCGGTCCAAATGACCCATATTATGAAAGAATGTTGGCAATATAAAAAGTAGGAAATTGCTTATTAATTCGTACAATCACCGACGACAACGAAATCTAAACATTGAAATTGTAGTGTTTTACGAATAAATAACAGCAAGCAAGTTGCTACTGAACGTAGATTTTCAAAGGGTCAAATCGGCGTGGCGCGATTTTATTTTTTCATAAATAACGATTATAGTGGAACATAAACTTTAAAAACTAATCCGAATCATCGCCGACGTCGGCCGCCAGCGGTGTCTTTGAGATCCTTTCGATCATGAACAAACCATGCTCGGATTCCATATAAGATGGATTACAACATCAAAGGGATCGGGATAGAAGTGGGCCGGGATTCATAGCAACGGCATCAAGCCAGTCCCGAAGTTCTATTTCTAGCTCGCGGCACCGCAGAGGTCTGCGTGGTTCATCTGGCGGTAATAGAATGTGCCATAATAACAAGCGTATATGGCCGGGCCGATGGTTTGCCAATTTCATGCATAACGATTTATAGACACCTAAATTATTGACGGTATATACATACAAATTATTGCAAGTATAGCAAACCATACACGTAATATAAAAGAACAATACGTACACAGAACCAATAATGCTGATATAAGAACACAATATATATTCGAAAGAGTTTGGTGTAAAGTATATTTCATATTCAAAACTTATTGGAAAGTGTATTTCCTGTATACATATATATATATATCAAAAAAGTTCCCTTTCTAGAACGATCTTCTCTAGGTCCCTGTCAATTTCCCCTGTCCGATTAAGTTGCGGGTATAGTGTTTGTATCTCTTCGACCTTTTTTCCTGTAGATATTTCGTGCAAGATGCTGACAAAACGAAGCAGGAAGTCATCTTTTTCAAAATCCTCAGGATGATAGGATGGTGGATTTAGTGACTGTGACTGATTGAAGCAACACTTCAAGGCGTCATCATCAACTATAATGATGTCTTCCTTCTCCTGAACGCCCAAGTCATCCATCATGTCGCTCAAGCATTTCACAAATATTTTTTTACCTGTAGGATCCTTTGGGTTATTGAATGACTTACATTTGCTCTGATCCCAAACAGATGCCCAATCTCTATGTAACTCAGGAACTACTCTCAAAACTTCCTCAGATATTTCTATTCTCCATCGGCGACCAAATTGCACAAATCTAATAAAAAGAAAGCTTGGTCTAACATCTCCTTCAGATACGGCCGCGGATATACCCATTTCGTATATGTCTCAAATGGTTTCTGTGCATACCATGATAAAGGAAATTGTGCTTTAGGTAACGTTTTGCAGAGCACTCCATTCAAATCGAACACCGTAATTTTGGAGGAAACCGGATTAGGTGCAGAATAATAAAGCACACACTTGTGAGACAAGGAAAAGAAAATTGAAATCGCGCTTGGCGCGATTTTCAATTGTTGGAATAATTGAAATCGCTACCGGCGCGATTTTCAATTTATTTGAAGAATTGAAATCGCGGATTTTCATTTTTCTCGCTTGAATAACATACCTTTTCGGTTCTGTTCAACATCCGCAATGATGAGCTTACTCTCTGCCTTCTTGATTCCGCGGAAGTGTCACCACATCACTTAGTGTTTGAACTATGGTTGATACTTCATTACTCTTTATGCTAACGACTCGAGCTTTCGAATCCTTCGTATCATCTAGGATTTTGTCTTCTTCGTTTTGCGTTACCTACATCCACGTCGGCCGGATTTTCCAATGTGATTGGAAGGATAGGCACGCTCTCGGCCGCATAGTTAAATTTTGTTGCTTGTCGATATTCTTCCTTATGCCCTCTATATGCTTTCTCATTTCTTCCCTCTGCTGCCCGGATCTGCGGGTAAAAAGCTGGACTTAGAGCTGGAAGCTTTATTTTTTGCACTACCTAGCGGACCCCTAGGTGCCACCTCTAGCACTTTCTCGAAAAAATATCGAGGAAGTCCTTGGCTTGACCATCGAGACCACACTTTGGCATTTCCTAGCTAGCTTCAGGAGCTTCCCGCCCGACATAACCTCCAACATGAAACTCCCAACACGTAGACTCTAACAGGGCGAAGGCTTCAATCGAAAACTTCGAAAGGGCCAAAGAAAACCCGTACTTATTCAGCCTCCCCTTATCGCCGTCAAGTAGCTCATACTTGATTGGTGAATTAAGGGTGGTCGACCGTTTTCTCTTCCTCTTCCTCTTCCTCTTCGTCCAGTCCACATCCACATCTGCAGTCCCTTTCCCTTTGTCTTCGCGAATTGGATTCGACATAAAAACATTCTTCAATAGGGGTTCATCTAGCCGATAGCACCGCCAAGCAATCTTCTCACCTTCTGGTTTCCCCTTGAGTCTTTCATATTCTTTATCATCCATAATGGCTATCATAAGGACTAGCACATGTGAGATCTTACTTCGGTACTAAACTCACTATCTTTGTTTTCATCTATCATTACCGCTTGCCTCATCACTTTAATGCATTCGACATCATTTGCGGCAACTAGTGCATATCGCGTAGGGAAATGCCTGAGTGGCAAACCGTCACGATAGTATAATGCATCTCGGTCGTCAAACCATCGCATGTGTTGAAGAAGGTGTCGTAATCATCCTGTGTCCATCTCGTGCCACGGCTATCAAGAACAAATAGAGTGATGTCGGTTGGCCCTTCACCTACCTCGGCATGGCACACTTATAACCCGGTGGACACCTTATAGAAAAAGGAGACTCGCCTCTTTGCCGTCTTCTTCACCAAAGCAACTTTTCTTTTTAGGTCGACGAACTTTCGTGGTGAATCCCCTTAAGAGTTGCCACATTCTTCGCCTTTTTTTCGCTTCACAAAATCTTTTGACCAAAATACATATTTCTTAATGTCATCATTAGATACGTTGTACTTTTGCATTAAGCCTATCTCGATAACATCATGTCTCCCCGAGAGCCTTTGCGGTTCTTCACCAACGGCTTTTTTTCGGGACTTTCATATTCTTTATCGATTCGCATGCATCTTGAAAAGATGTCAAGTGCTTTGTTGCAGACGTTTTCTTGTAGATAACTTCCTTTTCGATGCAACTATCTAGAACGTAGATTAATTCTCGCATCATCCAATCCTTGTGCCTTTCTCATTTCGTGATACCTATATCAAAAATAGCGTATCTTGCGGAGGAAACACGCCATACGAATCGGCAACTTCTTTTTCCGAATAGGCGCCCCAAAATTCGTTCCACTTTTTCCCATACCCGGTCGGAAGAAAAACAATCTTGCGGGCATCCTTTGGCACCGATTTGCTCTTCAGTACCCGGCTTTTGCATCCCCTTTTTTCTTCTTTGATCTAGTGGCCTTGTTCTTGTCCTGTATTATGGTTTGGCACGGTGTCCTTTCTAGTAATTTGAATTCGCACTCTTAGATTGCCCTTGTCCCGTCGGCATTGGTTTTCCATATTCGATCCATTGGTTACTGGCGTGCCGCGAATCGCTCCACATACGGACCGCAAAATATGGAGAACGTTAGATAAAAAATAAACAGTCGTGAAAGTAACAATATAAACGCGCCAGCGGCGTTTTAGTTAATCACGTATTTACAGAACGCTACCGCGCGATTTCTTCATGATGAAGAATCCGCGCCGGCGCCGTTTCTTGTAAATCCGTCACACAAATAACAACATAAAAGCAGCGCCAGCGCCGCGTTTTGCTAATCACGATATTTAGAAAATCGCAGCCATATGAAGAAATCGCGCCAGCGCCGTTTTTCTTGTAAATACGTGATTAGCTTAAAACGCCACCGGGCGCGATTTGGAACGCTTATGTGTGGAACATAAAATACCTTTTGTACGTGAATGTCTTTCCCATGTCATTCAAGAGGCTACCGATTTCGCTAATTTCGCCGCTGCATTTGGAGCCACCGAGGAATCGGCAATTTCGGATGAATACGATCTATAGAATAACCGATTTCCGTTTTTGTGCTTGACCGATCAAAACCTTCCTTCCATCGAATCGCCGGGCCATCTATTATCATGAAGTGAATATCGAGGTTGCCGTTAAATCTTCAAGTTTATTCCATATCAACACCTTCTTCGCCTTCATATCAAAAGGCACCACATCCGCCGGCATTGGCTTTTGTCCCCGGTTTTCTATCATGCCGCCGACTATTTCCATTGCGTCTTGCTTGTCAAATCTTCACGACAAACATAGCCTTCGTGGACTGAAAAGCCATGTCGACATGGATAGGATGCGTGAAGCTAAGGCCCAGTGGATACTTGTCGAGATATTTCTTGAGTTTGCTCATGGCCTCTAACCATCTCGCCTTTGTCATCATCACTAGTCATATCCGTAATGCCTAGAACGCCGGTGTTTCCTCGGCTCTAGAACTTGCATCTTCCTTCTCTTTTAAAGCTTGTAGGTACAGACTAGCCGACGGCCTTGTCTTGATTGCTCTTCTCACGGTGAGAGACCTTCACATATTTTTTTTTGGTGTCAATAGATCACCACCGACCAGCCAAATTTGAAGAGGTTATCTGCGGCCTCATCCGCTCTTAGGGTGATCTCTTTAAAGGAACTAGCAACGCAATAATTTAACTTCTTCAATACTTTTTTATTTTTTCGACCGCTTCAAGTAATAATGGATAAAGTAAGAATCGCCCCGTTCTTAGCATGTGATCAGAATACCTTGTTTCTTCATTTGATCTCGTTTCCTTAACTCTAGACATGAAAATCAGATCGTCTTTCCGCTAGTCTTGAAGATCTCCACATACCATTTGAGCCCTCGGTAGATCTTCTTCGACATGGAGGCTCTACCCGAGCCTTCATTATTTCTGGCCGATCGCCAATGGTCACAACGTGTGCCAAATCCGCGAATCGATACATCTTCATCCGTTTTGGTTTTTTTCTGCGGATGTCCTGCGGACCACTTGAAGCTTTGCTTTTCTTTTCACATTTTTAGAAGATCCTGAAAGTTACAATCATGTGGTGAGTAATGAAATCGCGCCGAGCGCGTTTTCATAGACGCCTTACTTTCAAAAACATAAATTGTACACAGGGAAAGTAGCAGAGACAACCAAAACCACTCATAATTATAAATCGCGCCGAGCGCGTTCTTAAGAGGGGACCTACAGACACTTCTCTTTTATAAGAGACATACTAGGCTACAAAAAAGACTTGTCAAAAGAACTGGAGAATACAGAAGTAAAGACTTACACGGTCTACATTATACAAAATGGAGAATTGTTCCAACAAAAAACATATCGGAGTAAAGGAGAAGATTATAACAAAAAACACACAAAACAAGGTAGTAAAAGCAGTAGAAATGACACAGAAACAATATGAAAGGTAGACAATACACAGAGACACGCATACACAGAAAATACACAGGTTGAAAAACATCCTAGAAACCTAACAATAAAAGGGACACAGAAATCAATTACAAAACAAAAACAGATCAATTACCTGAGGCGCTTGTTGGATCAAAACTTTCTGCTTGTTCAGCAGCCTCCAGGCTTGGGATTTGTGCTTTGGGCTGTCGCCCACCTCTACCAGCGCCTCGGCCGCGGCCAGATCCTCTAGACGCCATAGAACTGCAAGTGCGGATAGTATGAGACTGGGGTTTTGGTTTAAACTTATATGTATGCGTTCATAATCTAGGCCGTCAGATTTACAACCGTAAATTCAAATTCGCGTCCTTTTAAATTTATACCGCCTTAATTAACCGCCCGTCCCGCTCATTTACAAATTTAAATTGTGTTTTTCTTTTTAGTGCAATTTCAAGATAACAATTAATTATTAATTTCAAGAAACGCATATGTGGCAATCTACTACCACCTAATCGGCCACCTACTATCGGGAGCCCAAGATCATTCCTAGTATCAGAGGCCCAAGAACAATCGACTATCGAGGCCCAAGATCCGTTCGATCCCATTCGATCGATCGAGCGCCTTCAATCCATTCGATCGAGCCGCCTTCAATTCCCATTCGATGTCTGGCTGAACTATGGTGAATTCAATGCATTCTCTTGTTCTCAATTTTTCGCCCTCTATTTTTTACAATGCATTCTCGGTTCTTTATCGATTCTAGGAGAAGAATGCTATCTTTTAACAAAGAAACTTGAAGCCGAGTAGGATTGTGTAAAATCAAGATTTGAATCCAAGTTCTATGTGTCATGGTGTTCCTCTTGGAACAAGTTTTCGTAAGATTTCTATTCTAAACCGCAATTATGAAGATGAGGCTCTTCCAAGAAGACATCCCGGTGGCGTATGATTGGTGAAAGCGTGGGCACATTTGTAGCATGGCCAAAAGAACGCGTCTGAAAAAAGGTATGTATATTTGGATATTCAAAAAAAAAAGAATATATCATATCATCTCAAGCGTGATGTTGTGAACTTTGAATTCGTGATGGTCTTTAGCAGTTTATCAACCCCATGAAACTACACATTAATGAAAATATGTAGTTTCTTGGGGTTGGTCATACCGGGCCGGAGGGCATCACAGATTCAATGTTGTCGACATTGCATAAAAAAAAAATAAACTAATGATGTAAAAGTATAGTGCAAAATTGCGCCAGCGCGAGTTTGTATTCATATTCCAAAAAGTTATGTACATTTCTTCTTCGCAAAAATGCGCCAGCGCCAATTCTTTCTATCTCTACAATATGTCGACAGCCCACTTCATCCGCGCCCAATCCCGCAAGAAGTCCCACCTGAACCACCCCGATATGACAGATCCTCATCTTTCCCGAGGATGTCGAAGTCTCCAAACGAGTGTTGTATCGATCCCTCGATACTATAAATCAAATCCTTGTACTTATTTGTTGGCATGAGCCTTACTAAGAGCATGAGGAGTCCGATATGTCCATAGATGCGATGGAAGTGTACCCATGGCCCCGATATGTGGCCGTCTAATGGATTCTCCAACTCTCTTTGAACGTTTTGAACAAAGACACTCAAGTAATATCTTGTACAGGGTCCAGAGTTGATGGTCGTCCAGGGAACTAGAACCAGCCAGTGTATTTGAACCAGCCAGTGTCCATGCATAAGGAAAATCCATGGCACTAGAACGAGAGAAAGTAATTAGCACAGATCTATTTCACACGCGCCTGGCGCGATTTGTATAGAGCCGTATGAAATTGAAATGCCAAACTAAAAACGCGCCTGGCGCGATTTGATTAACCTAGTGGAAAACGTAACCCAAAAATAGAAATGCGCCAAGCGCGATTTCTATTATTCCAACATATTATTCTAACAAAATGCATAATGCAGAATGCAGAATGCAGAATTCAAAATATAAAGCCAGTATTAGTTCATTGTTTAGTTCATTGTTTTAGTTCATTATTTAGAGCAGATAGAGGAAGAGCTAGTGAAGATCTATGATCTATGATCATATAGATCATAGAGCAAGATCATAGAGCAGATATGATCTATGATCATTATTTACTTCAGAATTATGATCATTATTTACTTCAGAATTATGATCATTAATTAGAACAGATAGAGGAAGAGCTCGTGAAATAGAATAACTTCATTATTTTAGATCATTAATTAGAACAGATAGAGGAAGAGCTAGTGAAATAGAATAAGAGCAGATCATATAGGCAAGATCACAGAACAAGATCATAGAGCAGGATATTCTGATTCATGTAAAAGTAATGGCGATTAAGCGATTAAATTAAGCGTGGTAAATATACTGATGCATGTAAAATAACATGCTTTCTGTAAAATAACTAAAAGAATGAGAGATACTAACCTATTTGTGTTCTGTACCTATTTATGTAAAGAATGAGACATACTAACCTATTTGTGGTAAAGAATTGAGCCTCTGACTTCGAGCCGAAACCAAAAGATCGAAAACCAATAGCAGATGATTTGATTCGAGATGATTTGAGCCTTAAGAAGCCGAAAAAATCTTTAACACAAAAAGCGTATGATTTGGAGACCGAGAAGCTTTAACACAAAAACCAAAGTCAAAGAGCGAAAAACCAAAAACCAAAAAGCCTACAAACCTTTGAGCCGAAAACACCTTTGAGCCGAAAACCCTAAAGCAGATGATTGTAGAAGCCGAAAAGCTCGAAAAAGCCGAAGTTTAAAGCATATAGAAGCCGAAGTTTAAAGCATAGTTTCTAAAAGAGCGATTCGATGCAGATTGAAGCAGATTGAAGCGCCCACGAGATTGAAGCAGATTGCATGCAAAGATTGAAGCGCCCACGAGAGATTGAAGCAGACATTGAGATAGTTCAAAGCGGCGATAGTTCGAAGCGGCAGCGATAGATCGAAGCGAAGCGATTCGAAGCGGCTCGAAGCGAGCAGTTCGAAAGCGAGTTCGGAAGCGCACCAGAGTTCGAAGTTCGAATGAGAGACAGAAAAGCTGGAAAAGTTGGAAAGGGATTGTGAACTGGAAATAATAACTGCTTTAAAAAATTTCGTACCGCGCCATAATAACTGCCGCGAACATTTATTGCAAGGGTTATATAAGTTATAAGATTTAAGGTTAATGAATTTGAAGATTTAAGGTTAAGGTTAATATAAGATTTAGGTTTATATAAGATTTAAGATTTAAGGTTTATATAAGATTTAAGATTTAAGGTTAATATAAGATTTAAGATTTAAGGTTAATATAAGATTTAAGATTTAAGGTTTATGAATTTGAATTTAGAAGTTTTAAGTTTTAAAAGTTTTAGGCTAAGGTTATATTTATTGAAGGTTAGAAGTTTTAACCTTACAACTTCTAACCTTAAAAGTGCTAACCTAAAGCCTTAAAGTTGTTTTTAAGGTTACAACATTAAAGGTTATTACAAGTTACTATATTATAGGTTAACTTATTATTATTATAGATTAAGTTATTATAGGTTATTAAGGTTATTATTAAGGTTAACTTTCATTTAAGAACATGTTAGGGAGATGTTATTTGGATATGCTAACTTACTATAGGTTTTTATTCATTTTAGGTCAATGGCATGCAAAATGCTAAATCCCCCAAGGCCCCCAATGATGGTGATCAAAGCAAAGAAAAATCCCCAACTAATGAAGATGACAAAGATGATGGGAAAGGAAAGGAAAAGACCAGAAATGAAAAGGATGAAGATGACAAAGATGATGGCAAAGGAAAGGAAAAGACCTCAAATGAAAAGGATGATGCCACAGGAAAGGAAATTGTACTTTATACTAGGGTCGATTGGAAAAACAAAAAGGTCAAGATCCTGCATGCATGCAACAGAGAGGCAGTAGGAGAAGGGATTATTGTTCTAGCAGATCCTATCAATGCAGTGAATGATGAAAGATTAGGGGAGGACAGGTTAGGTGTGGCAATCTCAAAATTATATGACAATTGGAAGGAAAAGGGTTCAGGCAAACAAGAATGCCTAGCTTGTGTGAAGCAACTAGAGGTTCCAACTATTGTTGCATGGCCTAGGGACAGTATTCAACTGGAGGGGAACTACACGTTTCCTATAGATGTAGAACCATTGTCAATAATGTTTACACAGTGTAGCAAGAGGCCACTTCCAACTTTCAAACATTATCCCACCAAAAGATGCAAGTCAGATTATGATTGTTCTCCTGAAGCTATGATGAAGGTTAGAGGAGGTGAATGTTGTTGGGCTTCTTGTGTTAGAATGTTCACAATAGAGGAGTTGGTGGGAGCAAGAGCTACATATCAGGAACATAAGTGTGATAGCAGGAGGAATTTCATGTACACCATATTTGGCTATGCAATTCAGGATGAAAGATCAAAGAAGAAAAGATTCCCATTGAATGGAAAGTGGATATGTTCAAAAGCATGGATGGCTATACATGGAATTCCAACCTCTTCTTGGCACAACTGGAAAAAGAGACATGAAAATGGTAGTAAAATTGCATTGCATGGGAACACGGCCCGGTAAGGCCTACCTCAAGAACTATAGCTGCAAAGGAAATATTTGAAAGATATGTGGATTTCAATCACGAGAGAAAACATGCCACATAAGAGTAAGAAGGATGAACAGGGGTAGAGTTATTGTTGAAAAGAGATTGCCATCCCATTGTACCCGGAAGAGCATATTAGAGGAAATAAATGCATTGCTCGGGAACTTGGAGTGGCCTCTATATCCCGGCCAGTTTTAGTAGGCTATGGAATAAGCATTTCAAGCATGTGACCATAGCAACTTCAAACAACTTTGCCAAGTGCAATTTATGTGCTAAGCTGAAGGAGACACTAGATAAGGCGTGCAACCAAGTCTAAGGGCAAAGATAAGGGAACATATGAAGGACCATATGGCCGGATCAACTATCATGTAGATCAACTTATTGGATGTGGAGGACCTTATCCGCAATGGAACCTAATAACTATCTATGTATTATACATGATAAAATGGACCAACAGAAGACTTGTCTTCCACAATTCAAGTACATTCCTAAGTCATGTGGAAGATCATACCCTTTTGATTTCAATGATGGGGCAATATTGCATGGGCGATCTCGGACCTATTATGGCCATTTCGGTTTAGAGTTGTGGAGTGATGGTCCAGATTTTCACATTGGGAGTATCATGAGGTGTTTAAGAAACTATGAGAAGGGTTACAATGGTCACCCCAGGATCCTCTGACTAGCCGGGCACTACATAGTGCATTGTTGGATGGAACCCCTAATAGTATTGAAAAGTTTAGCAAGGCAAGATTTAGGAGGAATGGACCTAATGAACATGTTGGAGCTTCAACATCTCGTGCTAAACCTCGAGATCTGCCTGTAAAAGCTCCTCTTGCAACTAGATAATTGTGCTGGTCAAAATAAGAATAGGTGGATGTTTTCTTTCTTATCCTACTTAACAATTTGTGGGTATTTTTTGAAAGAGTCAATTTGGGGTTCCTAATGCGGGACATACTCATGAGGATGTGGATGCATTGTTTGGAAAATATAGTCATGTATTGAGACAGCAGACAGTTACCAACTTTCCCAGGCTATTGGAAATATTTCATGGATGTACAAATCCATCTCCTATAGGATCTATCATAGAAGAAGTGCCTGATTGGAAGAGTTTTGTGGATGGTTATGCTCTCGACATGGAAGGTCATTCTAGACCTCTTCAATTCACTTTTTGGGTGAGAGAAGGGATTCCAATCATGCAATGGAAAATGAGACCTTCAGAGGAGAAGTGGAGAGGTGGGGCAGAAATTTGGCCTTGAGGGGATGCAAATGGCAAGCCTATGATACCTCCTGGTCAACCAAAAGCTCTAAAACCAACTGAAGAAGTCAAGCAATTGGGCTTGACTAAGGATGGCATCAATGACTACATCAAGCATTGGCAAACTAATTCAGATGAGACTAATCGTGCATTGATAGATTATTGGAAGAAGGTGATCAACTTGTTGGATGAGGTAGACACATCCTCAGAACAGCTGTTGGAAGGGTGGTTCCCTAAAAGTAAGTGGAAAACATTAGGCTGGTCTTGACGAAGATGATGGTACCATTACTAGCATTGTGAAGGCATATGCTCCTCCTCAATCTGATAAACACTATGTTGGTCCTAAGAAGGATAGGCCAAAATATCTAGGCATGGATTGTTATGAACCTTCTACTGACGTGGAGTGCCACCAATTTGTAGTAGTAAAACCAGCAGATCTAGAGACCTATCCAGTGTGGTTGGGATGGACTATCTCGGATATTTGCAAAGAAGAAGGTGATGTTAACTTCAATAAGGTGCGCGTGGAATGGTGGTGTCCAGTACATCAGTTGAGTAATGTCACCGATAAAGAAAGATATTCAGATTGTTGGACAAAGAGGTGGAGGAGAAATCCTAGTGATCCTGATCTTTGGCTAGACATTGAAACCGTATTGTACTCATGGACTCCAAAAACTATTCCTAGTAAAACAGCGAGAGTTACAATACCTCAGGATGTAAGGAATAAGGTTCTCATATCCTTGGGGATGTTGGTGGAAAAATGATAAACAGTTACTATGTATCAATCACTTTTAATAAAAGTTGTGTACTACTTGAGTTTCATGATATATGATTTTGTAATTTGAAGTTAAGGTGTGAATTTATATTCCCGTGTGTGATTATATGTTAACGTCTATTCTAGTCTAAGGGCAACAAAGTTACTAAAAAAGTGAATTTAACAAAGTTACTAAAAAAGTGCAATATAAAATTTATCCCAAAATTAAGACATAATCCCAATTTAATTGAATGATGGTTTTTTTGTTTTGAAGCGAGGCGCAAGCTATGAGACATTGAGCCAAGAACACCAAAACGTGATGAATTTGAGAAAAATAATGTGGTAAGGCTAATTCTAAGGTAGGAATTAGTTAGAATAGCATGTTTTAATTACCTAAAAACCCTAGAAATGTATGAGATCTCACAGCTCGCGCCTGGTCGCAAAACTAAAACATTAGTATTGGAACGAGGCGCAAGCTGTGAGACCAATAGGTAGGAAAAGTCTGAAATAAGCATAAATTTTAGATAAGTTGGTGCCTTAGCATGTTAAACAGAGCAATTTGAGTTTTGACCTAAAAATTTTTACAAGCTATAAATAGATGTAGAACCCCCTCATTTTTTCGTCCAAGCCCTAGAAATCCGCTCTTCCCAACTTAGGCGATCTCTCGGCGCTTTTATCCGATTGACGATCCGTAAAGCATGGCCCGAACCAAACAGACCGCAAGAAAGCGCCGCCAAGCGAAGCCCTGGCCGCCATCGAGGCAGAGATAATTCGGATGATGCTTCGCGGAGAGGCTCGCAGAGGGGGACGCTCGCCGGACGAGGGAGCAAGACACGTCCGATCTGATTGAGGGCTTCAACCCGCCAGTGAAAGGCAGACGAGGCCACATCACCGAACTCCATGGACGAGGAGACGAGGGAGGTGTATGAAGAAATAGAGCGGGAGATCCGCAGCAGAACAAGGCACTATCTCAGACGCGACCCCACAGAGATCCTCGAAAGTGATGAGCAAGTGATGTGTCCGGAGCCAGCCGGAGGTAGCGTAATCTTAGAAGGTTCATCGAAAAGTACGAAAGCCAGTAAGAGAAGGGAAGACAAAAAGAGGAAAAGGAAGGAAGAGGAACAAAAGGCAGAAGAGAAGAAGAAAGCAAAAGGGAAGTTCGTGGGTCGGGCATAAGGAGAACGAAGGGACCGCCCGCCAAGGAAGACGCCGAACCCCAACATCATCATCAAGGAGCGGGCAACCCGACGATTTAACCCCAAACCCCTCCGACGACTCTTCCGAGGAGGACTTCGACCCTAATGTCAGAGGTGGAAGCTCTTCCAAGCACCAGCGACGAAAGCGGTGAGGTACCCGAGCAGCAGCGCTAAGACCGAGCAACCCCAAGAAGACCAAGTGCAGAAGCCCCGAAAAACCCGGCATGGGATAGAAAGAAGAAACACACCGCCCGGAAGCCTACGCCACCGGCTGTGGTGAAGATCTACGAGAGGAAGATGAGAGAGCACGAGGCCTACATGAAGAAATGGGAGGCCTACAACCAATATTATGAAGAAAAACAGGTTAGGTTCATCGAGGGAGGGCTGCACCAACGGCAAAGAACCTTAAGGCCGCCACCACCAAGCCCAAGGTTCCCAAGCCGCCACCCGGGAAGAAAGTCGATAGGAAAGAGGTGGAGAGAAGAGCGTTAAGGGAGATTAGACACTTCCAACAAGAGCTTCGGGTCTCCTAATCCCCGTGCGGCCCCTTCGGTTGGCAAGTGAAGTGATGCAGGCTGCTGTAACAGACTTTAGAGTCATGGACGAGGCGCTGGCCGGCAATGCAAGAGGCGGCCGAGGCAAAGATAGTGCAACATTTTGAAGATTCAACAGCCTGCACTATCCACGCCAAGCGGGGTAACCTTAATGCGACAAGACATGAGTCTTGCGACCGCATTAAGGGGGAGAACGCCTTAGAAACTTTTTTGTTGTAAATAATTAAAAATTTTGTAATATAGAGCAATTTTGTGTACCTTGATGACATAAACTTGGGTAATTAGAGCAAATTAATAAGTTCTAGCTTTTATTTCAGTGAAATAGGACATTTGGGGAGCCGAGAGACATGATGTCTCACAGCTCTACCGTCGTCAAAAAACAAAAGTTAGGATTGAAGCGAGGCTAAGCGTGAGAGACGCCCAAGCTTGACCAAAACAGCTCCAAATCGACCAAATAAGGGGTCGATTACGCCTAATTTGATGAGCCCATCACCCTTACACCATTAGTTTACCCAAGTTGGACATCTTTGATCGAAATGATCGATGTCTCACATTTCACCTGGTCGCAAAAACAAAAAGTTAGTTTTGAAGCGAGGCTAAAGTCGTGAGACCTCTACCAATTCTTCACCGGGACTTGTCAAAGTCACCTTCAACCCTCTTGATAGCATCTTTTAGGTAACCTAGCCTTGCTCAAGCATCTCCTATAGTCCTCAAACTCCTATTTTGACCTCAGATAAGTTAGAATTACCCAATCCTAGGAAATTTTCAAGTCATCAAAAAAAATTAGGGTTTCCCCCTTTTCTATAAATAGACCCGTCACTTCTCAGATAGCACCCTACAAATCTGCTCCTGCCCTTCTAGCCGATTTCCCAACTCCCTGAGGCGCTCTTGCAACCATTTGTTACCCTCTTACGCAATTAATCAATGGCAACCGATTTCGGAGATGGTACAGCGCCGGCCTCTCATCATGCGGGGAGGCCGACGTCGACCAAATCTTCCAAATCTTCAGGAAGGAGGTAGACGTCCAAGCAACCTTGCACGCGACCCCAGCTTATAGTAGAGTCTTGACTGAGTTCCAAGCTAGGGTAGAACCAGCGCTAGTGCAACTCCCCCCTTGTGTAGGATATTTTGTTCCTAGACAGTCCCTGCAGGCAGCATTAGACGATGTCCCGAACATCGCCAAATACCTCACAAACAAAGCATACCGCTTTTTGAGCCAATGGTCCTAAGCGTCAACGGGGACCAAGTACTTCTCTTTCAACATCGCCTCGGCAATCTTTCTCACCCACCGTGCCGAGAACACCGTGGGGGAAACCTCCATTCCCCCCATGGACGTGGACCCATTAGCCGTAGCAGCAGAACAACGGCTCCTCACACAGTATGAACAGGAGCAGGAAGGGAAGGAAGAAGACTCGGATGAACAGGAATCTGAGGAGGAGGAAGACGATGTCGAGCTCGACCCAGCAGAGGAGCGGCGACAAGCAGAGCAGGAGTGGCAAGACTTCGAAAGAAGCCGGCAGACTCTCAGAGTCGCGCCACCCCTCGGGTTAGGCATCACAAGCCTAGCTCCCATTATCGTCGAAGGTGAGGAGTTTCTGCTCCTAAGCGACATTCAAAACCTCCCGGAGTGCAGGGAAAGGGAGTACCGACCTGAAGAGTTGCTGCACCAACTCCGAAGAACGGACTTGGACGACTTCATCGTCAGGAGAGTCGACTTCCCCTCCAAGTAAGGGAAGCCGACACTTACGGGAGAGTTTACCTCCGGCATCCAAGCCTACACAACATCAAGCAGATTATGGAGGCGGAACAAGGCCGAGAACAAGCTACCGACGGAGGAAGAGTTCCTTGCTCTCCGAATGCGAGATGGGGATCCGCTATGCGACCTCAAACATCCTAACGGCAAGCTCGTCCGCAGCACCTCCCCGGGATAGGACAGGCGAATTCGACCTCAGGAGGGCTTCAGCAACAGTCAGAGACTACAGGGAGCTCACCACGGTGGAGGTTGATGATTTCGGAAGCAGACACAGAGCTGGATACCGAGTGGCCGAGGACCCGTCTCGTAACGACAGGTCACTACGCTATTACCTGCCATTGCTGATGGATGGAAGAATAGCGGTTATCCACCGCAAATTCACCCCCAGAGGCGAGGAAGGAGTATCGCTGCTGATTGCACTCTCAGGATTCGGCCGGCATGCACGGCTACCCCTTAACACCGAGTATGCAATCCTGGTGAAAAGAGCGGTAGCACTCGACGTCTTCGACTTCGCCATACCTACAAAGCGGCAGCAAGCAAGGCCGCTGATGGCAGCCTTATACCTCCCACCGCAGAATAGAAGATTTGGCAAGGGCATTACAAGGTGGATCTCCAGCCAATGTCCTTAGGAACTTGGGCCATTCAGTGGGAACAGCCCAAGTGAAAAAGTTCCTGGAGGATAATCCATCTTACCGGCATCAACAGAAATGATTAGCAGTAGTTGCAAGTTCTTGTATTAGTGTAATATAAAATATAAATATAACATTCTCTTGCACTATAAATGTTTTGTTGATATATTTTGTGTCCCCTCAACCATGCCAACAAACATAAATAATGCAAGAAAGCAAGGAAAACTAACCATGTAGATATGAATCACTTGTGTATGCGCCTAGAGGCCTAAGCGCCAGGAGCGACAAGCTAACCGGAACTTACTGGGGAACAGAGCCCCGCCCAGGCCACGCCCGCAAGGAACCTGCTTGAAGAATTTGGACAAATGACCCCGGGAAGAAGAAATATCGCCAAATGAGGACGGACCTCGAACAGATAAAGGCCTTGCTAGCCGCACTGGCCAGGAGCGGGGTTCGGTGGGTAACACTCAACTGCCGCAAGCATCAGCTCGGAGAACAGGTAGAGACAAGAAGAGGAGCAAGAGAGGAAGGTCCCCCAGCTCGGACTCCTCCGACTCAAGCTCAGATTCAGACTCCGATTCTGAGGAAGAAGAAGAGCAGAACCAAGTCCGAGCAGACGAAAGGCAGAGGAACCACCCGGACGGACGACAAAGGGACACAAGAACCCTCGACTACTAGAAGAAAGTAGACTCTGCATTGGGAAATGTTTGGAAGGCCAGGAAGCTCGAGCAATTCTCAGGCGAGAACAGGTCAGGCATGGAGGCAGAGGCTTGGCTTGACGAGATGAGCGAATACGGCAATGCCTATGGTATGAAGGATAAGGATAAAGGCAGGGTGGCAAATGCCGAACCCAAGGGAGCAAAGACGCATTTGGTGGAAGGGCTATGCCAAGGCTCATGGCTTAAGCAGGGATGCTTGCAGGTTCAAGAAGTTTGCTAAAGCCTTCAAGCGCCATTACGTTCCAAGAGAGCACAAGTCCAGTATGATGCAAAGCCGGTTCTAAAAGTTGCGGCAAGGCAACAAGTCAAGATTTAAATACACCGGAGGAATTTATGAGGCTAAAGGTCAGATAAAAGCAAAGTTAGGTGAGAAGCATGCAGTGGAAAGCTACATTGAAGGTCTGAATGAGGAGATCCGCAAGCTTGTAAGGGCAATAAACCCTAGAACAGTATCAGAAGCGGAGTCCAAGGCAATAAGCTTGCAAGGGACGGGACCTCGTAATAGCGGGCGGAGGCAACAAGATTACTAAGATAAAGGCAAGGCAAAGCAGGCGCTTTTAGGCCCGAGGACGGCTAGCCCAGGACCAGCTAGAGCCCCATATAGTGGCAATCAAGGGAAGCAGCAGGAGAAGAAGCAGGTGTCCTTCAAAGACAAACAGGAAGGGTCAAACTACTCCAAAGCAAAGGCGATCCTTTCTGGCAGCCATGCCCAAGGAAAAGAGACAGAGTGCATAGAAAAGCAGCTTTGCTTCCGTGTGTTTCCAGCCAGGCCATAGGACAAACCGAATCGCCCATATGTCATGAGTGCGGCGCTAGCAGAAGTTGGGAGATTGGGACACTGGTCGACGACGACGGCGAGGAGGCCCGCGACTACATCTGTGGTGAGTGTCATATCTTTGCCGCTTAATAGATACAGAGCAAGCAAGAGAGCCAAGATAAAGTAATTTCCATTAAAGGGGAAAGGCCAAGGCCAAGTCATTTATAGTCCCTGATAGATTCGGGAAGTAGCCATAACTTTGCATCTCCCGGAATGGTTCAAATGTTGAAGTTGAAACCATTAAAGTCAAAGCCAAGGCCCGTTGTCTTAGCAAGTGGAGCAAAGAAGGCGACGGCAGTAAAAAAGAATCAACTTTGACATCGACTTGCCGGGGATTAAGATCCAGATGGGGGCAGAGGTAATGGGCATCGGCAAATATGACTTGATAATAGGTATGGAGTACCTTGGACCAGCAGGGGCCATTATTGATTGTGGAAAGCGGAAGGTGACCTTCCCAGCACCCGACGGCAAGATCATTGAGATAACAGGTAAAGAAGTTGTTCCCATCATGCAGTGTATGTCTTCTAAACATTTGTTCAAGTGCTTCAAGAGTGAGCAAGTGGCATACATTTTCAAGCTTGAGATTAGTGAGCCGGAATCGGAAGGAAGCAAAGAAGACAAGATGCTCAGCAAGTTGCCGAGGCAAATAGCTAAGTTGATCACGGAGTTCCACGATCTCTTTCCAGATGAGATCAAGCAGCTCCCTCCTTATAGAGGAGTCGAGTGCGAGATAGCACTCGAACCGGGGAACAAAGCCAACAAGCAAGGCTCCATATAGAATGACAACGCCAGGAGTTGCCGGAGTCAAGAAGAAGCTAGAGGAGCTGCTCGACCTAGGTTTCATTAGACCTAGTGTCTCGCCGTTTGGAGCGCCCATTCTTTTTGTCAAGAAGAAGGATGGATCTTTGAGGATGTGCATAGACTATAGACAGTTGAATAAGCACACCATTAAGAACAAGTATGCTTCCAAGATCGGACGACTTGATGGATCAGCTTCAAGGAGCAAAGATCTTCCAAAAATCGACTTAAAGGTCGTTATCATCGACACGGATAAAGGAAGAGGATATCCACAAGACCGCCTTTCAGACGCCTTGGTATGGGCATTATGAGTTCACGGTGATGCCTTTTCGCTTATCAAATGCCCCTCGCAACGTTCATGAGGCTCATGAACGATATCTTCGTGGAGTTCCCGGACACCTTTGTGATTGTTTTTTTGATGACATTTTGGTGTATAGCAGATCCCTTGAAGAGCACGGCAACACTTGAGAAGGGTGCTAGAGAAGTTGAAGAGGCACCGCCAGTAACGCCAAGTCGCCGGGCGCCACCGCAATGCAGAAGGTGGAATACCTTGGTCACGTGATCTCGCGCATAAGGCATCTCGACGGACCCCGCCAGTGATTGAGGCAAAGTTGATTCAAAGGGGGCCAAGAATGTGCACGAGGGTAAGTTTTCTGGCCCAGTGGTACTAAGGTGAAGTTCGCGGAAGAACTTTGTTAAGATAGCAGCCCCGCTAATGCACTTAACGAGGGGTAGAAGGTGAAAGATTGGGTAGAGCATTGGCACAAGAAAGCCCAAAAAGGGTTTGAATTGTTGAAAGAAGCTCGACGACAGCCCCTCGCCTTGACCTTGCCGACCCGTGAGAAAGATAAGCTTGTAGCAACAGATGCGAAAGTAAGATAGCTACAAAAGGGTTTATGCAAGAAGAGCGTGTGGTAGCGTATGATTCCGGGGAAGATGAACGACGCCGAGACGCCGCTACCCAACGCACGATCGTGAATTGCTTGCGCTGTCGTATGCTAAGAATATGGAGGCACTACCTCTTGGGAAGGAAGTTCCAATTGGATACCGACCATCAGAGCCTCCAATATGTATTCACGCAACCACACCTCAATCTGAGGCAGCGGAGATGGATGGAGTTCCTCGAAGAATACGACTTTGATATAGTCTACAAGCCGGGGAAACTCAATGTGGTAGCAGATGCGCTTTCAAGGCATCCCCTGACAACTAGGGTGCATTGCAATGCAATTTCGACGCTCTCCAGCGACTTTGGTAAGAAGATTGAAGAGTCCTTGCCAATGGATGTGGATTTCAGGGAACCATGGACAAGCCTCTCTAAGGAGGCTAGAACAGATAAAGAGCGGGAGGCCTTCAAGCATTATAAGAAGGAAGGCAACCTGTTATACCATAAGAACAAGTTGTGCGTACCCGAATCATCAGGTGTAAGGAAGTTGATCCTCCATGACACGCACAACAGCCCAATAGCTGGCCATGCGGGATTCATGAAAACATATTTCAAAGTCTGCCGGGCAGCCTATTATTGGCCGTGAATGAAGAAGCAAATAGCTCGCTACATCAAGGAATGTCGGGCTATGCCAGACGGCGGAGCAGCCTTCAATTCCAGGGGCATTAGAGCCATTAGCGGTGCCAAACGCTAAGTGGGAGGTAATCAGCATGGACTTCATCACAGGACTCCCAAGAACAGCAAGAGGCAAGGATGCCTTGATGGTAGTAGTCGACAAGTTGTCAAAGATGGCACATTTTGTGCCTTGCATGACCACAGATACAGCTATGGATACAGCAAAGCTCTTCACCAAAGAGATCTTCAGGCTTCATGGCATGCCAAGGGAGATTATCTCGGCAGGATCCGAAGTTCATGAGCGCCTTTTGGCAAGACCTCTTCGCGACGATTCAGACCAAGCTATCCATGAGCACGGCGTATCATCCTCAGACGGATGGCCAGACGGAGCGGACCAACAGGATCTTAGAAGACATGCTAAGAAACTATGTCTGGAATAAGCAAAGTATGTGGGAAGAATTTATTCACTTGGTGGAGTTTGCATACAATAGCACCAAGCAGGAATCGTCCCAAATGTCGCCATTTATGATCAATTATGGCTATCGATTGTTTAACTCCGGACACTTGGCACAACCCCCGTGTCAAAAGTAGAAGTTTCGCAGCAGATGTTGGCCGATATCAAAGAGCTCGTGGAAGAAGTTCGAGGTTATCTCGCTAGCAAGAAGAAGTCGCCGAAGAGCATCGCCGACAAGCATCGAATCAAATGAGAGTTCAAAGTTGGAGATGATGTATGGCTCAAGATAAAGGTCAAGGTGCTTAGCTTAGATTGGTAATTGCAAGAAGCTTGCTCCAAGGTGGGCGGGACCCTTCGAATAATCAAGAGAGTAGGTAATCAATCCTACAAGTTGGATTTGCCAAAGACACACCTAAAGATTCATAGGGTCTTCCGTGAGTTTGTTGAAGAAGCATACTCCAAATCCGCGAAGTCTTGGACACTCAACGTTGTTGGAAATGCGGAGGAGCAAACTGGAAATAGTTCAGAGATGATTCTTGATAAAGCTTTCAAGAAGACAAGGAGGTCGGAATTCCTCCAATACTTGGTCAAGTGGAAACACTTGCCGCTGGAAGACGCGACGGGTACTTAAGAAGGATTTAGTAAAGCGGTACCCACGGTTTATGGAGCAATGGGACGGCAAGGTCATCTCAAGAAATCGGCTCAGTGCATGTCGATTTGTGTAGGTTAATTCTTGTATAGATTAATACACGATGCAACCTATGCTTGGTATGGGTCGCATGCGTTGTTACCGATGATGAGACCACTACGGTGATCTCTAGGGCGTGGTGTAATGTCAATGTAGGCATGACCGGCGTTCGATTAGGCGAGTGGAAGGTAGATTAGAAAGTCTACTGTTCCACGAAGTAGGCGACCTCGAGAGAAAGGAGGTCATTAAGGAATGCATTGATAGGGGAAAGCACCTTTAGCCCCATATATGCTTTGATAGGAGGAATCCATCCTTCCGCCACGCCGAGAAGGATATCCTCCTGTTGGGCAACTAGAGGTGTAGGCATGAGCGGCATATAGGCATATAGGCGCTGTCTCCACGGCCATTATGGAAGATTCATCCTCTTCCTACGCCGGGAGATTAGCCATGCATTCATGTAGATAGGTGGGTTGGTCACCATATAACCAAAATTTATTAAATAATTAAAACGGTACTAACGTAGTGTCGACCTGCAGGCCAGTAGAGCGCTCCGGAGGGCAAGGAGGTCGAGCTACGAAGACTTGCAACACAAGTTTTGTTGGAATGTGTTGCAAGGAATGAAGAGTACCTCGGACAATAATTATAGATATGAAATGTTGAAATTTTGTCTAACTTAAGATAGTGAATAACTTGTTAATGGTGTTATGAATTGATAAGTATTCCATAATATAATGACGTAATAATGTTCTAAAAGTAATTACCTTAGGGTAATCGTGATAAATGTATAAAGATTATATTGTAGGCATCACGTTGATTGCAGGTTGCAGGTTAGGAAGATCCCAAGGTGGGGAGACCCCACGATCTTTGCCGGACAAAGATCATTTCAAGGTGGGAGAATGTGACGTTCAAAGCCACGATTATACGGCCCCGGGGCGTATCGCATCGCCTGGCCACGCGTACACACCACTCCGACCGGCGTGTACGCCAACGGATAGCCAGGTAAGTAGCCTAGGGGCAACTTGCTAGGAGTGTTCATATATTATTAATGTGCACATGTGCACATTAATGAGGGCACACCTTTCCATGTTGGCATATTTTGCCACCTAGCCATTAAAGGCAAGTGGGGCCTTTCCAATTATCCCACATGCCAAATTGGGCAATTGGAAACCCTAGCCTAAACCCCATGTCTATTTAGGGTAGGAAAACCCTAGCTTGCTAGTTTTTCGTCCTTAGGGTTTTAGAGCTCAGTTTTGGCTGCCCCAGGAGCCAAAACCGCCTCCCACGCCCCAGCTTAATTGCGCCATCGGTTCCCCAATTGATCAGCTCGGCGGGATGGTTGAACTCAGTCGGGAGGAGCCACTCAAGGATCAGGGTATTTGGTCAATTTAATAGCTTAAACCGTCTTCTAGTCATAGAATCAGTGGGTTTAGACTATTAAATTGCCCATAGTAGCTATCTAGATCTTAGATCTGGGACACTAACTAAAGAACCTAACTCTATGATTAGATCTAGTTCTCTAGTTCTTCTCGTGATGTATTTGGATGATGTATCTCTGCGTGAACTCCTTGTATTGGGAAGGGGGTAGAGGCCCTAAAGCTTGTAGTTGATGCTCCTAGAGTAGCCTCTCTAGCACACTTGTAGATTCGCTGTGTGTACAAGAGCCACACCTGGTTGTGGGTGGAGGGCCGACGGGCTAAGAAGGAGGTTCATGTTCGACTCTAATCCATCCCCCCGGTGTGTAAAGCCTACCGGGGATCATTGTGACTAGGTCTAATGGCTTACCACCGAGTGCGGGTAAGGCATGGGCTCGACACCGTGAAGTGGTGTACACTTTCCGGTGGGTTCAGTCCAATCACGGCAAAGGGCCCTCTAGTCACCTTGAGTCGGCATGTAGATCTCTCGGAGGGAGTGATCCCTACCGCCCCATCGGAACTGGGAGGATGAGACCCGTGAATAGCCCCTTTGGCTATGCATCCGCTGGGCTGATCGGGTCCCAACACTTTTCAGCCTACTCGCAAAGTGCACTGGGGGGGCGGATGGAGTGGACAACCCTATGCCATGTTCTTATGCCAGCCAATTCCATTGCCATGAATTCTGTCTGCACTGAACTCTGGAGACCCAAGCCGTCAGTCACCCTTGAGTCTGAGCCTTGGGTAGGATCCCCTATGTGATGTGCTGATCTTTGTCCATGCAGATATGAGGAGGACCATCCTTCGAGATGGTCGCAGGATGTTGATATATGTGCTACTGACATGTATGTTTACGCTTCCGCAGCTAGGTAGGCCCTGAGGGAGACGGGGTAGAATGACACCTTCACTCTCCCCACTGGGACTCGTTACGGGTACAGTGATATGTGGAGGGCCCTGTATCAGCATGGAGCTGGTGTGGGGGAAGAACTCCTGTTTGTATACGGTGAGTGCACCGTATACGAGTAGGGGACGTCACAAGCCGAGCATGAGAGGAAAGACGCCATAGCCGAGCAACGAGCGCCAAATGCTGGGGCTGAGCACCGACAGCCAAGGTATGTTTCAGGGTCTGCCATTTTTGGAAAAGTAGGTTTGCTTTATTTTTGGTATCACCAGATCTGCTTTACTCTGAAAAAATCTTTCTATTAAACAGACTATCAAGGGGCTCCATAATCGGCTACGTTTAGCAACAGGATCAATGCACAAGAAACTCAAGCTCCGGATTCGAAGCCATGGCTGAACCGATCACCCCAGCTAAGCACCTAATCATTAGATTTTTCCTTTCAACAGATATGGCTGGATGCACAAAACTAATCCGGCACTCTCCTTCTTGCTACAGCTGAGGCTTCATTTCCGGCCAGGCATTCCAACATGAAAAATGAGTGCTAAATTGTCGAATGTTGCTACAGCCCCTTTTGCCTTATTTCTGACTGTGATTTTCCCATTGCAGAGAAGATACCAGAGATACATACGGGCGATGGAGCCGGCATATCAACAAGG
This sequence comes from Isoetes taiwanensis, assembly GCA_021234155.1. NCBI lineage: Eukaryota > Viridiplantae > Streptophyta > Lycopodiopsida > Isoetales > Isoetaceae > Isoetes > Isoetes taiwanensis. The sequence goes on along the minus strand of JAJEKV010000010.1, from coordinate 18,126,986 downwards.
TAGAAAAAACATTCCATGACCGGCTACTTATTCCCACTGGCAGCATAAGCTATTGGTGAATGAATCCGGCCCTTGCACAAGAAGCAGATTTATATTTTCTGAGGCTTTGTTGTAGGAACTGATGGAGCATTTCTTGCGTAAACCTAATGATATAGCAAGCACAGGAATGCAATTCGAAGGCTGAGCCTAACTCTGTAGCAGAGCACTGCTTCCTCTCTTCTTCAGATGTAACTGGCTCAATATGCTGGCTTCCCGACAAAAAAGATGAGTGCTAAAATTATCAAAGCTGATAAAGCCCCTTTTGCCTTGCTTCTAATTGCGATTTTTCCCCATTACGTAAAAAATCCAAAGGCTTTTATATGGGCGATGGAATCCGCACTTCAATTAAGGAAGAAAAAAAGAGGGGAAGGCTTTTCTACTATGCGGAAAACATGCGGAAAAGGATGTCGGAGTGCATGCTCCATGCGAGGCCACCCCGAGCTAGGATTTCCTTTGAGATCATCATTTCACATTTATTATTTTCATGCAGATGCGTCGGATCAGCCACAAACATCAGAAAACTCTCAGCATTTCCGACTTGGTCTTCCCTTCTCTTACGTAAGTCCTGATGCTTGAGTTCTTTTGATGCTTTTGTGTTCTCCATTGATTTTGATGTGGCATCATTTGCAGGATAGAGATTCTTACCTTTTTTTTTTAATTTTTTGTATAGAAGAGAATCACAACCTCCAGCTCACAAGGAAAATGCTAAGAATTCGTAGCAGGTAATTATGAGCTTCAGAGTCGTATCTTTTGAACCTGTTTCAAGGCTTATCCTAGTGTTGTATCATGCCCTAGATCGGACGGCCCACGTTCATTTGGCCCATTCGACGGTCGGAATGCTTTAACAAAAAAAAAAAGCTTGCGTTGGCTATGGCCGTCCTTTTTCTCTCACGCTAGGGTTTGTTTAGTTGGTGGTCGAGATATGACGAGCTAGGAATTCCGCTATGCTCTGCCTCATGCCCTGGGTATAGGAGGAGAGATCCTCTAGCAGAAAGCATGGGGCCAGGTGCAAAGAAGAAAGGAGCCACCGGTCTCGATTGAAGGGTCGCCTTTACCTCTCAGATTGGGGCGATTATCTCTACCGCTTTTCCACCGCTTTTTTTTTTTTTTTACAGCTCACATTTGAGAACACGGCATCAAAAAGTTGAATCCGGGCAAGAATGATAAGAATTCCTTGCTCACATTTGAGAAGAACCACAGTAACTGAATATGCCTGTTTTTCAATGGATCTATTGCTATGACCTAAAACATGTATGCAGAAGCTGGTCGGCTCAAAGACAAGGCAAGTATATTCCAGTTTTGAACTTGGGTATGGATGCTGATAAGCTTTCTTCTTAGGGTTCTTAGTAATTTTTTTTTCTTATTTCCAGCCAAAGTATAACTTGGCAGAGTTTGGACCACTCAACCGATACATTTTTTGTCTGGCAAGGTCCTGACTAAAGGAATGCAGCACACTACAACTAATTCAGGCTCTTCAGATAATTACTCTGCAATTGTTGAGTCTTCAAGAGCAGTCTACTATTCAACAGACACATCACAACTTTGGAACACTTGACATTCCTGATTGGCCTTTGTTAATGTCTGACAAGCCATTTTGGGTGTTGTTTCTCACAAACTGAGGCTGTAACATGGAAATTTGAAGACATGAATTTTGAGAGGAAGCCGATTTCCATGGAAAAAGTTACCAACGGCGTGGCCAATATGAAGCATATGTTTCCGGAATACTTGATCCTGAGGTCTGCCATTCCATTCTTCCGCGATGTCAACAGACAAAATGATTCCAGTGATGATTTCCTATCCAGGGGATATTTGGGTGACAAATTTATACATCACTAGGTGGTGTAATTCTTCAGGATGTCTTATGGTAAGGTGTTTCAGGACTTTAAAAAGTTGTTGCATACAGTGACCGTGTTCATCTTCTTTGTAGAAGCTTACCAGCTGTAGTTGTCGATCCTGCAGAATTATGTTGGATGCTTCTGCAATTCTAAAGGCTGTAAAACTTGCATTTGTAAAAATCAATGGATTGATTGAGGTGCAAACTATTATGAATTAGTGTGTTTGATAATTTTATTGATGTTTGTCGCATAAAATGTTGCATATGTATAGTCCTTGCATAGGTTTCTTTTACTTCTAATTATTGGATTTATTGCAGGCATTTGCCTCCCAATTGTTTTTATGGTATGCTTTTTGGAGGCTTGGATAAATCTTGCATATGAATGCTAGCATTTTGTTTATGCTGCCAAATAAGTGGGATGCACAAGTATGCAGATGGCTATAAACACCATCATGCTGCTAAGTATAAAGGCATTCAAAATTCTAAAAACCATCATCATATTGAGCACCATCATGCTAAATCTAACTCATCACATGATGCAAAAATAGAATAATTTGATGGAAAGTGCATGATGTATGAGAGATTGAAATTAAGGAGCAAGACAATTGATCCTTATATAACTGCTTAAATACAAAATGAATCATTCTCACACGTGTAGATCTAGAGCAACATTTTTGCCTTCCTATACCTTTAGCATTTGTTATTGTTGGTCCAAAGGTTTTAAGAGCCCTCATTCACAACCCAATGATACTTTTTATGGATTTGCCTAATTATATTAGATTTTTGACTTATGCTCAGCAACGCTGGGCACCGCTACTAGTCTACTTAATGATTTAATGATGTACATATTTTACAGTTACTTATTATTTGCCTAATGAAATTATATATTAATCTTCCAAGCTTCACATGGCATTCCAGAATTTATTTGCAACTTCGTTTAGAATAATTTATATGTTTTTTAGGATTCGGAACTGTCAAGGATAACCGAAACCTTGAGGATTTGAGCAGAGGTGAGGGCGAACAGTTTCAGAGATCACCATTGGTGGTATAGTTGCGACAGTTTCGCTGTTGTACTCTCGCAAATTGGTTGCCATTCTGCATTGTCGGTGGAAAATGCTATGCATGTTGATTTTTTAGTGCGATCAGTTTGTTTTTGACATCGCAAAAGCTGTTGAATGCATGTGCCACTTCAAGCTTTTTCTGCCTGTTGTTCGGCCAACTGCTGGATCATATTATGTGAGCAAGAGGTTGTTCGTTTGTCACGACCACGACACCATTCTTCTTAACGCTGTTGGAGGTCATTCTGGAGCTCCGTAACTTGACATCTATCAGAAACCCTGGACACCAGGCATAAAATCCTATGGTGATAAACATAATAATATATCTCGTAGAATTTGAGAGGTGTGAGTACCCTAACCGTTATTCTCATCATAACTAATACAATTGTAAAAGATGCAGTGAATCTTGAAGCTGGAGCTAGTGAAGTTGTGCAAGTAGAAGCTTACCGTTCCCTTAGCTTGCATTCTGTTATTGTGAAGGTAGTAAAACCAATTCTCTTTGATTACTCTAGTGCTCTCTATGATTTTAAATGGTGATTTTTATGCTTCAGACTCAAAATGCAATGGATATTAATGTCTTTAAAAGATATCTAAGTATTATCCGTACTTCACAAAATGGATCTGCAGTAGCCGGTACAGACTCAATCCAAACTTCTTTTTTTTTTTTTTTTTTTTTTTATGGCAAGGCAATCCAAACTTCTATCTACGCTTTTGCCATATGTTGTACTAATGTAGAAAATCCTGTGTAGATGGACGTGCATAGGGCACTCGTCGATCTTTTCGAATCCCCACTGGCACAACTGGGGATCCATATTTTTACTGGGATGCACAAGTAAGGCATTTGGAACTATAGTCCAGGTGAATGCGAGCCTTTGGAAAAGCAGAGCGTGAGGTAATATGCCTAGTTAAGTATGTTTGGAAGCCTATCTGGTTCCATTCTACTTAATTTGGCAAATTGTTTTGCGTCTCTTTTATAAATATTATTGAGGACCTGTTTCCTCCTCATATTGGGCCCTCCACATGCAAGTATGGCATGTACAAGAATCATGCTCATTTCGCACAGTTAGTTCAATATCATAATATAGAATATTGGGACATTATCTGTGAACTGACCACTTGCAGCGCATAAGGGGCTAATAAGAAAAATTGGCCTGTTTACAGTTCCACAACTTCCACATGTTTATTCTAGACTCCAAATCTACAGAAGTCCATATCGATTAGAATGTGTAATATTATATCTTACATGATCTTGAATTATATCCAGAACCTTAACAATGTATTGATTTGACCAGATTATATATATCTTGCGCCAATATATGTTTTGCAAGCACATTATCCACCATCGATCTAGAAAAGTACGCTTGTGCATGTACCCATCTTCCACCTTCGCTTCCACCGCACGCCCATTAGAATCACATGTGCCAACAATATCAAGATCCAATTTCCCACTGGGTGTGTTTTGTACGGTTAGCATGTGCCTTGCAACAAGAACATGTCGAAATGCATGCATGTCAAAAATTAATTTTGAAAACCAAGGTCCCCATGAAAAAAGAATAAGCCTTGTTGGTTTTTTACCGCCTTGGCAAAAAAAAAAAAAAAAAAAAAAAAAAAACCCAGAACTATCTTATACCACCAAAATGGTGTTCATAACTTCTGAAAGAATCTTAAAAAAGGTAAGGAGATGTTAACCCTCAAACTTAAACCTCCTAAACTACACATTGTAGGAACTGCACAGGAGAAGTTCTAAAAACAATGGTTAACTTCTAGTTGCTCACGAAATATGAGTAAACATCATAGAATCTCCACACAGAATATAAAAAGTATCGCTTGCACTCTATTGCTAGACCATAAAATTGTTTTCTAAAGTTAAAAGATTAGATTGTTAAAACAATTGTATATTAAGAGAGAGACTATGAAACTATATGAAGCTATATGGCAATGTTTTCCACTATAATATTAGATACTGATCTATTTAGGCCTAGATTTTGCTTCCACATCTTCATGAACCATAGGTCGCACACCCATTATAGTACAAAAACTTGTCATTAATATAATATATATAAACGTAAATATATATAAACGTATATCACATGCAAGGCATCATGAATAGGTCTATATACGCTAGTCAATCTCGACCGTTCGTTTGATAAAAGACGAGGTGGCGATGCTATGGCCGTGCAATTTTTTATGGGGGCATGCATGGGAATGCATGTGGCATACCCTACATCTCAGGGCCGTCAGATCGAGGGATAAGATAAAATCACGGCCATTGACGAAAAGCTTGTTTAATGAGGTGGCAATGTGTTTTAATGTTATGTAGCATACGTGTCACAACCATCATTTAAATAAATTGGGATTATGTCAACTCCAAACTCACGCCAACCTATGGTTGTTCTCTAGGGGGGCTTTTACTTATTTTTACCTTTTTTTTTGTGCTTGAAAAATCACATAAATATTGCATTCTCTTATGTCTTTTGTATGGAACTTAAAATATGTAAAAAAAAAGAGCAAGTTTTTCAAATTCATGAAATTATAATCTTGGGGCATTTGAGACGAAAATGATATATATTTGCCAAAGATATTACATTTTTGTTTGGGCAAGAGTAGCCCCCGAAATTATGATTACATGATAGAAATATCAATAAAATGTGAAAAATGCCACGAAAACTTTAAGGGATCACTCTCTGTTATTTCACATATAATAAACACAATTGGAATCCATGTCGGTTATTCTGCCTAGTTTCGGATGCAATTCTGGCACTTCACGCATTGTCATCCCATAGCCGAATTTTGTCTAATTCCATCATTAAAAGATCAACTCTTTATTTTGTACATCATCAAATAATGGTTCTATTCAGAAGTCTTGTCTGCTTCTGGACCATTGAAATTAAATTGAATTACATTCTATCGAGCTCTGTTGACAAAGAACTCATAGAAAAATGGGCACCTATAACTACGTCAAACATGGTTTTGAGTCATGTTGAGTTACCTATAATGGTCAACAGCATGCTCCTTCTCAGCCTAGAGATGGCAATGGACCTATAGGAAAGTGGGTAAATTAAACCATTAAATGCAATGCCAAGTAAAATAATGTAAAAGAAATAGTCTGTGACGTCCCCTACTCATATACGGTGCACTCACCGTATACAAACAGGAGTTCATCCCCCATACCAGCTCCATGCTAATATAGGGCCCTCCACGTATCACTGCAACCTTGAAGAGTTCGAGTGGGAAGAATGAAGGGGTCCTTTACCCCTGTCTCCCTCGGGGCCTACCTAGTCATGAAGCGTAAACATACATGTCGAAGAGTACATACATCAACATCATATGACCATCACGAAGGATGGTCCTCCACATATCTGCATAGACAAAGATCAGCACATCACATAGGGAATCCTACCCAAGGCTCGGACTCAAAGGGATGATCGACGGCTTGGGTCTCGAGTTCATTGCATGTAATTCATGGCAATGGATTTGGCGGGCATAAGAACATGGCATAGGGTTGTCCACTCCATCCGCCCCCCCCCGTGCACACTTTGCGTAGTAGGCTGAAAAGTGTCGGGACACGATCAGTAGCCCGGCCGGATGCATAGCCAAAAGGGCTACTCCCGGGGTCATCATCCCGGTTCCGATGGGGCAGGTAGGGATCACTCCCTCCGAGATCTACATGCCGACTCAAGGTGACTAGAGGCCCTTTGCCCGTGATTCGGAGTGAACCCACCGGAAAGTCATGAACACCACTTCACGGGTGTCGAGCCCATGCCTTACCCACACTCGGTGGTAAGCCATTAGACCTAGTCACAATGATCCCGGTAGGCCTTACACACCGGAGGGATCGGTTCAAGAGTCAACACCGAACCTCCTTCTTAGCCAGTCTGGCCCCTTCACCCACAACCAGGTGTGGTTCTTGTACACAGGCCGAATCTATGGTGTGCTAGAGAGGCTAATCTAGGAGCATCTACTACCAAGCTTGAAGTCTCTACCCCCCTTCCCAATACAAGGAGTTCACAGAGATACATCATCCATATACATCACAGAAGAACTAAAGAACATAGATCTAATCTATATCATAGAGTTAGGTTCTTTAGTTAGAGTCTGGTATCTACTCATCTAGAGATCTAGATAGCTGCTAAAGGCGATTTAATAGGCTAAACCTACTGATACAATGACTGGAAAACGGTTTAGACCATTAAATCGACTACATACCTGATCCATGAGTTGCTCCTCCTGACCTGAGTTCGACCATCCTACTGAACTGCTCGAATCAAGGGAAACTAATGGTGCCATTCTCTCAGACGGAGTCTGGGAGGCGGTTTTGACTCCTAGAGCAGCCAAAACAGAGCTCTAAAACCCTAGGAACGAAAATGGGCAAGTTAGGGTTCTTCTACTTAAATAGGCAAGGGTTGGGGCTTAGGGTTTCCAATTATCCCTTTAGGCATGTGGGATAATTGGAAATGGGCCCACTTGCCTTTAATGGCTAGGTGGCCAAATGTGCCTACATGGAAATGTGTGCACCTAAATGTGCCCACATGGAAATGTGTGCACCTTAATAAATGTGCATGTGCACATTAATAAGAAATGCACATACCTAGCAAGTTGCCCCCTAGGGCTACTCACCTGGCTACACGTCGGCGTACACGTCAGTTGGAGTGGCGTGTACGCGTGACGAGACAGTACAGTATACGTCCTGGGACCGTATACTGTGCTGGAACGTCACATTCTCCCCACCTTGAAATGATGCTGTCCGCAGCATCGTGGGTCTCCCCACCTTGGAATCTTCCTAACCTGCAATCAACCTGATGCATACGATATACTACTATTATACTTACACATTTATTAAGATTACCTTAAGGTAATATTTTTAAATTATTATTACGCCATTACATTATCAAATAACTTGTCAATTCGTAACTTCTATTAAACAGGGTACTTATTAGTCCTCGTTATTATAACATTTAGTTTATCACAATTTAACACTTTCATATACAATTATTATTTAAGGTACTCTTCATTCCTTGCAACACATTCCAACAAAATTTGTGTTGCAAGTCCTCGCACCTTAAAATCCTGCATTAATTTTTCAATATCTATAATTACATACTTACTATCTTAATTATTAGAATTACTCTAAGGTAATGTTTAAGACATTACTGTACTATTTCATTACCCAATTAACTTATCACTTCATAACTTAATCTACGCAAGGTAATTATTAACCTTACTTAACATAACATTTAAGTTTATCAAAGTTTATCAATTTCATACAAAATTTACACTTCTAAGGTACTCTTCATCCCTTGCAACACATTATGACTAAATTTGTGTTTGCAAGTTTTCAATAACTTCGACCTCCTTGCCCTCCGGAGCTCTATTGGCCCCAGTCGACCCACGTTATTACTATTTTAATTATTAATAAAATTTTGGTTATATGGTGACCACCCCACCTATCTACATGGATGCATGGCTAATCTCCCGGCGTAGGAAGAGGGTGAATCTTCCATTATGGTAGTGGAGGAGCCGGCTATATGCCTATATGCCGCTCATGCCTACACCTCTAGTTGCCCAACGTGGAGGATATCCTTCCCGTGGGGGGCGTGAAGGATAGCTTCCTCCTATCAAAGCATATATGGGGCTAAAGGTGCCTTTCCTATCAATGCATTCTGAATGACCTCCTTTCTCTCGAGGTCGCGTCTACTCCGCGTGGGGGAAGTAGACTTTCTAATCTACCTTCCACTCGTCCAAGCGGAAACGCGGTCATGCCTACATTGACATTACACCACGCCCTAGAGATCACTGTAGTGGTCTCATCATCGGTAACAACGCATGCAACCCCTACCTAGCATAGGTTGCATGCGTAGATTAATCTTAACTATACAAGCATTTAATCTACACACAAAACGACATGCCTGAGCCGATTTTTGCTGGCTCCGTTAATGCATGTGATTAACATAATTACCCTATGGTAATATTTATGAATTAACATTATCATAGTATCGGATACATTACTTCCGATAGTACAATTATATTTACTCTAAGCTTTGCAATATTTAACGACTTTTAGATCGCGATTATTTGAACAATAACCCTGATTTAGACCTATTGTTACATAGACAAGGTTTTAATTATCATACACAAGAATTAGATGTGCTTCTTATTCTCTTCCTTGGGTCCTGCATTACCCTTGGAAGTATATCCCTAAGATGCACTTAAGTATATTTGAATTCTATTTTCTATCTATATTTATAAGGACCCCAAGGTCATATGGCTATCCTTGGAAGGAATTGCATCCTTGCGAAGGATTAATTAACATGCTACCTCACATTATCGTTGTTATTTAACTTATTTCCGTATGATACATATACGTACAGTAATTCCATGCAATTATTAGGATCTATATTTAACTTATCTATAAGACACATTAAAGCTTATAATGCATGCGCACGCCTTACCTGGGCTAGAATGCATCCACCCATTGAGCCGGCGTCGAGTAATTTGGAGATGACTTGGTCGTTGCATTGCTCCCATAGTTTTTGCTCCACTTCATTGGTGTAGATAGCTACTGCGTCAGTCTCGCACGTTGAAGACCTCCTGAGCTATCTATCTATCTATCTTGCGCTCTATTCGCTTCGGCCATTGCCGGAGTGAACTCTATTCTACGGGTCAATCAATTCGATGCAAGTACGTTCAATCATAAGATTGAGCCCTCCCACTTTCTTCAAAAAGAAAATGGTCCTGCACCCCTTCAATGACGTTGTACACAACATCATATCTATTCTCTCCCCTTAAGAGGTTATATGCTTCTTACTTAGCACATTAATTTACTAGCCTTAGCTAACATATATAACCATCTAAGATGGATACACATATTATGTTATTATTTATTTCAATATAGCTATGGGTTACCTACTTAGTTAGAACGATTCTAAACCACAAGGTTTTGTCATCATGACAATTCCTTTTGTCTCAAAAGACTATTTGATTACTATAATTCTTATTTTAGATGTACCTTACATGTATTATTCTTTTATATTCTAGAGATTCCCCCTTTCTTAGTTATTTAGCTCTTGGAATATTCCTACCAATCGAATTGATGTCATCGTAACAAGTTGGCCGGACTTGTTAGATTACTTCTTTTCTTTCGGTTGGATTATTCTTTGGAGGTACTAGATTTATACATGGTTAACAATTATCCTAGTAATGATTCCTTCTTAGCGAGGAGATCAATCTCACCAAGTGGTTTCAATACGTTGGATGTCTGTTAACAATCGTGTATAATTATAGTTACTCCTATGCATTTCCTTCTCAATCCTTGACGCTTAGCTCAATATTGGGGCAATCCTTTTAGCCAGAATATCTGGAAATGCCTTTTAATCCCAATATGGATGTTACCGTCCATACATTAACCTACTAGGCCCCATGGCCTTAGATGCTTGAGCTTGCTAGAGCTCATCCACTCGTTGCCTGCTTGAAGTAGCAAGGTAACGTTCTTCCGAAGTCGCCGATACTTGGGTCTCTTTGACGGTGGCTCCTCTTTGATGTAGAGGTTGACTTTGTTCGTTAGAAGCCTCGCATTGCTTGATGGTGTAGTTGATCACTTGAAATCTTCCATGCCGCTTTTCAAAAGCCCGAAGGTGGCGCCCGTTGAAAAGATCTTTCATCTTGAACTTTTTTTTTTTTTTTGTCTTGGCGGCTAAAAAGACGACTGCCGATGTCTTGACTCTATCGATGTCTCATATGTCGAGTCCTCTTGTCGTTATCGTGTTGATTGCTTCACCCCTGCAACTTGCATGACATCTCTTCCTTTGATCTGTTACGCTATGGGAGGGAAGGAATAACAAGGGAGCTATACATGCAAAACATATAGCTTATATAATTACAATTACTACTAGAGCTATTAGGTCCCCTTGTGCCTCCCTTCGAAGTTGCACACCTACTCCTTGGCAATGTCATCGGTGTTCCTCCGGTGCAATGGTGTTGACGATATGTATCCTCCTATTTGTACGTCAAATTTCGCATTTTCGGGGTAACTTGTTGATATACTTGGGCCCTCGGTGTTGTTTGCGGCTATGGCACAACACGCTTTGCATCACATTCTAACTAAAGGGTGTGGTGGTCGTTGATGCTTCGACATTTCGGTCCCGCTTTCGATCCCGTTTCGGGCAAGAATCCCCCTTCATGATACTTGAAGCTATTTGAAGGCGTCTCTTGAGGCTGTGGCGCCGATTCCTTTGGCTATACTCCTCCTGGAGTTGTGCTCTTCTGCAGCTTGTTCTTTGAATCGCCCATCCTTGGGTTCACCAAGTTGCATGCAAGTCCGTGTGCAAGTCATCGACTTCGTCTCACCTAATTGCTTCTCCATCGAGCTTCAATCTTCCTTGTTTGATCCCTCGATCACATGGCTTGGATGTTGTCACGCTTGCAGCGGTGCTATGCCGTCTTCTTGTCTTGAGGTACCCTCCTCGGTGACTTTGATTGTGCTCGCCGGTTTTGATCCTCCTGTTGCCTCTAGGGAGCTCGTGGAAGAAGTCGGTTGCTAGCACTTCTCCGACTTTCAGTTCTCGACCTTTGTCTCTATGCATGTCGGCCTCTCTCGGCAAGTAAAGCTTCATGGCTCTTCTCCCCCTGGCGATGTTGTCGGGATGATGGATCCTTATATCTGCCAGCAGCCTTGACCCTTGAGTTGAAGAAGTACCGCCTTTAGATATGCTCTTGTCGTTGAATAGCCTGGCTATTATCTTGAACTCTCTTTTTGCCGAAGGTGCTTTAGTTGCTATCCTTGTCGTTAAGGTGTCGAATGCTTCTACCTTGGGCGTTTGACGTGCCACATGTCGGAGATATGATCGGCTTCTTCTCTTCTAATTACTGGTAGGAGTACCTGACGAAGCCATCACCTAGTTGTTGAAGGCATATCTCCTCGTCGTAGTGCCTTTCGTAAGTGCATCTCCATCTAATACACGTGTCATAGCGCATCACCCTATATTACCACAAGGTGGAATTATGGCCGTCGAGATGTTGCCTTCTTAGTTGGCTCGTTGATGTCGGGTCTTTCCTCCTTCTATTGTTGAGGCCACTCGTATCATAAGTTCATCAAGTGTTGCTGCTGCCACAAGATGTAGTGTTGCGTCCTGACGATGTCCTGGTGCAGCGCTGATGATCTTGACATGACCGGTGTTGTCTCTTATTCTGACATTGGGTGGACGAGCAGTGTTCTATTTGAGGGCACTTCCCGAAGTGTTTGGAGTCGAAGGTTTGCTTGGGCTCTGGTCGTTCTCCCTCGTACTTGCTCTTCCATTTTGATCTTGGGCTATAGTTGTGCTTCCTTGCTTCCTCTTTTGGTAGTCGAATCAAGGAGCTTCCGATCTAAGCGCTAAATCCTAAAAATGACTCTAAACTCATGTTTCTCCATCAGATCTGTGGAGCACCCGAGATATACAATAGACATATACGCATTTACATTGGGATTTTAATTCATCGACTTTTTCAAAACAACTACGAAGATCTACTTAATTGTTTATACTCCTTTAGGGTTTCCCCTCCTCCTATCGCATTTGACCCTTTGGTTTTGCTGCATCTTCTTTGTTCTGGTTGACTCCAGGGTTCCTTTGAGATGCTGCTACTATTGTTGAGCTTCATGTCTGATCCGAGCTCGTCACGCCAATTGCGAAGAGTGTTCGTCGATGTGATCCCTTGAGAAAGATGCTCCTCCTTAATGTGTATATTCGTCGTGAGGAATGCGGTGACCGCTCAACGTCCCTACATGCGGTGTGTCGTTGCAAGGTTGCCGATGTGCAGTGCCGTTGATCGCTTGAGTAGGATCACCTTGTTGTTGCAGTTGGGCATTCTTGAATGTCTTCGAAGCTCTGAGATCGTGGTCGGTAGGCAGGCATTGTCATTCCTCCGCAGGTTGAATTTCGAGAGCGCGACTTCGTTGCTTGGGCTTTGTTTCATTCGAGGTGCCTCTCCCGTGCACGGAAGTGTGGTCATCTCTATTGTCCCTACCATGGCTCCTTCCGGTCGCCTTTGCATGATTTGTATCTGGCGGCTAGGTCGTCTCCTCCGGCCCTTTGGATCCTATCCATTCGAATCTCGCACTCCTTGGCCGACGTGAGTAAGGTCGTCCTTCCTTTGGTTTCTAGGTGTTTTCGGGTCCCAATTCTTTGTTCAAGACAGAATATTCTCCTCCTTGATCTTGCCCCTAATGCTGATATAGGCCTTCAAGTTGGAGATGTTCCCCGATATCGTCTCCTCCCTCGTGGTCTCCTGCTGGTGCAAGGGAGCTAGAAGCTCATCTTGGTCAGCCTTACTAGGTGCTTTGTGGTTGCCTAGCTTGGTTACTCCTTTCGTTGGCGTTGCATGACATTCGCTGAGCTGCCGGGCTGCAATGTCGGGTTGTCTTCCCTCCGGTTTTATACACGCTCGCCTGTGTTGCCATGACTTCTCCCTCGACGTAAGATTATGCCTTGACCCTAGCTCGTGATGCTAACGCGGCATCGATGTCTAACGTGTTCTCGCTTTTGTATTTTGTTTGCCTTTGCATTCTTCCATTTGAAACTTCGTGGGCGCCGAGTTGGTGAAGGCGTCGAGATCCTCTTCCCCGATGTGACCTCGTCGTGGTAGCCGGGAGGTTGACACCTAGAAAATTCTTGATGCCGTTGGTTACCAATTATTCTTCCCATTTGATGAAGATTGATGCTAGGCCGGTGGTGTCCTGTTCTACTCGTTTGTCGGTTGAGGTGTTTGTCGTTGTGCTTCCCTCTCTTGGGTGCCTTTTTGGGTCTCCTCTCCTTATGCAATGCAGACATCGGTTTGGGACCTTGATGTCTTCAAGAAGTTCCGTCTCTAGCTCTTACGTGTCTCCGCCCTCAGACTTGAAAGCAACGCTTCAGATATCCTAGAGTCTAAGGGTCTACTTGAAGGGCTGTCCTACAACATTTTGGGCTCTATAAGCAAGCAAGATGGCTCAAGCAGCATTACTGGGGACATATCTATAATCTCCAAGTCTATGGATATTAGGACGTGTGGTATGGCATGACATGAGGGTTGTTTTGCAAAACCTCCATGATGTTTGAGGCATACCCTAAGGTCCTAACAAAGTTGGTTTGGGGGAGTCCAATCTCTACACATGGAGCGGCTTGGGCGGTTCTAGACTCTAGCTTCTTTCTAGGTATCCTGGCAATAGGGAGTGTCAATGTGGCGGCTATATAAGTCAAACTCTATTAGAAGGACACGTAATTAGGTCAAGGTTTATGCCTTTGGCATGAGCAGAGGTGATGTAAACCGGACAGTTGGACTTGGGTTGCTATCAGGCCGAGGTCTAGATGACTATAACAAAGGGGTGTTCTTGGGCACTTCTATCTAGGAGTAAGGTATCAGCTTCGAGCTGAGAGCAATACTTATGCGAGCTACTAATGGGGTAGGCTTCTATCTACAAACAAACTCTGAGTTTGGAAAAACAATTCAAGGGTTTGGGCAATTTTGGTCAATTTGGGCTAGGGTTTGACATTTCTAGCCTAATTTGAGGTCATAAATGGATTCTAGGCTATCTAATGGTCCTATTGCAACAATTTTCAGACGATTTGGAGCTCTGTAGCTCAAGTTATGGAGGTTCAAAGTTTGGAGGTCTCACAGGTTGCGCCCTGCTCAAAAACTAAAGTTTAGTTCTTTGACCATGCTTGTTGTGTGAGACATTGGCTGTAAATTGGGTTAAACGTGTCCAATTTGGGTGATCTAAGGGTCAAATCATGCTAGTCTCATCGAGTTAGGCAGAATGGACCCCTTACTTGGTCAATTTGGAGGTGTTTTGGTCTAGTTTGGACATGGTCTAGGTATGAAGGTCTCACAGGTTGCGCCTCGTCGCGAAACTAAAGTTTAGTTATTGAACCAGGCGCGAGCTGTGAGACATCACACTTTTTGGTCTGAGAGTATCCTATTTTACTAAAATAAAAACTACTACTTGCTAACTCGTCCTAATTAAGCAAGATTTGACACATAAACTACTCAAAATTATCATGTACTAACAAAATTATTGATTATTTACAATATATCTACTGGGGATCTCCCTTAATTAAACTAGCTAATTACATGCCTTCCCTCATGAGGGTTACTCGCTTCGCATGAACAGCGCAGGCTGTTGAGTCTTCAAAATGTTGGACCAGCTTCTGCTCTGCTGCTTTTTGAGCCTTGGCCTCCCGCTCTCGTTCTGTCCTCTCCTCTTCTTGTTTCCTTCGGCCTCCTTGGCCTCTGGCTGTTTCGCCTTGTCGAGAAAGTCGAGCGGTCTGTTTGGTGCGCATCATGTCGATCGGAGTCCTGGTGTCTATCGAGATGCTGTCTCTATCTAGCTTAAGGGCCTTGGTTCTAAATCTAAGGCTTAGCCATTAATATTATCTAACATTATTAAAGCTTAAATCTAATTAAGAATTATAATTCAAACGCAAACGATGCCTGCCCTCAGTGGTTGGTACGGGGGGGTTTGGGGGGGTTCAACCCTGTGGGTGGGAGGTTCAATTCTCGCTACCGCGGGAAATCTTTTAAGATGAGGTTCAAAGAGATTGAAAAACTAGACTAATCTAGCTAGATCCCAGGCTAAGATTCGAATTACCAAGTTACTTTTTTAAATTTTATAACTTTTCAAGCTGTTTTCATCAATGTCTCACAGCTTGCGCCTCGTCGCAAAACTAAAGTTTAGTTATTGAACCAGGCGCGAGCTGTGAGACCACCTTACCTGGCTCATTCTTTTTAGTTTTATTAAGTTCCAATTCACCTAACTGTGCTAATATTAAATTCCAATTCACCTAACTGTGCTAATATTAAATTCCAATCCACTTAACTGTTACTAGCTTAGCATAAACTACAAAAATGAGAAAAAAAATTCCCACTTTCCGAGGTTCGAGGATCCTATCAAGTTAGTACTACTGGGAGCATGGCCAGTGCTTTGCTCTTGGTCTCCAAGAACATTGCTCTGATACCACTGTGACGTCCCCTACTCATATACGGTGCACTCACCGTATACAAACAGGAGTTCATCCCCCATACCAGCTCCATGCTAATATAGGGCCCTCCACGTATCACTGCAACCTTGAAGAGTTCCAGTGGGAAGAATGAAGGGGTCCTTTACCCTGTCTCCCTCAGGGCCTACCTAGCTGCGGAAGCGTAAACATACATGTCAGTAGTACATACATCAACATCATATGACCATCACGAAGGATGGTCCTCCACATATCTGCATAGACAAAGATCAGCACATCACATAGGGAATCCTACCCAAGGCTCAGACTCAAAGGGATGACTGACGGCTTGGGTCTCCAGAGTTCATTGCAGACAGAATTCATGGCAATGGATTTGGCTGGCATAAGAACATGGCATAGGGTTGTCCACTCCATCCGCCCCTCCCCGTGCACACTTTGCGTAGTAGGGTGAAAAGTGTCGGGACCCGACCAGTAGCCCACGGATGCATAGCCAAAAGGGCTACTCGGGGTCATCATCCCATTCCGATGGGGGCGGTAGGGATCACTCCCTCCGAGATCTACATGCTGACTCAAGGTGACTAGAGGGCCACTGCCCGTATTCGACTAAACCCACTGGAAAGTCATGAACACCACTTTCGGTGTCGAGCCCATGCCTTACCCACACTCGGTGGTAAGCCATTAGACCTAGTCACAATGATCCCGGTAGGCCTTACACACCGGAGGGATCGTTCAAGAGTCGAACACCTAACCTCCTTCTTAGCCGGCCGGCCCCTTCACCCACAACCAGGTGTGGTTCTTGTACACAGGCCGAATCTATGGTGTGCTAGAGAGGCTAATCTAGGAGCATCTACTACCAAGCTTGAAGTCTCTACCCCCCTTCCCAATACAAGGAGTTCACAGAGATACATCATCCATATACATCACAGAAGAACTAAAGAACATAGATCTAATCTATATCATAGAGTTAGGTTCTTTAGTTAGAGTCCGTATCTACTCATCTAGAGATCTAGATAGCTGCTAAAGGCGATTTAATAGGCTAAACCTACTGATACAATGACTGGAAAATGGTTTAGACCATTAAATCGACTACATACCTGATCCATGAGTTGCTCCTCCTGACCCGAGTTCGACCATCCTACTGAACTGCTCGAATCAAGGGAAACTAATGATGCCATTCTCTCAGACGGAGTCTGGGAGGCGGTTTTGACTCCTAGAGCAGCCAAAACAGAGCTCTAAAACCCTAGGAACGAAAATGGGCAAGTTAGGGTTCTTCTACTTAAATAGGCAAGGGTTGGGGCTTAGGGTTTCCAATTATCCCTTTAGGCATGTGGGATAATTGGAAATGGGCCCACTTGCCTTTAATGGCTAGGTGGCCAAATGTGCCTACATGGAAATGTGTGCACCTAAATGTGCCCACATGGAAATGTGTGCACCTTAATAAATGTGCATGTGCACATTAATAAGAAATGCACATACCTAGCAAGTTGCCCCCTAGGGCTACTCACCTGGCTACACGCGACGGTGACATCGTCGGTTGGGTGGCGGTAATGCGGCGTGACGAGACAAGATTAAAGATAATCGCCGGGACCGTGATAATCTTTGGAACGCCACATTCTCCCCCACCTTGAAATGATGTTGTCCCGCAAGATCGTGGGTCTCCCCACCTTGAATCTTCCTAACCCGCAATCAACCCGATGCATACGATATACTACTATTATACTTACACATTTATTAAGATTACCTTAAGGTAATATTTGTAAATTATTATTACGCCATTACATTATCAAATAACTTGTCAATTCGTAACTTCTATTAAACAGGGTACTTATTAGTCCTCGTTATTATAACATTTAGTTTATCACAATTTAACACTTTCATATACAATTATTATTTAAGGTACTCTTCATTCCTTGCAACACATTCCAACAAAATTTGTGTTGCAAGTCCTCGCACCTTAAAATCCTGCATTAATTTTTCAATATCTATAATTACATACTTACTATCTTAATTATTAGAATTACTCTAAGGTAATGTTTAAGACATTCTTTGTACTATTTCATTACCCAATTAACTTATCACTTCATAACTTAATCTCATAAGGTAATTATTAACCTTACTTAATAACATTTAAGTTTATCAAAGTTTATCAATTTCATACAAAATTTACACTTCTAAGGTACTCTTCATCCCTTGCAACACATTATGACTAAATTTGTGTTGCAAGTTTTAAATCTTCGACCTCCTTGCCCTCGGGAGCTCTATTGGCTGCAGTGTCGACCCACGTTATTACTATTTTAATTATTAATAAAATTTTGGTTATATGGTGACCATCCCACCTATCTACATGGATGCATGGCTAATCTCCCGGCGTAGGAAGAGGGTGAATCTTCCATTATGGCCGTGGAGACAGCGCCTATATGCCTATATGCCGCTCATGCCTACACCTCTAGTTGCCGGCGTGGAGGATATCCTTCAGCGTGGGGCGTGAAGGATAGCTTCCTCCTATCAAAGCATATATGGGGCTAAAGGTGCCTTTCCTATCAATGCATTCCTGAATGACCTCCTTTCTCTCGAGGTCGTCTACTTCCGTGGGACAGAAGTAGACTTTCTAATCTACCTTCCACTCGTCCAAGCGGAAACGCGGTCATGCCTACATTGACATTACACCACGCCCTAGAGATCCTTTGTAGTGGTCTCATCATCGGTAACAACGCATGCAACCCCTACCTAGCATAGGTTGCATGCGAGATTAATCTTAACTATACAAGCATTTAATCTACACACAAAAGCGACATGCCCGAGCCGATTTTCTTTGGCTCGGTTA
Source organism: Isoetes taiwanensis (assembly GCA_021234155.1). NCBI lineage: Eukaryota > Viridiplantae > Streptophyta > Lycopodiopsida > Isoetales > Isoetaceae > Isoetes > Isoetes taiwanensis. The sequence goes on along the minus strand of JAJEKV010000010.1, from coordinate 18,108,266 downwards.
ATGCATGTGATTAACATAATTACCCTATGGTAATATTTATGAATTAACATTATCATAGTATCGGATACATTACTTCCGATAGTACAATTATATTTACTCTAAGCTTTGCAATATTTAACGACTTTTAGATCGCGATTATTTGAACAATAACCCTGATTTAGACCTATTGTTACATAGACAAGGTTTTAATTATCATACACAAGAATTAGATGTGCTTCTTATTCTCTTCCTTGGGTCCTGCATTACCCTTGGAAGTATATCCCTAAGATGCACTTAAGTATATTTGAATTCTATTTTCTATCTATATTTATAAGGACCCCAAGGTCATATGGCTATCCTTGGAAGGAATTGCATCCTTGCGAAGGATTAATTAACATGCTACCTCACATTATCGTTGTTATTTAACTTATTTCCATTATGATACATATCGTGCGGTAATTCCATGCAATTATTAGGATCTATATTTAACTTATCTATAAGACACATTAAAGCTTATAATGCATGCGCACGCCTTTACCAGGCTAGAATGCATCCACCCATTGAGCCGGCGTCGAGTAATTTGGAGATGACTTGGTCGTTGCATTGCTCCCATAGTTTTTGCTCCACTTCATTGGTGTAGATAGCTACTGCGTCAGTCTCGCACGTTGAAGACCTCCTGAGCTATCTATCTATCTATCTTGCGCCGGAGTGAACTCTATTCTACGGGTCAATCAATTCGATGCAAGTACGTTCAATCATAAGATTGAGCCCTCCCACTTTCTTCAAAAAGAAAATGGTCCTGCACCCCTTCAATGACGTTGTACACAACATCATATCTATTCTCTCCCCTTAAGAGGTTATATGCTTCTTACTTAGCACATTAATTTACTAGCCTTAGCTAACATATATAACCATCTAAGATGGATACACATATTATGTTATTATTTATTTCAATATAGCTATGGGTTACCTACTTAGTTAGAACGATTCTAAACCACAAGGTTTTGTCATCATGACAATTCCTTTTGTCTCAAAAGACTATTTGATTACTATAATTCTTATTTTAGATGTACCTTACATGTATTATTCTTTTATATTCTAGACTAGAGATTCCCCCTTTCTTAGTTATTTAGCTCTTGGAATATTCCTACCAATCGAATTGATGTCATCGTAACAAGTTGGCCGGACTTGTTAGATTACTTCTTTTCTTTCGGTTGGATTATTCTTTGGAGGTACTAGATTTATACATGGTTAACAATTATCCTAGTAATGATTCCTTCTTAGCGAGGAGATCAATCTCACCAAGTGGTTTCAATACGTTGGATGTCTGTTAACAATCGTGTATAATTATAGTTACTCCTATGCATTTCCTTCCCAATCCTTGACGCTTAGCTCAATATTGGGGCAATCCTTTTAGCCAGAATATCTGGAAATGCCTTTTAATCCCAATATGGATGTTACCGTCCATACATTAACCTACTAGGCCCCATGGCCTTAGATGCTTGAGCTTGCTAGAGCTCATCCACTCGTTGCCTGCTTGAAGTAGCAAGGTAACGTTCTTCCGAGTCGCTCGATACTTCAGTCTCCTTGACGGTGGCTCCTCTTTGATGTAGAGGTTGACTTTGTTCGTTAGAAGCCTCGCATTGCTTGATGGTGTAGTTGATCACTTGAAATCTTCCATGCCGCTTTTCAAAAGCCTGAAGGTGGCGCCGTTGAAAAAGATCTTTCATCTTGAACTTTTTTTTTTTTTGTCTTGGCAGCTAAAAGACGACTCTGTCGATGTCTTCGACTCTATCGATGTCTCATATGTCGAGTCCTCTTGTCGTTATCGTGTTGATTGCTTCACCCCTGCAACTTGCATGACATCTCTTCCTTTGATCTGTTACGCTATGGGAGGGAAGGAATAACAAGGGAGCTATACATGCAAAACATATAGCTTATATAATTACAATTACTACTAGAGCTATTAGGTCCCCCTTGTGCCTCCCTTCGAGTTGCACACCTACTCCTTGGCAATGTCATCAGTGTTCCTCCCGGTGCAATGGTGTTGACGATATGTATCCTCCTATTTGTACGTCAGCTCGTACTCGGGGTAACTTGTTGATATACTTGGGCCCTCTGGTGTTTGCCGGCTATGGCACAACACGCTTTGCATCACATTCTAACTAAAGGTGTGGTGGTCGTTGATGCTTCGACATTTCGGTCTGCTTCCTGATCCTGTTCTCGGGCGGTAACTGTTCCCCCCTTCATGATACTTGAAGCTATTTGAAGGCGTCTCTTGAGGCTGTGCGCGATTCCTTTGGCTATACTCCTCTGGAGTTGTGCTCTTCTGCAGTTGTTCTTTGAATCGTCCATCCTTGGGTTCACCAAGTTGCATGCAAGTCCGTGTGCAAGTCATCGACTCGTCTCACCTAATTGCTTCTCCATCGAGCTTCCAATCTTCCTTGTTTGATCCCCTCGATCACATGGCTTGGATGTTGTCACGTTGCGCAGTGCTATGCCGTCTTCTTGTCTTGAGGTACCCTCCGGTGACTTTGATTGTGCTCGTCAGTTTTGATCCTCCTGTTGCCTCTAGGGAGCTCGTGGAAGAAGTCGGTTGCTAGCACTTCTCCAGCTTTCAGTTCCTGACCTTTGTCTCTCTATGCATGTCGGCCTCTCTGGCAAGTAAAGCTTCATGGCTCTTCTCCCTGCTGGCGATGTTGTCGGGATGATGGATCCTTATATCTGCGCAGCTTGACCCTTGAGTTGAAGAAGTACCTGCCTTAGATATGCTCTTGTCGTTGAATAGCCTGGCTATTATCTTGAACTCTCTTTTTGCCGAAGGTGCTTTAGTTGCTATCCTTGTCGTTAAGGTGTCGAATGCTTCTACCTTGGGCGTTTGACGTGCCACATGTCGGAGATATGATCGGCTTCTTCTCTTCTAATTACTGGTAGGAGTACCTGACGAAGCCATCACCTAGTTGTTGAAGGCATATCTCCTCGTCGTAGTGCCTTTCGTAAGTGCATCTCCATCTAATACACGTGTCATAGCGCATCACCCTATATTACCACAAGGTGGAATTATGGCCGTCGAGATGTTGCCTTCTTAGTTGGCTCGTTGATGTCGGGTCTTTCCTCCTTCTATTGTTGAGGCCACTCGTATCATAAGTTCATCAAGTGTTGCTGCTGCCACAAGATGTAGTGTTGCGTCCTGACGATGTCCTGGTGCAGCGCTGATGATCTTGACATGACCGGTGTTGTCTCTTATTCTGACATTGGGTGGACGAGCAGTGTTCTATTTGAGGGCACTTCCCGAAGTGTTTGGAGTCGAAGGTATCCTTGGGCACTGGTCGTTCTCCCTCGTACTTGCTCTTCCATTTTGATCTTGGGCTATAGTTGTGCTTCCTTGCTTCCTCTTTTGGTAGTCGAACTGAAGGAGCTTCCTGATCTAAGCGCTAAATCCCTAAAAATGACTCTAAACTCATGTTTCTCCCTTTGTGTCTGTGAGCACCGAGATATACAATAGACATATACGCATTTACATTGGGATTTTAATTCATCGACTTTTTTCAAAACAACTCACGAAGATCTACTTAATTGTTTATACTCCTTTAGGGTTTCCCTCCTCCTATCGCATTTGACCCTTTGGTTTTTTGCATCTTCTTTGTTACGGTTGACTCCGGGATTCCTTTGAGATTTGCTACTATTGTTGAGCTTCATGTCTGATCCGAGCTCGTCACGCCAGTTGCGAAGAGTGTTCGTTGATGTGATCCCTTGAGAAGGATGCTCCTCCTTAATGTGTATATTCGTCGTGAGGAATGCGGTGACCGCTCAACGTCCCTACATGCAGTGTGTCATTGCGGGGGTTGCCCGATGTGCGGTGCCATTGGTCGCTTGAGTAGGATCACCTTGTTGTTGCAGTTGGGCATTCTTGGATGTCTTCGAAGCTCTGAGATCATGGTCGGTAGGCAGGCATTGGCATTCCTCCGCAGGTTGAATTTCTGAGTGCGACTCCTGTTGCTTGGGCTTTGCTTCATTCCGAGTTGCCTCTCCTGTGCCTGGAAGTGTGGTCATCTCTATTGTCCCTACCATGGCTCCTTCAGTCGCCTTTGCATGATTTGTATCTGGCTGGCTAGGTCGTCTCCTCCGTCCTTTGGGTCCTATCCATTCGAATCTCGCACTCCTTTGCGTAGTAAAGGTCGTCCTTCCTTTGGTTTCTAGGTGTTTACGGGTCCCGAATTCTTTGTTAAGACAGAATATTCTCCTCCTTGATCTTGCCCCTAATGCTGATATAGGCCTTCAAGTTGGAGATGTTCCACGATATCGTCTCCTCCCTCGTGGTCTCCTGGCTGGTGCAAGGGAGCTAGAAGCTCATCTTGGTCAGCCTTTACTAGGTGCTTTGTGGTTGCCTAGCTTGGTTACTCCTTTCGTTGGCGTTGCATGACATTGGCGAGCTGCTGGGCTGCAATGTCGTGGTTGTCTTCCCTCCAGTTTTTATACGCTCCTGTGTTGCCATGACTTCTCCCCTCGACAGAAGATTATGCCTTCTGACCCTAGCTCGTGATGCTAACGCGGCATCGATGTCTAACGTGTTCCTGCACCTGTATTTTGCTGCCTTGCATTCTTCCATTTGAAACTCGTGGGCGTCGAGTTGGTGAAGGCGTCGAGATCCTCTTCCTGATGTGACCTCGTCGTGATAGCCGGGAGGTTGACACCTAGAAAATTCTTGATGCCGTTGGTTACCAAATATTCTTCCCATTTGATGAAGATTGATGATAGGCCGGTGGTGTCCCGTTCTACTTGTTTGTCGGTTGAGGTGTTTGTCATTGTGCTTCCCTCTCTTGGGTCTGCCTTTTCGGTCTCCTCTCCTTATCATGCGTACATCGGTTTGGGACCTTGATGTCTTCAAGGAGTTGCGCCTCAAGCTCTTCTGTGGCTCTGGCCCCGTACTTCGAAAGCAACGCTCGTATTTCCTAGAGTCTAAGGTCTACTTGAAGGGCTCTCCTACAACATTCTGGGCTCTATAAGCAAGCAAGGTGGCTCGAGCAGCATTACTGGAGACATATCTATAATGTACAAGTCTATGGATATTAGGACGTGTGGTATGGCATGAAATGAGGGTTGTTTTGCAAAACCTCCATGATGTTTGAGGCATACCCTAAGGTCCTAACAAAGTTGGTTTGGGGGAGTCAATCTCTACACATGGAGCGGCTTGGGCGGTTCTAGACTCTAGCTTCTTTCTAGGTATCCCGGCAATAGGGAGTGTCAATGTATGGCTATATAAGTCAAACTCTATTAGAAGGACCACGAGAATTAGGTCAAGGTTTATGCCTTTGGCATGAGCAGAGGTGATGTACCGGCAGTTGGACTTGGGTTGCTATGCTGAGGTCTAGATGACTATAACAAAGGGGTGTTCTTGGGCACTTCTATCTAGGAGTAAGGTATCAGCTTCGAGCTGAGAGCAATACTTGCGAGCTACTAATGGGGTAGGCTTCTATCTACAAACAAACTACAGTTGGAAAAACAATTCAAGGGTTTGGGCAATTTTGGTCAATTTGGGCTAGGGTTTGACATTTCTAGCCTAATTTGTGGTCATAAATGGATTCTAGGCTGTCTAACGGTCCTATTGCAACAAATTTCAAGCGATTTGGAGCTCTGTAGCTCAAGTTATAGAGGTTCAAAGTTTGGAGGTCTCACAGGTTGCGCCCTGCTCAAAAACTAAAGTTTAGTTCTTTGACCGGTAGCGAGTGTGAGACATTGGCTGTAAATTGGGTTAAACTTGTCCAATTTGGGTGATCTAAGGGTCAAATCATGCTAGTCTCATCGAGTTAGGCAGAATGGACCCCTTACTTGGTCAATTTGGAGGTGTTTTGGTCTAGTTTGGGCGAGGTCTAGGTATGAAATGCTTGAACAAGGCTAGGTTACCTAAAAGATGCTATGCAGTAGGTTGAAGGTGACTTTGACAAGTCCTGGTGAAGAAATGGTAAGAGGTCTCACAGCTTGCGCCTCGCTTCAAAACTAACTTTTTGTTTTGCGACCCGGTAGCGGTGTGAGACATCGATCTCATTTCGATCAAAGGTGTCTAATTTGGGTTATCTAATGGTGTAATGTTGATTGGCTCATCTATTTAGGCAGAATCGACCCCTTATTGGGTCAATTTGGAGCTGTTTTGGTCAAGTTTGGGCGAGGTCTCACAGCTTGCGCCTCGCTTCAAAACTAACTTTTTGTTTTTGCGACGGTAGCGGTATGTGAGACATCACACTTTTTGGTCTGAGAGTATCCTATTTTACTAAAATAAAAACTACTACTTGCTAACTCGTCCTAATTAAGCAAGATTTGACACATAAACTACTCAAAATTATCATGTATTAACAAAATTATTGATTATTTACAACATATCTACTGGGGATCTCCCTTAATTAAACTAGCTAATTACATGCCTTCCCTCATGAGGGTTACATTCAAACCATGAAACGCATGAACAGCCGTTGTTGAGTCTTCAAAATGTTGGACCAGCTTCTGCTCTGCTGCTTTTTGAGCCTTGGCCTCCCGCTCTCGTTCTGTCCTCTCCTCTTCTTGTTTCCTTCGGCCTCCTTGGCCTCAAACATTTTCGCCTTGTCGAGAAAGTCGAAAGATGCATTTTAGTGCGCATCATGTCGATCGGAGTCCCGTGTCTATCGAGATCTTTGTCTCTATCTAGCTTAAGGGCCTTGGTTCTAAATCTAAGGCTTAGCCATTAATATTATCTAACATTATTAAAGCTTAAATCTAATTAAAATTATAATTCAAAAGCATAAGCGATGCCGCCCTCAGTGGTTGGCACGGGGGGGTTTGAGGGGGTTCAACCCTGTGGGTGGGAGGTTCAATTCTCGCTACCGCGGGAATTCTTTTAAGATGAGGTTCAAAGAGATTGAAAAACTAGACTAATCTAGCTAGATCCCAGGCTAAGATTCGAATTACCAAGTTACTTTTTTAAATTTTATAACTTTTCAAGCTGTTTTCATCAATGTCTCACAGCTTGCGCCTCGTCGCAAAACTAAAGTTTAGTTATTGAACCAGGCGCGAGCTGTGAGACCACCTTACCTGGCTCATTCTTTTTAGTTTTATTAAGTTCCAATTCACCTAACTGTGCTAATATTAAATTCCAATTCACCTAACTGTGCTAATATTAAATTCCAATCCACTTAACTGTTACTAGCTAATATTAAATTCCAATCCACTTAACTGTTACTAGCTTAGCATAAACTACAAAAATGAGAAAAAAAATTCCCACTTTTCGAGGTTCGAGGATCCTATCAAGTTAGTACTTTTGGGAGCATGGCGGTGCTTTGCTCTTGGTCTCCAAGAACATTGCTCGATACCATTTGTGGCGTCCCCTACTCATATACGGTGCACTCACAGGTATACAAACAGAGTTCATCCCCATACCAGCTCCATGCTAATATAGGGCCCTCCACGTATCTTTGCAACCTTGAAGAGTTCGGTGGGAAGAATGAAAGGGTCCTTTACCTGTCTCCCTCGGGGCCTACCTAGGCTGCGAGGCGTAAACATACATGTCATAGTACATACATCAACATCATATGACCATCCACGAAGGATGGTCCTCCACATATCTGCATAGACAAAGATCAGCACATCACATAGGGAATCCTACCCAAGGCTCGGACTCAAAGGGATGACTAGCGGCTTGGGTCTCGAGTTCATTGCGGGCCAGAATTCATGGCAATGGATTTGGCTGGCATAAGAACATGGCATTGGGTTGTCCACTCCATCCGCCCCTCTGTGCACACTTTGCGGTAAGGCTGAAAAGTGTCGGGACATTTGTAGCCGCGCGGATGCATAGCCAAAAGGGCTACTCACGGGAATCATCATCCCAGTTCGATGGGGCAGGTAGGGATCACTCCCTCGAGAGGTCTACATCTTTGACTCAAGGTGACTAGAGGGCATTTGCCCGTATTGTTGAACCCCTTTGGAAAGTCATGAACACCACTTCGGTGTCGAGGCCCATGCCTTACCCACACTCGGTGGTAAGCCATTAGACCTAGTCACAATGATCCCGGTAGGCCTTACACACCGGAGGGATCGTTCAAGAGTCGAGAACACGAACCTCCTTCTTAGCGGTCGGCCCCTTCACCCACAACCAGGTGTGGTTCTTGTACAGGCGAATCTATGGTGTGCTAGAGAGGCTAATCTAGGAGCATCTACTACCAAGCTTGAAGTCTCTACCCCCTTCCCAATACAAGGAGTTCCACAGAGATACATCATCCATATACATCATCCACGGAAGAACTAAAGAACATAGATCTAATCTATATCATAGAGTTAGGTTCTTTAGTTAGAGTCTGATATCTACTCATCTAGAGATCTAGAATGGCTGCTAAAGGCGATTTAATAGGCTAAACCCTGATACAATGGTGGAAAACGGTTTAGACCATTAAATCGACTACATCCCTGATCCATGAGTTGCTCCTCCCGACCGAAGTTCGACCATCCTCTTGAACCGCTTTCAATCAAGGGAAACTAATGGTGCCATTCTCTCGAGGCATCGAGTCCGGGAGGCGATTTTTGACTCATAGAGCAGCTTGACACCCACCGAGAACCTCTAGATCTCTAGATGAGTAGATACGGACTCTAACTAAAGAACCTAACTCTATGATATAGATTAGATCTATGTTCTTTAGTTCTTCCGTGATGTATATGGATGATGTATCTCCGTGGAACTCCTTGTATTGGGAAGGGGGTAGAGACCCCAAGCTTGGTAGTAGATGCTCCTAGATTAGCCTCTCTAGCACACCATAGATTCGCCTGTACAAGAACCACACCCGGTTGTGGGTGAAGGGCAGACCGGGCTAAGAAGGAGGTTCGTGTTCGACTCTTGAACCATCCCTCCGGTGTGTAAGGCCTCACCGGGGATCATTGTGACTAGGTCTAATGGCTTACCACCGAGTGTGGGTAAGGCATGGGCTCGACACGCGTGAAGTGGTGTTCATGACTTTCCGTGGGTTCACCACACTGGGCAAAGGCCCTCTAGTCACCTTGAGTCAAAGATGTAGATCTCTCGAGGGAGTGATCCCTACCGCCCCATCGGAACCGGGAGGATGAGACCCGTGAATAGCCCCTTTGGCTATGCATCCCGCTGGCTACAGGCCAGTCCCGACACTTTTCAGCCTACTCGCAAAGTGTGCATGTGTGAGGGGCGGATGGAGTGGACAACCCTATGCCATGTTCTTATGCCGCCCAATTCCATTGCCATGAATTCCGCCTCAAGACTCATCTTCGAGACCCAAGCCACCACCCTTGAGTCCGAGCCTTGGGTAGGATCCCCTATGTGATGTGCTGATCTTTGTCCATGCAGATATGAGGAGGACCATCCTTCGAGATGGTCGCAGGATGTTGATATATGTGCTACTGACATGTATGTTTACGCTTCCGCAGCTAGGTAGGCCCCGAGGGAGACTGGTAGAATGACACCTTCACTCTCCCCACCGGGACTCGTTGCGTGCGATGATATGTGGAGGGCCCTCAGACAGCATGGAGCTGGTGTGGGGAAGAACTCTGTTTGTATCACGGTGAGTGCACCGTATACGAGTAGGGGACGTCACAAGCCGAGCATGAGAGGAAAGACGCCATAGCCGAGCAACGAGCGCCAAATGCTGGGGCTGAGCACCGACAGCCAAGGTATGTTTCAGGGTCTGCCATTTTTGGAAAAGTAGGTTTGCTTTATTTTTGGTATCACCAGATCTGCTTTACTCTGAAAAAATCTTTCTATTAAACAGGCTATCAAGGGGCTCCATAATCGGCTACGTTTAGCAACAGGATCAATGCACAAGAAACTCAAGCTCCGGATTCGAAGCCATGGCTGAACCGATCACCCCAGCTAAGCACCTAATCATTAGATTTTTCCTTTCAACAGATATGGCTGGATGCACAAAACTAATCCGGCACTCTCCTTCTTGCTACAGCTGAGGCTTCATTTCCGGCCAGGCATTCCAACATGAAAAATGAGTGCTAAATTGTCGAATGTTGCTACAGCCCCTTTTGCCTTATTTCTGACTGTGATTTTCCCATTGCAGAGAAGATACCAGAGATACATACGGGCGATGGAGCCGGCATATCAACAAGGTAGAAAAAACATTCCATGACCGGCTACTTATTCCCACTGGCAGCATAAGCTATTGGTGAATGAATCCGGCCCTTGCACAAGAAGCAGATTTATATTTCTGTAGGCTTTGTTGTAGGAACTGATGGAGCATTTCTTGCAGAAGCACAGATATAGCAAGCACAGGAATGCAATTCGAAGGCTGAGCCTAACTCTGTAGCAGAGCACTGCTTCCTCTCTTCTTCAGATGTAACTGGCTCAATACGCTGGCTTCCCGACAAAAAAGATGAGTGCTAAAATTATCAAAGCTGATAAAGCCCCTTTTGCCTTGCTTCTAATTGCGATTTTTCCCCATTACAGAAAAAATCCAGTGCTTTATATGGGCGATGGAATCCGGCACTTCAATTAAGGAAGAAAAAGAGGGGAAGGCTTCTACTATGCGGAAAACATGCCGGAAAGGATGTCGGAGTGCATGCTCCATGCGAGGCCACCCTGGAGCTAGGATTTCCTTTGAGATCATCATTTCACATTTATTATTTTCATGCAGATGCGTCGGATCAGCCACAAACATCAGAAAACTCTCAGCATTTCCGACTTGGTCTTCCCTTCTCTTACGTAAGTCCTGATGCTTGAGTTCTTTTGATGCTTTTGTGTTCTCCATTGATTTTGATGTGGCATCATTTGCAGGATAGAGATTCTTACCTTTTTTTTTTAATTTTTTGTATAGAAGAGAATCACAACCTCCAGCTCACAAGGAAAAAGGAAAATGCTAAGAATTCGTAGCAGGTAATTATGAGCTTCAGAGTCGTATCTTTTGAACCTGTTTCAAGGCTTATCCTAGTGTTGTATCATGCCCTAGATCGGACGGCCCACGTTCATTTGGCCCATTCGACGGTCGGAATGCTTTAACAAAAAAAAAAAAGCTTGCGTTGGCTATGGCCGTCCTTTTTCTCTCACGCTAGGGTTTGTTTAGTTGGTGGTCGAGATATGACGAGCTAGGAATTCCGCTATGCTCTGCCTCATGCCCTGGGTATAGGAGGAGAGATCCTCTAGCAGAAAGCATGGGGCCAGGTGCAAAGAAGAAAGGAGCCACCGAAGTCTCAGATTGAAGGGTCGCCTTACCTCTCAGATTGGGGCCGCATTATCTCTCGGCCGCTTTTCCAGCCGCTCTTTTTTTTTGTTTTTACAGGCTCACATTTGAGAACACGGCAGTCACAGCAGTGAATCCGGGCAGTAACAGTAACAGTTCCTTGCTCACATTTGAGAAGAACCACAGTAACTGAATATGCCTGTTTTTCAATGGATCTATTGCTATGACCTAAAACATGTATGCAGAAGCTGGTCGGCTCAAAGACAAGGCAAGTATATTCCAGTTTTGAACTTGGGTATGGATGCTGATAAGCTTTCTTCTTAGGGTTCTTAGTAATTTTTTTTTCTTATTTCCAGCCAAAGTATAACTTGGCAGAGTTTGGACCACTCAACCGATACATTTTTTGTCTGGCAAGGTCCTGACTAAAGGAATGCAGCACACTACAACTAATTCAGGCTCTTCAGATAATTACTCTGCAATTGTTGAGTCTTCAAGAGCAGTCTACTATTCAACAGACACATCACAACTTTGGAACACTTGACATTCCTGATTGGCCTTTGTTAATGTCTGACAAGCCATTTTGGGTGTTGTTTCTCACAAACTGAGGCTGTAACATGGAAATTTGAAGACATGAATTTTGAGAGGAAGCCGATTTCCATGGAAAAAGTTACCAACGGCGTGGCCAATATGAAGCATATGTTTCCGGAATACTTGATCCTGAGGTCTGCCATTCCATTCTTCCGCGATGTCAACAGACAAAATGATTCCAGTGATGATTTCCTATCCAGGGGATATTTGGGTGACAAATTTATACATCACTAGGTGGTGTAATTCTTCAGGATGTCTTATGGTAAGGTGTTTCAGGACTTTAAAAAGTTGTTGCATACAGTGACCGTGTTCATCTTCTTTGTAGAAGCTTACCAGCTGTAGTTGTCGATCCTGCAGAATTATGTTGGATGCTTCTGCAATTCTAAAGGCTGTAAAACTTGCATTTGTAAAAATCAATGGATTGATTGAGGTGCAAACTATTATGAATTAGTGTGTTTGATAATTTTATTGATGTTTGTCGCATAAAATGTTGCATATGTATAGTCCTTGCATAGGTTTCTTTTACTTCTAATTATTGGATTTATTGCAGGCATTTGCCTCCCAATTGTTTTTATGGTATGCTTTTTGGAGGCTTGGATAAATCTTGCATATGAATGCTAGCATTTTGTTTATGCTGCCAAATAAGTGGGATGCACAAGTATGCAGATGGCTATAAACACCATCATGCTGCTAAGTATAAAGGCATTCAAAATTCTAAAAATCATCATCATATTGAGCACCATCATGCTAAATCTAACTCATCACATGATGCAAAAATAGAATAATTTGATGGAAAGTGCATGATGTATGAGAGATTGAAATTAAGGAGCAAGACAATTGATCCTTATATAACTGCTTAAATACAAAATGAATCATTCTCACACGTGTAGATCTAGAGCAACATTTTTGCCTTCCTATACCTTTAGCATTTGTTATTGTTGGTCCAAAGGTTTTAAGAGCCCTCATTCACAACCCAATGATACTTTTTATGGATTTGCCTAATTATATTAGATTTTTGACTTATGCTCAAAGAACATTTGGGCACCGCACCTTACTAGTCTACTTAATGATTTAATGATGTACATATTTTCAGATTACTTATTATTTGCCTAATGAAATTATATATTAATCTTCCAAGCTTCACATGGCATTCCAGAATTTATTTGCAACTTCGTTTAGAATAATTTATATGTTTTTTAGGATTCGGAACTGTCAAGGATAACCGAAACCTTGAGGATTTGAGCAGAGGTGAGGGCGAACAGTTTCAGAGATCACCATTGGTGGTATAGTTGCGACAGTTTCGCTGTTGTACTCTCGCAAATTGGTTGCCATTCTGCATTGTCGGTGGAAAATGCTATGCATGTTGATTTTTTAGTGCGATCAGTTTGTTTTTGACATCGCAAAAGCTGTTGAATGCATGTGCCACTTCAAGCTTTTTCTGCCTGTTGTTCGGCCAACTGCTGGATCATATTATGTGAGCAAGAGGTTGTTCGTTTGTCACGACCACGACACCATTCTTCTTAACGCTGTTGGAGGTCATTCTGGAGCTCCGTAACTTGACATCTATCAGAAACCCTGGACACCAGGCATAAAATCCTATGGTGATAAACATAATAATATATCTCGTAGAATTTGAGAGGTGTGAGTACCCTAACCGTTATTCTCATCATAACTAATACAATTGTAAAAGATGCAGTGAATCTTGAAGCTGGAGCTAGTGAAGTTGTGCAAGTAGAAGCTTACCGTTCCCTTAGCTTGCATTCTGTTATTGTGAAGGTAGTAAAACCAATTCTCTTTGATTACTCTAGTGCTCTCTATGATTTTAAATGGTGATTTTTATGCTTCAGACTCAAAATGCAATGGATATTAATGTCTTTAAAAGATATCTAAGTATTATCCGTACTTCACAAAATGGATCTGCAGTAGCCGGTACAGACTCAATCCAAACTTCTTTTTTTTTTTTTTTTTTTTTTTTTTTATGGCAAGGCAATCCAAACTTCTATCTACGCTTTTGCCATATGTTGTACTAATGTAGAAAATCCTGTGTAGATGGACGTGCATAGGGCACTCGTCGATCTTTTCGAATCCCCACTGGCACAACTGGGGATCCATATTTTTTACTGGGATCCACAACTAAGGCATTTGGAACTATAGTCCAGGTGAATGCGAGCCTTTGAAAAAGCAGAGCGTGAGGTGAATATACCTAGTTAAGTATGTTTGGAAGCCTATCTGGTTCCATTCTACTTAATTTGGCAAATTGTTTTGCGTCTTTTTTATAAATAATGTATTGAGGACCAGTTTCCTCCTCATATTAGGCCCTCCATATGCAAGTATGGCATGTATAAGAATCATGCTCATTTGGCACAGTTAGTTCAATATCATAATATAGAATATGGGGACATTGTCTGTGAACTGACCACTTGCAGCACATAAAGGGCTAATAAGAAAAATTAGCATGTTTACAGTTCCACAACTTCCACATGTTTATTCTAGACTCCAAATCTACAGAAGGCCATTTCGATTAGAATGTGTAATATTATATGCATGTTTACTATTGGTAGACATCTTACATGATCTTGAACTATATCTAGAACCTTAACAATGTATAGATTTGACCAGATTATGTATATCTTGCGCCAATATATGTTTTGCAAGCACATTACATTATCGACCATCAATCTAGAAAAGTACGCTCGTTCATTTACTCATCTTCCACCTTCGCTTCCACCGCACGCCCATTAGAATCACATGTGCCAACAATACCAAGATCCAATTTCCCACTGGGTGTGTTTTGTAGGGTTAGCATGTGCTTGCAACAAGAACATGTCGAAATGCATGCATGTCAAAAATGTTCAAAACCAAGGTCCACATGAAAAAGGAATAAGCCTTGTTGGCTTTACAGTCGTCTTGGCGACCAAAAAAAAAAAAAAAAAAAAAAAAAAAAAAAACTATCTTATACCACCAAAACGATGTTCACAAATTCTGAAAGAATCTTAAAAAAGGTAAGGAAAACTAGCTAGCAAAAAATTCATGTTAACCCTCAAACTTAAACCTCCTAAACTACGCATTGTAGGAACTATACACTACAAAATGAATTTTCATTTTGTCAATATGGAGAAGTTCTAAAAAACAATGGTTAGCTTCTAGTTGCTCACGAAATATGGGTAAACATCATAGAATCTCCACCCAGAATGGAATATGAAAAGTATCACTTGCACTCTATTGCTAGACCATAAAATTGCACTTTTCTAAAGTTAAAAGATTAGATTGTTAAAATAATTGTATATCAAGAGAGAGACTATGAAACTATATGAAGCTATATGGCAATGTTTTCCACTATAATAATAGATGCTGATCCATTTAGGCCTAAATTTTGCTTCCACATCTTCATGAACCATAGGTCGCACACCCATTCATAGTACAAAAAATTGTCATTAATATAATATATATAAACGTAAATATATATAAACGTATATCACATGCAAGGCATCATGAATAGGTCTATATACGCTAGTCAATCTCGACCGTTCGTTTGATAAAAGACGAGGTGGCGATGCTATGGCCGTGCAATTTTTTATGGGGGCATGCATGGGAATGCATGTGGCATACCCTACATCTCAGGGCCGTCAGATCGAGGGATAAGATAAAATCACGGCCATTGACGAAAAGCTTGTTTAATGAGGTGGCAATGTGTTTTAATGTTATGTAGCATACGTGTCACAACCATCATTTAAATAAATTGGGATTATGTCAACTCCAAACTCACGCCAACCTATGGTTGTTCTCTAGGGGGGCTTTTACTTATTTTTACCTTTTTTTTTGTGCTTGAAAAATCACATAAATATTGCATTCTCTTATGTCTTTTGTATGGAACTTAAAATATGTAAAAAAAAAGAGCAAGTTTTTCAAATTCATGAAATTATAATCTTGGGGCATTTGAGACGAAAATGATATATATTTGCCAAAGATATTACATTTTTGTTTGGGCAAGAGTAGCCCCCGAAATTATGATTACATGATAGAAATATCAATAAAATGTGAAAAATGCCACGAAAACTTTAAGGGATCACTCTCTGTTATTTCACATATAATAAACACAATTGGAATCCATGTCGGTTATTTACGCCTAGTTTTGGGATGCAATTCTGGCACTTCACGCATTGTCATCCCATAGCCGAATTTTGTCTAATTCCATCATTAAAAGATCAACTCTTTATTTTGTACATCATCAAATAATGGTTCTATTCAGAAGTCTTGTCTGCTTCTGGACCATTGAAATTAAATTGAATTACATTCTATCGAGCTCTGTTGACAAAGAACTCATAGAAAAATGGGCACCTATAACTACGTCAAACATGGTTTTGAGTCATGTTGAGTTACCTATAATGGTCAACAGCATGCTCCTTCTCAGCCTAGAGATGGCAATGGACCTATAGGAAAGTGGGTAAATTAAACCATTAAATGCAATGCCAAGTAAAATAACGTAAAAGAAATAGTCCATTGTAGACACTTTGTCAATAGTAGCAATATTAGTTTGGCACAAATCATATCTCATTTCGATGCATAACTACAAAATACAAAGGAAGAAACGATGGCATTTTAAAGTTCAGCCTAAGCCTAATAATATCAAATCACTCAAACTCAACTGATCACTAACTCCAGCGATGGCGGCAAACGAGGTAGGTCTATGCGGACGTTCTCGTATGGTGCCTATGTCTCCCTATTTTTCGGATGCCGGAAGCCGCAGTGTAGGAATTCATGGGCGTGGCTTTCAATTTAGGAATCGGCCATGCCCTTCGCACAAATAAGTTCGGTACAAATCGATAATCGGTTCAGGTGAAAATCGCCGGCGTGATTTTAGAATCCTTCGCATTACGAGGTGCAATGTGATTTTGATTCCTCGAGACTTCAGGTGCAAATCACGCCTAGCGTGATTTTGCAATCTTTAGAAACAGCCGCAAATCAAGTCGAAGCATGATTTTGGATGCCCTCACATATCTGGGGCAAATTGGATGCCCGCATATATCTGGGCAAATCACGCCGAAAGCGTGATTTAAATTCCACTCACTCACAAGTGGAGATCATGCCGGGAATGATTTAAGACTCTCTCACATGTGTAAATAATGTTAAATCACGCTTAAGAATTTCCTCGGTAATGTCCAAATTAGTGTTGTGATCAAATTCAAGTCGAGAAAAAAAAGAATAGCAAAGAAGGAATAGCGGACCACGCTTTCACCTGGTCTAGGATTTCATGATCAGCCTGGTCTAGGATTTTATGTTATGTTCTCTTTATTCTTGTTAACTCTAGGGATATATTCGGGATATCAAGTATTCATCAAGCTTTAGATTCGGCTCGATTATATCCGGTTTTAGATGCTATAGCAAAGTCGGGGAAGCTATGTGCGACTAGCCATAAGAGTGCATGTGTTTGAAATAATCGGGTTGAGCGTGCATCGTCATAGGCAAGCAGATATAGGCATAGACAAATGCATTTCATGGATCATTTTATGCATGAATAATATCAGTCAAGAATAAGTAAGTGCAGCAATATTGATTCGTACCTCTTTATGATGCAAGATGGCAATATTAGTATCCGCTTTCAGCCAGCAACTTCTATAACCATTCTGTGGCATATCTTGTGCATATACAATGTCATAACTGGGTCCCTAGATTTTCCGGTGGCTTAAATTCATGCAACCACACCAGCTAAACGGATTTCACAAAATGCTAACTCCTGGGATTGTTCTGCAGCACTGGAGCAGCAGGTCTCGAATCTTAGCAGGTCCCCGGGATGTCGCGACTCACCCAAGCAAGCACGGAATGCTATCCCAGACAGTCTACCCTAATACGTCCAGGTGCCAAAGAATCTCCAAAATCTTCCGTCTGTTTTCGTAACTGTTAAATTGAATCTGGTTTTTTCCCGCTCAAGCGCATTTATTACATATTTTCCCCCTTTCTCAAAAAGACATTCAACGAGAGCCTGCCCTTTTCTTGCCCAGACGCACTTTTCTTGGCCAGACACAGGGCAGGGTCCAAGATCAAATCTGTAGAGAAAAATGTCGTTCCGAAGTTCAAATCGGACGGAAAAGCAGATATGGAGAAAGGCAAGGAGACAAGCATTCAAATCGGACGGAAAAGCAGATATGGTGAACGGCAAGGAAACACAACCATTCAAATCGGACGGAAAGGCAGATATGGAGAAAGGCAAGGAGACACAACAGCTTCTTGTTCCATTATCGTTATAGCTCTCTTTGCCGAGCTTGTTGTCGGAGTTGCCAGGTTAGACCTCTTCTCTTTGTAAATGGATTTTTTCTAGGCTTTGTGGATCATTTTCTGTAACAATCATCCTGTATATTATCTGTATGTTATGAGTTCTGTGCGTCTTCTCGTCTGCGCATAATAATAGAAATTTATGCTGGTTGCTTTTTTCTATTACCTTTTCAAACCGTAATCTGCTTGGGAAGCCACTCTTAAAAATTTTCATTTTCTTCTTTTGTGTTTCAATTTTAGCATGTAATATGGGCTTATGAAGCCACGCCAAGCGTGCTCCATTTTTGCAATTAAAGCCTCTATTTTTGTGTCATCATCTACTTCTAAAGGTCTCTATTATTTTACCTTTTATGTTCTAGTAAATCCATCCTTTTTAGCTTCTTTTTTACGTGATTGAATGCATTCTAATGTAACCCACTTATGAAGTAAACCTAACTTTTTTGACTTATTATTCAGTTTTTCGACTTAATTTTGGTAATATCCAATTTTTCTAAGGTTATTCGTGATATCATGTTTATCCAGCATGCATAGCGTTCTTGTCCTATAATACATCTATATAGTAGTCGTTTATTAGACTTCTTGGAGCATGTTTTGGCGTGATAGCATAATCAAGTGAGTCATGCCATTTTGGAAATGTGAATCTTACATATCCTGCTTATTACAAGTCTCAGTTTCATCATCAATTAAGAAGGACTAATTCTCATTCCTTGAATATTGTAGTTTTGCTGGAAATGGCGTGGTGCTACTATACGAGTTGTATATTGGGATGAGTTTGTCTTTATGGAGAAAGGGCATTGATGAAGCTAGGAAGCATGAAAGGTTCTGGCTAAAAGACAGAGGAGAAAGATTGTAGGTTTTACAAAAGATAATAACTTGAGCTTGTCTTTTTTTTTTTCAATGAGATTGGAGCTTAGTACATTTTATGAAACTCAATAAGTGTATTTCAAAAAGTGATTGAGCAAAAGTTCGATAAATGGTGAAATATTGTCTATTCTATAAGTAATATGATATTACGTTTTTGTATTTTTGACATGAAATGTGGGAATTTTAGTATGCCACTAAAAACATGCATTATAAAATTTGTCCCAAAATTACGACATAATCCCAACTTAATTGAATGATGGTTTCACTGTTAGATTTAAAGGCTAGGGCGGCAAAGAGGTTTTGTGGCTAGGGCGGCAAAGAGGTTTTGTCGATGCTGATAGCATAGCAGCAAAGAAAAAGGGGATACAATATTGAAATAGGGTCGACTTTTTTTATATTCGTGCATTCTTATGGTGCCACGTGTCACTCCCAATAACCCGGAATGTCAGTCGGGTACCCTGATTCCGGGTGACTGGCTGAACCAGTCACCTTAAGAATTTTTAGTTCTTTTTTTTTTAGTTCATATTTTTTAGTTCTAAATTCACAAATTCAAAGTTCACAAATTCACATTACTCAATCATTAAAAAACAAGTTCACAGTTTCCATTACTCAGAGATCAAAGTTTCCATTACTCAAAGTTTCCATTACTCAAAACAAGTTCACAGTTTCCAGTTACAAGTTCACAGTTTCAACTTACTCAAAGTTTCCATTACTGATCAAAGTTTTCAACAGTTTCCATTACTCAAAGATCAAAGTTTTCAACAGATTAAACAGACTCAGCAATTCAGCAGATTCAACACATTGTTCAGCAGATTCAGCAGATCCAGCAGATTCAGCACTTCACTTCCTGCAAACAACAACAAACAATTAAAATAGGAAAATTAGAACTAAACTAACAAATTTAAAGAAAATACTCACAGTGATTTTATAACAGAGCCAGCCTCATTTAAAGTTCCAACATGAATAACAATGCTCTCAATCTTATTACCTGAAATTGTAACGCCTCCAGCTGCACCAACATTTTCTATAGGATCACGAAAGTATTTCTTCAAACCGGGTTTTTCTTTCAGCACCATATCCAAATCATTCATATATCCATCGTCTATCTCAACTGGCACTGGCACAACACTACCAAAACCTGTACTAACAGCCTGCGCAGTGTTGGATATATCATGCAGAGGCTGACTTCCAAATGACGAACACAAACGAGCTGCCTTCTCCGAATTCCCAGATAATCCAGCATTCAAATTCTTAACATTATTATGAAAAGACTCGCCATATGTCTTACCAGAATTCAGCACATCCATAGCCGAAGCTTTTGCAACAACTCCACTTTGATCGTACCGCTGATACGCTTCAGCACTCTTATGACCTGTGATCCTCATACCAACTTCAATGGGCACACCTGATACCGCCATCTGCGTAATTGCAGTGCTCCTACAACTCTTGTTAGTAAAGTTTCCTTCAATCCCACAGATTTCAACCATATCCTTCATCCAAGTCCCAATGGTTTTCCATGAGACGTGATTTGTATTATACCAAACATCTCTTCTTGGGCGATTAATTGCCTGTAAAAACACAAATCTGCCACCATACTTATCCTGCACCTCGTACTTTGGAAGATGGAACTCTAACTGCCTCCAACAATCTATGACATCACGGTCATAACATCTTACGGGCTCCCTGAAATCTTCAGGTTTGCATTTGTTGAAGCCGCCATGCCAATTCTTGCTAGTCGTCTCACAATACTCTAAGTACTCATTCACAAAATCCCTTCCAACAAAGAACTGAAAATCTCTGACCTTACACAACTCCTTTCCCCCACGAATCAAAAAATGTGACATACAATAAAAGGCGAACCTCTTCTGAAGACCCAAGTTCGTGGTAACCTGATGCGCAGGATGCAGCAGAATCCTCGACTGGTCCTCCCTACTCAATATATCTGACTTCTTCCGCTTTGGAGTAAAGCCACCTGCGACAGAATTTTCCATTGCAATCTCCACAGCCTTACGTGCCTTCATAAACCTGACATCCTTATAAATGTCAATCGGTCTCTCTTCAATACGCGTATTCATAACTCTAGCATCTTGTGCACGACGTAAGATTCTGTTAAAACCACGAAATAAATTCTGCAACCTGCACAACAGAAAAGATGTTAGAATAAATAAAAGTAAACAAACAAATAAAGAAAAATAAATAGGATACTTACGTGTCTGGCGGATAAGGCTTCCCATCAATTCGACGCACACATAGCATGAACTCTTCTAAATTGTCAGCAAGATTATTCAATTCCATGTCTTCAATCTTCACATCAATTGGCTTTCCCACGTGCATCCGCCATGCATCAAATCTTCCCCGCACCCATTCATCCTTAACTTCCAATGGATTCTCAAAAGCATTACTGACCCTGCTAACAAGTTCTGGATCTAGATCAACAAATCCCCCAGTCTTCAATGGTTTCTTTCCGCGACGTCGATCAGAGCAAATATTACTTATATCCATGCTATTATTACTCTCCATCAATCCAACTGTCATTTCTTCGTCATTAAAAGTCACCCCTATTTCAGTATTCTTTCCATCATCTGTACTCAAGGTCTTCCCATCAGCAACACCCTCACATGTTAAAACTGGACTGCCATCCTTCAAGGATTCGTCAAAAGGAATGCCAAGACTAAAACAAGGGTCATCACCAACTACAGATGCATCTGCAAAACAATATTAAAACGCTTTACTAACTAACTAAAAATATTCAAGCTACTAATAAAGAAACAACTAACCTTTGACAACTTGAATCTCGTCTGCAACAACTTGAATCTCGTCTGCTACAATATTACTGACTCCACAGCCGTCTACAACAACAAAAGATTAGACATGCATTCAAAAAAACAAACATGCATTGTAGGATTACCTCCAAAACCGAGTTGTTCGGAAGTGAAACCATCATTTACACCAAATCCTGAACCTCCAGAAGCATCTGCAACAATAAAAATGCATTAAAGACTTGCATGCAAAAAAAAAAAACAAAACCTACACCCTAAAACTTACTTTCAGAATCTATACAAGGTACAGAACATTCTTGCGAAGAACTACTCGCCGGAATCAACATAATATCATTCCCTAAACCTGCAAACAGAACAAAAACAGTTAAAAAATAAAAAAATCATCAAAACTTCAAGAATCTACAAAAAGAACCTTCCACATTTGTCTTTTCGACTCCAACTTCGGTGATATTAGCTTCTGCTACAGCTACTGACGAAGAATCAGCAACAAAAAACCCTATAGACACAAAAATCTTCATAAAAGTCACAAAAAAACAAAATCTGTCTTCAAAACGCTTCCGCCGAGCAAGCGCCTTCATTCTTGTAGCTTGGCTCGATGGCGCTCGCGGAGGTCTGCCCTGGCACCTCGCCGGAATCATGGCGCAGAGAGGAGGAAGCCAAGAAAAAAAAAACGGCAAAAGGGGGACAAAAAAAAAACTCTCCCCTATTTCAATATTGTGGGGGAAGGGGAGTTGGTCCCACTTTCCGGTTGCCGGTGACCCGCTCCCGGCTACCGCCGGTCGCGGGACCCCACCGGCAACCCGGAAAGTGGTCCCAACTACCCTTCCCCCATACGAAACTTCTAGGGGATTTTTTGCTGCTCTTCTTGCTCGGCCGCCACTGGTCATTCTGTGCATTCTAGCGAGTTAGCATCTCCAATGATGTCGCCAAGGCCAGCAAGGCTTGAAATGGTGAAAAGCTCAGAGTGTATTATTATCGCCCAGTATCAGATCGTTGCCTGGAACGCCACGCTCTAGCAACCATGCTTTCGAACCCCATCCTATGATTGCCGATGCTTGGGAACATCTACGCAGATATGCTTTGAATGCTTTGTAAGGGTTCAGTTTTTTGTTAGGGATTTTGTCCCCACTGCATTCGATTCTTGATGAATGGAGAGCATGAAATTGTGAAGAATTTCTTGCTCAAAGCTCTCAGACTTCAAGCTTGTGAAAAACGGATTGATAATTTTACTCTGGGGGAAGGTGCCATGCCCGCAAGTTTTAAGGTGTTGCATGATCCGGTAAGGAAGATTGATACTCTGATGACTGACTTTGGAGAAAGTGCTATTGGAAGAGTTGCCCCCTGTTGTTTCAGAATTTTGGTGGATCATTCTTCTTCGTGCTTACAACAAATCCACCGGAGATCATACTCTGGCCGATATGCCTGATTGCCAAGGCGGTATGAAACTCATACTTAGCCTGTATCTTGCAGAACGTTTTGATACATTAGACAAAAATCTGTGGATTTCGTGTCCATCTTAAGTTAGAAATTATGCAATGTAATTGTGGATTCTGCTTCTGGCCAGGCAAGCTTCATCATCTGATACAATTTCGTCATCAAGCTTTATAAAAGACCAAGATTTATCTTTACTGCTCAAGTTTTCCTCTCTAACAGATGAAGAAGCCGAGTCAATTCCAAAAAAATGGCATGGGAGGACGATGAGATAGAGCTGCACATGCTTCTGTCTGCTTGGTTTTAGCCCTCGAGCTTTAATGCATTTGTGCAAGTTAGAGATTTTAAAGACTTTGCTGGTTTATGAAACAAGGAATTCAGAAATTTTACGATGCAAGGACAAGTATTCTGAGATAGTTTCAAAGCATGTGAGTCCTTCAAAGTCAAAATTTTGCTTTGTTTTGTGGTCAAATGCCAAATTTACTCTGCTTTTATCCGTGTTTTCGGACTGGATATGCAATATATGCTCTGTTTTTATTGCAGATGTTTTTCTTTCATTGATTCTAATGGATGATCATGTAATGAAGCAGGTTCTATTAAATATGCCATGGTATTTCAACGCTGTGTTCACAGTATGAAACAACCCATTCCCCTTAGTGTATTTGCCATATTTGTTTCGGCGTTCTGTTGTTTGGGTGCTTTGCCACCATTTAATAATAACCCGAACTGACACAATATTTGCAGGTAAGCTGGGCGAATATGAACATGGTAGATGCGGAGAGAAGGCTACTCACTCGAGCCCTGCTCGATCCGTCCAATGGATTCTTTGTGTTACTTTCTGATACGTATGTGACAGATCCCATGCTTGACATGGAAGCATATTAGCCGATCTCCTTGATTGATAGGAACACATTATATTTGTGGCAGATCATGGACCCAGGTGGTCTGTCAAATTGGACTGTTACTCATGTGGATTGGTCAGAACGGAAGTGGCACCCTAAAACTTACGAACAGAAGGACACAAGTATTGCAAGCTTGAGAAAGCTTCAGGTTGTTAGGACTGCAGATTCTTTTGGTGTTCTTCTTTTGCTTCAATACTAACCTGTTTGATGTCTTGCAGATGATTGATGAATATGAGCATGTGACAAGTAATGCTCAGGTATGATGTTCTCCTGTAATGTCATCCATGTTTACTTTTGGACGTTGTCCATCCACGATGCTACGATTCTGCAGCCACCATCATAGAAAAAGTTACAGCATGGTAAAATGTATTTTCAGAAGAGAAGGAAAACTGGCATATTCTTAAATTAAGCCTCCAAAACTTTGCTGATAATGTTTGTTAGTTGTAGGAGTTATGCATTTGTCAGTTAATCTTTTGAGATGCACCAATCACTTAATAATCAATATCTTGCCTTGTGACAATAATAAGATAATCTTCGCCTTGACTGTATGAAGCAGAAAGTGGTCAGTTTTGTACCCTGCATATGGAATGGTGTTCGGCGTCCATGCTTTCTCTTTGCACGAAAGTTCCATCCTGAGACATGTGATTTGTTGCTTAGGATTTTGCCAAATATGACATGGAATATAGGGATGAAAGGCATGCCATCAGAATGACTGTTGCTGTAAAGTTGTCATCATCATCGACGTCCAGGACATGCAATTGAATGATAATTTTTATGAAGCTGTCAACTGAAGCCCAAATAAAAGAAGCATGACAGCATCTACAATTTTTCAGTGGGTAGGATGTTCTTTTTGCTCATCAGATCTTTTGGCATTTAGAATGATTAGGTGTAATACAATTACTGGATAAAAATGGGGGAACAGTATCTGTTGCCAGTGTTGCAATGAGCAGAAGTGATTGTAGCCTTAGAAAGGCCAGCTCAAAGGAGCCAATGAAAGCATGTTATAGTCTTAACCTATTATTATTATCATGACTAGAAACTAAGCCCTATAGTTTGTACGTGTGACATGCAATTTTGATGATGCAACTTTTATGTGAGCTATAAAAAATCTGAGACTTTATCTCTCTATACAGTTGCAAATGTAAGCAAGTCTGTTAACAAATAGACTGCAAATGTCTATTGTGGTTGCTGTTTATGATTGTGAACATTGTGTTTATTACCCTGAAATAGATGAGAAGATAACCCTCAATTGAAGCTCCCTTCACTTGAAGCTTTCAACCCACTTGGAAAGTCCTTGTGATACTTATTAAGTAGTTATTCTTTATTTAGACCTTTGAGGCCTGCATGCCAACGGTCTCATTTGCTTTAGATTTTCATTTTTGTACACTTAAAACAATCTCTCACTTTGAGTTTGATTTAAGACAGGGAATGTGAGAAAAGCCCACAAACATGCTAAGGAGGTCATCAACCTTTTAAACTATTAAGTACACAAGCATTTGAATACTAGAAATAGTTGCAGAGATTTTTGATATACAAAACATAAAAAAGGAGCTTTTGCACTGTGGGTTGCCTGCAGTATGCATTTATAAGTTAAATTTTAAACCTCCATACTTGCTTGTGACCTAGGAATGTAGAGCTCTTGATGTTCATTAAACATCTTGACACATCATAATTTACGATAATAATCTCTGCGTCTCCATGTTGATGCAACTTCTTTTACAAATTGTTCAATAAAAGCAACTACCTGTAAATGCAACTGCATTGATTTATTGCCCATACCAATGGACGTATTTGCATGGCTTAAGAGAGTCAAAAGACATGCATAAAAGAACGCCCATACAAACATCATGGCATAAATATCCTCAAGCATATCATATGTCGTCTCAAAATCTTTTCTGTTAGAGTACTCTCCATATGCTCAAAAACTAAAACCAACAAACTTTGTGCTAACAAACTTTGCGCATAGAACACTCTTTTATTAAAGCTATTGTGTTCAACATTGTCCTACCTTGCAATGACACTTATAAAGTCTCTTTGTCGTTATATATCGAGACGAGAAGAACTTAGATTAGTTATTTGCGTACTTTACTAGTCTATTTGCATATTTTATTTGTGGTCCTTGATGTAGGAATATTCCCTATTTTATGCCAAATTAGTGACCTGAGTTTTCGTGTCTAAAACAAAGTTGCCACTTCCAATGGTGCAACGAATAGAAATGCAGGCCAATTGAATGAACTTATACGCTATTTGCCGTCGCAACCAATATCCAACCAATATAAAAGAAAAACCATTCCCTAGTCGCGAGACCACAAGGCCAAACAATGTGAACCTCCAGGCGCTCAACGGCCCTAAGGATCTCCATAAAATATTTGAGAATCTAGGGGAACGTTGTGGAATCTTGGAGAGCCTAAGGAATCTTCAGGAACTAAAAGTTCTAGGAGAATCTACATAGAATCTCGAGGAATCTTGGGATAACCTTTGTAATCTATGTAGGAATCTGAGGAAATGTTTACGGAATCTTGGAGAATATATGGACTCTTGGAGAATCTTTGAAAGTATCTTTGGGAATCTATGGAAATCTATCTAGGGGAATCCCTATGGAATCCAAGAGAACCTATATAGAATCGTGGGGAATCTAGTTGAATCTTGGCACAATCTCTGAGAATTCAGGGAAATCTCAAGAGAATCTTAGGGAATCTATGGGGATCTATGGAAAATCTTTGAGAATCTAGGGGAATCCAAGGGAATCGTCATAATGTCTTTGAGAATATAGTGATTTCTAGGGGAATCTTTATAAAATCTGAATGAATCTAGAAGAATGTACATAGAATATTGGAGAATGTATGCGAATCTTGGAATAGTCTTTGGGAATCTAGAACCTTAAAAATCTAGCGGAATCTTCCACATTTTGCAGGCTCGACTTCATGCAGTCCTTCATAGTACAAACACTTGTCTGTTATATATATACAATTACTTAAGCACCCCCCTTGTTATATAGAGATTGATCACAACCGTTGAATGTGAAATCAACGGTCCTAATGTAACCACCTCGTCGTTATCTAAGCCCCCTTGTTATGTAGAGATTGATCTCAGCCGTTGAATGTGCAAGATTGACGGCCCAGATAGAGCCACCCTTATTTGGGGCTTTTGAGCTGAGCCGTTGGATCTTAAGATTTAATCTTAGCCGTTGGTTAAAAGTCACTGAAATAAATGCCAACTTAAGAGGTGTCACCATGTCATATTGTTTCCCCTTTAAAAAAAAAAAATATTCAAAAATTATTCAAGCATTGCACGTTTGCACGCACTTGATGAGGTGGCATCTCAAAAGCTTCAATCCCGCTTCAGGGAAGCCATGACGATCAGGTATGGCGGAGTGGGGCTCGAATCTACCGCTCCCAGACGATCGTGGGCTCACTGTCGACCACTCCATGCACCGCACAGGAGTACTTTTATTTCTGGTTCTGACATTCCGGAATGCTTAACACTCTCATGCTGCCAGATTTAGCTGTATTGGCCGCTGAGACCTAGGTTGATCCAAGGAGGCAATCTTTTGAGGTTTTTTGTGGCCCTTGAAGATGACGGCCAGGTTTGGTTGCATCTGTTGCAGGAAAAAAAGCAGGACTACCTCTGTTACACGGCTGCATACTTAGGGGACCGTTTTTAAACCGACAGAGCTGCGGATTCATTGTCGAAGTCACTTGCTGTTTTGTCTCCTATTAGCAGAATCTAAAGCTCTGTAGGCACTCTGCTTTAACTTCCAGATAATTTACGATTCCCTTATAGATTGTGCTTGTTGTTTTGACTTAGAACATTCTCCTGATATGTTTACTTGCAGGGGAGGCCTTTTACAGTGGGAATGGAATAATTGAACAAGCTCCAACAGATTCCACAAATTGCAGCATGTGCTAAAGACGAATTTGGAAAGGCGCTTTTCAGATATGGAAGTTTTCTCAGTTGTGGGTTGGGTTGGGTTTTTAAAATGCGCGCATCAAACTGTTCCCCAATCCTTCCATGTGCTGTTGCAAGTATCTGCATACTTTAGTAGTATTGATTTAAACGTGCGCAGCTTGAAAATGCACTCATACTAAGCTAGCGCATTGCATGCACTATTTTTGGAGTTATATTTGAGGCTTTCTGATCTGTTTCCCCACATGCAACAGGTGATCATTGATATTAAGATTGGGCCTTGCACAAGACGACGTGTCAACTGATTCTCTGCTTCCCAACACACATCCAATTCAAGATTTCATTTCTTCTGTGAGGGCACAAAGTGATGCCCAGCCATCAGAATCTGCAAATCTTAGATCATAATGACTTTCAAAGTTTGTTCCTGATCAGATCTTCACATGACTGGCATCAGCATTGATGCTGCTGTAATGGCATATCAAGCATTTCTTAGCATGGTATATCAAGCATTCTTAGCATGGCACATTTCCGCATATGTTGTGTTGTTATGTGGAACGGGAAGGGGGAGGGCATTCTTGCCAGCCCCCTGACCTGCAGAATCCGGGAGCGCCGGATTCTGCAGGTCAGGGGGCTGGCAAGAATGCCGCTCCACGACGTCAAGGCAAGGTAACCTGATTCTACAGGTTTTGGCATAGCTATTTGCCATTCTTGTTTTGAATGGACAGAAAAACTGCCGGAAGGCAGACCCACTTGCCTTGACGTAGGGGAACTGGATTATTGCAAGGCTCCATGATGATGTAATGGAACCATGGGTCTGTGGTAAGAAACTTCTAGATTTCTTTAAGAAAGTGGTAAGAAACTTCTAGATTTCTAGACTTCTACTTTGTGTTTGCATTCTTGGGTTGGGTTCCGGCTTTTGAAGCTGTCTTTATTTGTGCCGTTAAGGTTTTATTCATTGTGGGCCGTTGGTGTTCTTCTGTGTAAGTTTTCGTAGCAGGTTGATCAACCTCAACATCTCTGCTGGATGGCGGGCTTCCATTGTTTTTGAACAGCCTTGCAATCTTTCTTTGGCATGTTCGACATCTGTGACTGGCCTCTTTCTGATTCCGTACATGGCCTGTGCCGTTTCTAAAGCATTGACAGGGGTTTTTGCAAATAGATAAAAGAATTTCTTCCTGCTTTATGCAAATGTTTCAGGATTCTCCCTTTTTAGCTTTCGATTTTTGTTGGGGTGCATACAACATAACTTTTTCCTATGTCACAGCTTTTCTTGAAATTGATTTCATCCTATCCAATACTTCTCATAGACGTTTTCTAAAGAATACCTTTCTGAGGCCATCACTGGAAGATCTGTTACTTTCGTAGCCTCAAGTTTGTCAGCTTCTTGAGTCGTGATTGATGTAATTTAATGCGTTTGGTTTTTTCTTCAGGTTAGCATCAACAACATGCAGTTGGATGAGTTGTCACGATGGTTCTCTGCTAAGGAAGATCAAAGGACGCATCTGAGAATAATCTTCTCGAATTTTCTTGGCATTTTGTGACCCAAGATCAGGAAAAATTCAAGGATTTGGATGCCGAATTCCTCTGTCCAATTTGTTTATAGGTGAGCTTCTGCATTTCGGCAATTTTTGTTCTTGATTTTGTTCCTCCTTTGCATCCTTTGCATAACATATTTCTCAAAAATCTTCGTCTCTGGCTGATTTCATTCAGTTTTGAGCATTTGGGTGCATTGTTTTTTAGAAGATTATGACTCTTTCCATTTTATGCATATTTTAGCATTTGGGTGCATTGTTTTTCAAATGTTTGACTCTTTCCATTTTATGCATTGACTTTCTTATTATCTCAGAAGTTTAACTTGACTTACATTGAATGTTAGGCACATATTGACAAAGTGTTTTTGAATGCAACAAATTTGCAGGAATCGGAGCTTTAAGTATCTTACCTTAAAGAAATATTAAGGAAATGTTTACACAACGTTAAGTTATATTCAAAGATTTTTTAAATCAAATATGAGAGAATGTCATAGAATCCCTACACATAATGTGAAAAATATTGCTTGCACTTTGTCGAAGATTCCTTTTTATTTATTACAACTTTTTAGAATGTTGTTTCAAAGGGAAATGAGCTAGACATTGTTTTCTTTACATAGATGGTTGACATGTAAAACATCTTATAATAGCTAATTAAAATACCAAGTTGGAATTTAAACAAGTTCAAGTGCTATTTTGAGAATCAAGGCTCTAAAATTAAGCAATTGTGATTGAATAGAGTGACTGGACTTACTTGGTATAGATTGGTGAAATGGTAGTCTAATTTGCTAAGCCTAGATTAGACGATTTCAAAAAGGTAGATTGGTGTTAAACTACATACTGCTAAGGGGACTGGCGACTGGAGGTTATGTAGTCACGCGGAGGTAATCTTCATTGAATGACTTGAATACATTTTCCAGTATAACATGACCTTATTTTCTATGACTTCTTCAGCTTTAGCTCGGCTTGACTTTTCAATTCTAACCATTACCCAGTAGGGTGGTCTTTGACTTAAAACCTTCATTCGAAAAATCCGATCTCAAGTAACAGTCGACTTTGTACAATCCCTTATAGTACAAGGACTTGTATATATATATACAATTATTTGATTTGCCTATGGGGGGGTGAAAGTTATGTAGAGATTGATCCCATCCGTCCATTTTGTGAGGTGGCGCGACAATGGCCCTTGGATTTTGATTTGGGGGGGGGAGGGCATGCATGGGGCATGCACCCCATCCCTAGACCGTTGATCGGGCACGTGAGAAATCTTGGCCCTTGATTTCTTTAAGGGAAGGTACAAGGAAGGTCCCTTAAAAGGTGCTTTTTGGTGCAGTCAATCTTAGCCGTTGGATCAAAAAGGGAAGGAGATCTTAGCCGTTGGATCAAAAAGGGAAGGAGAAATCCTGACCATTAAATTCTCATATTAAATTACAATTTCTTTTATTAAAGGAGGTGAGGTGGCACTCTCATTAATAAAAAGTTATTGAGGTGGCAAAGCATTTTTGAATAGACTTAGGAAGCTTCCTTTCCTTAAATCGCTTTCAAAGGCATGTAACTTGCAGTAGAGGGGTCAGATGAAGGTGGGACCCATGCCTTTAGATTCCTCTCGTCGCGAACTTTCCAATGAGTGGTGCTTTGGCATCGTTCCGTTGCAGTTGGAGCCAATGTGGTTGAAATCTATGGTAATTTGTAAGAATCTAGGGAATCTTCAGAGGGTCTTAGAGAATCTAGAGGAATCCCAAGAGAATCTTAGGAATCTAAAGGGAATCCATGGGAATCTCGAGGAATCTAAAGGAATCTCAAAAATACTTAGAGAATCTAGAGGAATCCTGACGCAATGTTAGAAAATCTAGGGAGGCGCGACAATGGCCCTTGGATTTGGTGGGGGCATGCATGAGGCATGCATGGGGCATGCACCCCATCCCTAGACCGTTGATCGGGCACGTGAGAAATCTTGGCCCTTGATTTCTTTAAGGGAAGGTACAAGGAAGGTCCCTTAAAAGGTGCTTTTTGGTACAGTCAATCTTAGCCGTTGGATCAAAAAGGGAAGGAGAAATCCTGACCATTAAATTCTCATATTAAATTACAATTTCTTTTATTAAAGGAGGTGAGGTGGCACTCTCATTAATAAAAAGTTATTGAGGTGGCAAAGCATTTATGAATAGACTTTCTAGGAAGCTTCCTTTCCTTAAATCGCTTTCAAAGGCATGTAACTTGCAGTAGAGGGGTCAGATGAAGGTGGGACCCACGCCTTTAGATTCCTCTTGTCGAGAACTTTCCAATGAGTGCTTTGGCATCGTTCCGTTGCAGTTGGAGCCAATGTGGTCGAATTCTTAGAATCTTCTTGGAATCTTAGAATTTCACGAAATCTATGGTAATTTGTAAGAATCTAGGGAATCTTCAGAGGGTCTTAGAGAATCTAGAGGAATCCCAAGAGAATCTTAGGAATCTAAAGGGAATCCATGGGAATCTCAAGGAATCTAAAGGAATCTCAAAAATACTTAGAGAATCTAGAGGAATCCTGACGCAATGTTAGAAAATCTAGGGAATCTTCATAGGATCTTAGAGAATTTAAAAGAATCTCAAGAGAATCTTAGGGAATCTATGGAAATCTCAAGAGAATCAAAGGGAATCTTCCTAAAATCTTTGCGTATTTAGGGTAATCTTGATAGAATTTTGAAGAATCTTTATAAAATCATAAGAATGTAGGGAAATCTTTGTAGAATCTTAAGGAATCTAAGGGAAGACCAAGGGATCTAGAAGAATCTTCATAGAATCTATAGGAATCTAGGAGATCTATATAGAATCTTAGGAAATCTTGGAAAATTAAGAGAATGCCCATAAAATCTTTAAGAATCTTGATAGAATCTTGGGCAATCTAGGGAAATCTTCATAGAAGCTAGGGGAATCTCCATAGAATTTTGGACAATCCAGGGGAATATTTATAGAATATGAAGAAACCTAAAGGAATTTCAAGAGTATCTTAGGGAATCTATGGGAATATCAAGAGAATTTCTCAGAATCTAGGGAAATTCAAGGGAATCTAGAGGAATCTTCATAAAATCTTGGAGAATCTGAGAGAATCTACATAGAATCTTGTAGAAACAAGAGGAATCCTGGGATAATCTTTGAGAATCTATGAGAATCTAAAAAGAATCTTTATAAACATAGGACAATGTAAGGGAATCTTCGTAAAATCTTTGAGAATCTAAGAGAATCTAAAAATAATCTTCATAAACATAGGACAATGTAAGGGAATCTTCGTAAAATCTTTGAGAATCTAGCAGAATCTTGATAGAATCATAAAGAATCTGGGGGAATATTTATAGAATCTTCATTGAATAACTATGTATTGGCTTCTAGTCGAATTTGTACAATCCCTCATAGCATAACCACTTGTATTATATATGTGCATTCTAAGATTGTATATGATACACTTGATATAGTACAACATTTTAAGACTGTTCGTGATAAGGTGCACTGATTAAATCGATAGTATAGCATTATGGATAAATTATTGGCATGCTATAAAAATCTTAAACAAATATAAAGATTGTCTCATTTTGGTATAAACGTGGCATTATGCATGGATTAATCTACTTTACTAATTGTTTTGAACATGGCATGGTTTTGAACATTACTAATTGTTTGCGTTGTTGATGTAGGGCATCAAATTCTATTTCGAGCCACACGTACCAAGTGAAGTCAAGGTGGTTCACATTTAAACAAACATATATTTTGGTTAATTAGAGAAAAACAAACTTAACATTTCATCCCTATATTGACTCAAGTACATCATTTTAACAAACTTTAACAACTTTTAACAAATGCGTCACTTTAACAAACTGAAATGCATCATTTTAACAAAGTAGATGGCATGCCAAACTTTAACTTAGAATACAAAGCTAAGCAAACGTGTACTTAGAATACAAAGTGAAACAAATGTTAACTTAGACACAAGTAAAATAAGTAGATTGAAATATAGTCCAAACTCAATTAATTTGAAACCAAGTAATTAAAAAACATAAGTTTTTCAAGTTGTTGGCCAAATAGTGTATTAAGTATAAAGTTGTTGGCCAAACTTTTGTATAAATAGTGTATTTATGTTCCTTCATGTAAAACAACGCATCTGCTTGCCAACATGAAAATGGGTTGACTTAAAATATCATTTCCATAATGCAGATGGTGGTGATGAATGTGCCATGGGATTCCTACCCAAAACATGTCGCACAATTTTTTAGAGATGGACATGCCTTCCCGCTATTTGACGATGATTTTGAGGCATACTATCAATACTTAGAAGAGGTGGAGGATTGGAAAAGCAAAATGCAAGATGCTGTAGAAAGTGTCGCATTGGGGAATGATGGGATGCAAGTGAACATTAAGGCTCT
Source organism: Isoetes taiwanensis (assembly GCA_021234155.1). Lineage (NCBI taxonomy): Eukaryota > Viridiplantae > Streptophyta > Lycopodiopsida > Isoetales > Isoetaceae > Isoetes > Isoetes taiwanensis. The sequence goes on along the minus strand of JAJEKV010000010.1, from coordinate 18,074,458 downwards.
GCTTTGGGCTTTGAGAGTTTTTGGCACGTGGTATGAAGCCATAGGGTTGGTTGGAATTGAGATGCACCCAGAGGTCAAAGTGGAGCTAGATATTGAAAATTTTGCTAGACAAATGTATGCTAGCTTTCATAAACGTGGCTTTGTGAGAGTCCATAAGTTTGTGGAGGTTATGGAAGCTACCTTATTTATGGAATACCTTATGCAACATGGGTTGGATATGTAGTGCGTCTGAATGCATAAGTTTAGGCATTCTTAAAATAAAAGACCACCGCATTTTGTTTTGCATGGATTCAACTTAATTGCACAATAATATAACTTAGCCATAAACCGGAAGTAATTTAGCATACTTTTCTTACATGATGCTTTGGCATATGCATATTAGGCTTAACCTTATGTCCATGTGCACCATTGTATTCTTAATATCTTCTTTTTTATTTTGATATTGTGTTGGGTCCCGTGCCAGAGGGAACGCCGCATCTTACGCCGCATGCGGCGTTCCCTTCCAGTTTGCGTTCCCCCTAGGGGGTCGCGGGCTGGCCAATTGAATGCCAGGAATTCCCCGAGATTGAATTTGAAAAATGCCTGCTACGAAATTTCTGGACTCCCTCAACTCCGCCTCCATCTGATTTTTGGCGCCTCAGGGTCTCATTCTGGTGCCTCACCTGGGTCGAAGCTTGCAAAGTGAGCTCAGCTGGGTCACATCTTCCTGCAATCATCTTATTTTTATGAAACTAATGAACCCTCATTCTTATTCCAGGATTTTCTTGCGTTAGGAGTTTGATTGAAGATAAGCCACATGCAGAAGACAAATCGATTTCAGACTATGGTGTTCTTCTTTGGCTTCTGGAGCCAGCCGATATTGGAAGGTAAGGTATTTTTGTCTAGCCGACATATATAAATCATTATTTCGGATACAATGTGTCATTATTTGCTGGGACCAGCGACATACGTGGATCATTATTTGGGTTTCTAAACTTCTATGAATTATCTCTTCAATCGGGTTTTGATGTTTCACTTCTGGCACATACCGCTGCTAGTATGCAGCAACATTTACATGCTCTGCACAGTTTTTGTGAGAACACAGGTCTGCGTGTTAATCTCCAAAAGATCAAGCTTTTGGTAGTTCAATCTTCTCGTCACAATGTTCTATGCACTATGATAGCCGCGAAGTTGAAGTTGTAGATAGCTACAAGTATCTTGGTGTAGAATTCTGTAAGAACACACTTTGAGAACAGTGTATTACCAAGCGGGTGGCTGCTGGATGGAGAGCACTCTATGCAATGCAAAACAATTGTTTTCGCGCAGAAATTCATGATTGGCCACAGAAAGCCCACTTGTTTCGGGCTTTGGTAGAGCCTGTTTTGTATGGTTCTGAAGTGTGGGGGCCTGCCATTAGTGCTAGTGCTTGGGAGAGCTTGGAGCGGGTGCAAAAGTCCTTTCTCACTTACAGCCTCAGAGTTAAAACAACGGTGCCCTATGCTATTCTTTTACAAGAGACAGGTTTTTGGCCTCTTCAACATTCTGCCATGAAGCGCCATCTCCACTATATCTGCAAGGTGCACCACATGGATGATGTTAGGTATTCTATTCTTGCACTTGCTATGGCTGAATCTCCTCAGCGTTTGAAACGATGTTGGAAAGAGCATTGCACTACATGGTTTGCCGGTTGGGGCATTACAACGAGTAATCGTCGATGCTTGCCGTTTCGATCCCGAGCTTTTGCAACAATATCTCAATGGTCGTTTTTCTCAAAAGATATGGGGCCGCAGATTACTTTGGCCCAAGTGAAAGCTGGTCATTATCATGCACACATAAATCCCACCTTGGCACGGGGCCCCAAGCTTATTTGCTTGCTTCATTGTCCAGAACAAGCTTGTAGCTATTGCATCAATTCGCACGGGGTCTCACAGGGCTACGGATTGAGGCAGGGTAGATGGGAGCGGCCGCAATTGCCGCGAAGCGAGACTATGTGCTGTTGCGATTCCATGAGGTTATTGAAGATGAAAGCCATACTCTTCTGAGTTGCCCTGCTTTTGAGATAGTCCGGAATCATTTTTTGACCTTAGCATTCCATTCCACGTTCCACAACTTCTCAGAGCACCATCTGTGCATGACTTGGCATTATACACTTGAGGTTCTAGATAAACGTCTGCAATTACTGAGCCCTCAGTAGTCATTATCTTCGTTTGTCTAGTATCATCATTACTGCAAAGGTTTTTCCCTTGAAAATCTTTCGAGGCAGGGGTTTTTTAATCCTAGTAGTAATGATTGTACTAGCCCATTGTATGGGTCCCATGACCTATTGGTCTCCGTGGACGTTAAAAAAACTATTATATTCTATTCTATTCTATTCTATTCATTCTAACCTGTGTAAAGAACCAACGGGTACAGAGGTGAGTAAAGCTTCCTCTCCATATGTTTAGTGTTTCTAGGATTCTATGATTCTTTTCATTTGCAACGTAGATTATATCAAAATGTTTGATCTGGGGCAAATTGATCCGAAGGCCAAAGTTTACCTGTAGGTTTCTTCCATTCTTGGTTTAGGTGGTATTTTTGGTTCTGATTTCTGGCTTGCAAAAAAATGATGGCGGCCCGATCCTTGCAGGTCTTTTTGAAGCTAGGTAGCAGCATATGATGCTGTTGGCGTATGGTCTAACTTCCTCTGTGGACGCTCTGCACTGCAGAGCTCGCATTCAATTTTGGACCTGTGGAGCTTCAGCCAGCGATTTTGGCCTGTGGTTAGAGTTGAAATTAGGTAATGAAAATCCAGATGTAGGTAGAATTTTGATTTGCAGAAAAAACCATAGTATTTTCTCTTCAAAGAAGGAAACTTTGCGCACTCTAACACTTTGGCAGAATATACTTTAGAGTTTAGGCTCTTAATCTGCCTTTGGAATTCATAAAAGAAGTTGCTTTCGTTTTTAAGTGGCTTGGATAAACTGGAGTTGTAGATGGATTTGCTCCACTGTATCTTAATATGGCCAAGTCTGGTGGTTCCTGCAACCCTGCTTTTGATGACCTTTCATATGATACTACTATGTAGTATTGTCCTACTGCTTGATCTACAGTAACAAATCAATAAACACATTGAACAAAGTGGTATGTTCAATGTCCTTATGGGCCCAGAAGAATACGTTACATCTTTTGAAATAGCCTTTTATGGATGAAATCTTGACAATTGTCATGTCTGCAAGGTTGTTCAGAAATCTGCTCAGGAATTAATACAGTGGCATTAGGGCTCTTAGGCCTTTAGACATACTTCCTGAATCACAAGTCCTGCAAAAACCAGTATAAATACAAGGTTTTGAGCTGGCATGTACTTCTGTTCACTCTTACAACTCATTGTGGCTCATATGGAAATATAAGAGCTAAGAACGCTTCAGAAGCATTATATTAGAACATGAACGAATTTATTTAGTGGCAAAATGCATCCGATATCTTTTGATATGCATCAAGCTCTACCTTTGTTGATATGTTATCTATTTCACCACCACAATTTTGCAGCTATGGACAGTGGATGCCCTTATGTACTTAATGAGCGTTGGTGGCAAAAAATGTGGCCGACATTGTTGCATCATTGAAAACAACGAATTGTTCAGCCACTAGGTAGTAGGCCGTTGCAGACGAAGAAAGCCAAAAACGGTTGTTCTAAGGATGAGATTGAGAATCATTTTTCTGTTCCATCAAGATTAACTATTCAGTGCCATGAACTGTTAGATGATGAAGAGGAATAGAGGGAGTCCAGGAGCGATGCATTTATGGAGGTGAGACATGCGCCATAGTTTTTGATACTAAATCTTAACAAGTTGCCCCAGACATTGAAATGCATTATGTGGTTTCAGGGAAGGGTAAGTGCCCCTAACAACTCAAAACGCAAAAGGCCTCTCCAATTATCATTCAAAATATAGAGTGCTTTATGATGAGGTTGCTGATAGGGAGCTGAGTGAAGATGAAGTCTCAGTCTTGCCAAAGATGAAATGCATGTTTATGCTTTATTAATCTGCTTTGGCCTGCTATCGTGTCACACATATATATTTAATTGGTAATACAAGCATTAGATTCAAAGGTGGTCATCTTCAAGAAAAAACGCAGAAAGAACTATAGAAGGACAAAAGGCATCGTCAAGTCTGTTGTTTATCTTATTTTCAGAAATAGATACCTTTTATGGTTCATGGTATGTAGGAGATGAATATTATGAGCCATTTCTGTTTTTTTGTCAGAAGGCTTAAAATTCTTGATACTGAAGGAATTGTGAAGGCCTGACTAGATCTTTTTCATGCAAGTGCCAGATGATTATAGTGGTAAAGGCACATTCAAATGCAAGGGGTACCAGCCAGATCTTTAACATTCAGGTGCCAGATAGTTGTGGTGGTGCCATCTCTTCTTCCATTATCTGCTTTTACGAATATGGTCGTTAATCTAGAGCTCCATTTCAAGTCTTAAACAGGATTGTTCATGATAATAACGATTTTTTTTAAACTTACACACACGAGAAGGCTTTTCTGGTAGAAAAATATCAGAAGCCAGAAGAATGTCAAAACAAAATATCTATACACAGCAATAGCATGGATGAACCATGGTTGTTTGTTTCGTATTTACATTTGTAACATATTTGTCTACCACAGTAGCCCTGCCATTTTGTGAAGCCTGCCAGTTCGCACTTCTGTGCCTTTGTTACTGCAGGATCGATCCTTACAATAAGACAAACGAGGGGTTGCTTTGCTTCCTCACGAACACCATTTGGAGCTGCAAATATTAGTACCAGCTTAAAAGATTCTAAAGTCAGGCCTGTGCTTGCAGCATGACAGCATGTTGACTTGGATTGGAGATGCAGTCTAAGAATCAAACCCAGTCCCTTTTCTCACATATTTGCACTTTTCTGTGTTTTGGCCACTAATTAACTCTTATGGAGTAAGGCAAAATCAGTAGTTACGTATTTTACATTAGAATTGTATTGCAAATCATTAGTTTCTCCAAGTAGGTTAAAATATTTGTAAGAGATCAATATACTTTTCTTTTACAATATGCATAAGCAATAACGGTAGATCATTTTCTTTTTTCAATAGCTATGGCACCACAAACCATGCCTTGACCTTCTTTTGTATTTTATTAAACTTATTTGATGAACAGAGTTATCAGATCTCCATGGCAACCAGCTTTAGATCATGTGTAATATTCATTTGTTAGAAATCAAACATTGTTATTGGCTTAGAATTGGCAGCATGGATGTTGTTTGACTCAGTGAGCCTGGCATTTTATAGTTTTTTATAACATTCTTGATAAAGTAACTCCCTTCCAAATTAATCCCTTGCCTTAAGCTTGCAAAGTCACGAGGCATGGCGACATACATTAACGTCTGTTGATCAGCTTTTCCAGCAATTTGACTAAAACACTTTTTACACGAGTTTATTGTGAGTGAAAGTTTTTTCTAGCAAAAACCATCATTGAAAACAACAAAGAATATGCTCCCAACAAGTTCTGGTGGATTGTATAAGTTCCCCAACATTTACAAGTTCCCCAAGTTGCTACTTAGGCAAAAACAACAAGAAACAACAAGACCAGAATCTACCAGGTTCAACGAGTTTCATCATTGTTATTCAATGCCCATAACCTTCCTTCAACGTGCTTTACATGATATAATATTCAATATACAAGCCTTACACAATTTTCATTGCCATTTAACTTATCTAAGGCAAAGTGTGAAATCAAGTGCAAGATCATCTAATAATGCAAGGTCATCAAATAATATCTCATGATCAAGTCTTGTTAGTCCTGTGCCTCCTGGTACAGGACTATTCATGCATACGACGGACCAGGTCAAGCTCAAGGATCCACAGTCAGCCACGGGTCAGCCATCAAAGGCTCAGCAGAAGACCAAGCAGCAGACCACGCAGCCAAAGCCTGCGCCCGTCAAGAGGCGCCGCTCAGACAAGTGATGGCCCGCCACCGCCCGCGTCAGCATCAGCGTCAGAGTGATTCTAGGCACTTCATGAGGCACCGCCAACATTCTTGCAAATCAGGCCTCCTCCCAGGAGTCGGCACCGAGATCAGTCAGAGTGTCTATATTGGGCCAAAGGCCATTGTACTATATATATGATTAGAGCTAGCACATGAAGGCTAGATGAGTTTTGAGTCTTGTCTCCTTTCAGTTTTCTCTCTATTGCGAGAGCTCATGTATGTTCATCATTGATATCAAGGAAGCTTATCATTTTCCTCTCATTTGTTCTGTTTTCTTCTTCTTGTTCTCTTCTTGCAAATCCCGCGTGACATAGTCCCCCGGACTCTCCTGTTAGATCCATGGGTCCTCACAGAGGGCTGTCTTCCAGGAGTTCCCGAACCCAGACCCCAAACACTGTCGCCGCTGCCGGGTCTGATTCAATTCTACTTTCTTACATGCGCCATGTGCGTAGAAACTTCACGCCCGGAAAAACTCCTTTCTCAGACGGCATCTCGCTTGGAGCGCCATCAGCGTCGGGAAACTGTTTGCGACATGTATGGATCTGCTTATGACATTGAGGGAGGCCATCTTCGGTCTAGGGCTCAGTCGGCGCCACCCACCCCTCGTGTCCTGTCTCGTCCCAGTTCCCCGCCCCAAGCGTGCAAACATTGCTCACAGCCTCAGTCACCTCATCACTATCAGGAGCCCTATCAGGCTCAACCTTCTCAACCTTACTTTCATACCCCTGAACATGCCTACATCCATCACTCTTCAGGCCATATGCCTTTTCCTTCACAACCATCGTCTCCCCCGGGTGGGCAGGGATATCCACAAGTCTCTTTTGCGCCTACCCAGGAATTTCCTTTCCCTACATTTCCCACTGCACTTCCTGTTTACAACCTTACAGATCTCAAAACCAATGCTCAGGCACCTTCAGTTCCTCAACCACAGTCACCCCTTCATCAGGGTCCTTCAGGCACCATACCACCTCCAACTCAACCTCAATATCCTCACTATACTGTTCCTGTCCAACCAAGCACTTTCACATCTACCTTTCAGACTCTGAAACTGACTTATCCCACCTTTGGCAACACGAAAGGCAAACCCTTAGACCAAAGTGCTCAGGCCCACATGGAAGAATTTGAGGCTCTAGCTGTCCTAAATGGTCATGCGCAACCTCAACTGAAATTCCACATCTTTTCCACCACCCTGCGTGGCTCTCCTCATCAATGGCTCATGTCCAACAAAAGCCACTAGAAACAAAATTGGTCCGAAATGAGAACTGCTTTTCTTTCTCACTACGGGACCACGGATGATGATCAACTTCATCTCAAGCAACTCAATGAACTTCAACAAGAGCCCCGCAGTGCGCGGGGGATTTTTCGCGGATCGACTTCACATTACGCTTTCGGTAAACTCAAGGAGTACCCAACCGCGAGCAGTTTTGGTGCGGTTTCTCCAAGGACTTCCTCCGGCTATTCGACTCATGGTGAATACTGCGTCCCAAGACTTTGGGCGGGCTATCGACCTTGTCAATCACTTTCGGTCAATGTTTCCTCCCGTGGCGTGGCTCTTCAAGAGCTCCCTTTCATTCCACCTGTCATGGTTCCACAGACGGCTGTCCAACCTCAACACGCCAATCCACAGCGCAGTCAGATCTGGTGCCATATATGCAAATACCAAGGCCATTTGGCAAACGAGTGCAACTCAACCCATGGCCCGCCTCATTGCAAAAGATGCAACATGTGTAATCATGCCACGGAAGAATGCACTCGCACTCATCCTACACCGTTCCGCAACAAACTTGTTTATCAAGTGCAAACAACACCTCAGCCACAATCGCACTATCAGCAGCCACCACTTCAGGCGCAACCAACTCCACTCTATCAGCAACAGGAGCAACAACGGGGACCCAACACAGGTCCTCCTTTTGATCCTTCTAAAGCTTCGGTGTTATCCTTTGTCAAGAATGGGATCATACCACCCGCGTGCCCTCAACTTCCACAAGTTCAGGTACAGCTTCCTGGCACCAATCAGACCACATCGGTCCGCCTCACGGCTTACCAACTCTGGATTGCTAATGGCAAACAAGGCCCGCGTCCTGTTCTCAAGAAGCCACCTCGCGCACCTCGGCAAGAATCGTTATCAGCCCGACTCGGCAAATCAACCTCAGATGGATCAACAAGCACAAGAAGAAATTTTCCAGGCTCTTAATCCTCCAGTCCAGCCATCAAATTGGGTTGGTTTGGTTTCACGCCAGACCAAGGCATCACGTCCCTTGACCATTATTCCAAATGGCACGCAGCCGCCTTTTGCCGCTGCGGTTGACACCATTCCTCATGAGGAAGAAAAAAGGTTCATTTTGACTTGGAGAAACTCATGCCACATGTCATGCCTAAAGTTAAGCCAAAGCATTTGAATCTCATGCAAAGCTGCTTTGAAGGCCGCACGCTAGCAAATGTTCATGCCACCACCAGAGCTCAACAAAGACAAGATACACCTTCCACATCTCAACCTCCACGCTCTCAGACATATCCCAATATTGCTGCAGAGGTTGACTTACTCAAAGAAGTTGCTGCTTCACTACCACGCACTCCAGCACCCGTGGAACCAGCAGATCCTTTTTCTCATGTGCCTCACGGAACTCCAAGAGGAGCTAGCCAAGATCAAAATTCCTTTAAGCAGCAACCATTTTGAAACTTCATCCTGCTCTCAAGGACCGGTTACCACTCCCAAGCCCCATTTTTAGTTGGGGCGTGGCCTACCTCTACACCCACGGTCCATGCCACGGTGGGTAATCGGCAAGTCAACCATGTTCAAATAGGCGGAGGTAAGCGCGATCAATCTCATCACGGATAAACTCCGCAAACAAATGGGCATCAAACAACTCTTTCGTGCCCCATATGACATCAAGTTGGCTAATGGCCATATCACCAGACCTCAAGGCGTCACGCCTCTTCTTCACATCAACATCGGTGATCTCCGATTCCCCATAGAATTTGGAGTTTGGAATTTTGGCGAAGATCACGGTGATTATGAAATGTTGGTTGGCCGACCTTTTCTCCGCCGGGCCAAGAGTATCCATTCTTGGGCCCGCGGATCGGTTGGTCATCAGCGATGGTCACCTCAATGCCACCATGGACTTGGAAGCAGGCAAGATCATTTACGTTGAACACGCCGAGCCCCTCTCTCGGAACCGCGATTACGAGGAAGCTCAGAATATTTATCAAGTTCGGGCTCCACTGCGGAGTGCGCCTCGTCATCCTACCCGAATATGCTGATCCTTGGGGAGAAATGACTCTTGATCGGGACCGGTGTGGCTGCTTTGCTTGACCCTTACGGCTCCTTGCAATAGAATCCAACGTGTTGATCACTTTTCGGATCTTTGAACCTCCACGCAACTCCCGTTGATGTACCTTATTTGTCATGAAGCAACCTCTGGCTGGATGAAACTTCGGCAACCTCTCTTTTTCACCACGCGAGTGCCACGCATCTGTTATGCTTCAACCACCGCTCATATTGTCGGGACACGAAGTGATACCTCATATTCGGACTCACGAAGTCGAGATCGTGGGCGTGGGCAACAATCGACTGTCGCATTCTTTGCAAATCTTAGGCCCCTTATCGTAGCTTGAGGGCTGTCAAGCTTTCAAAAAGTTCAAACACATTTTCGCACGGAGCTCTGAGAGATCTTGGGGGAATCAACAAAAGCTTGGGGAACTCACCATTCCTACCAAATCGATGCGACCGGTTTAGCAAGCGGCGATGCACCGGCTCAACCCTAATTACCGTGATCGGCGTCAAGGCGGAAATTGACAAACTCCTTCTTTGCGGGTTTGATCTATGAGGTCAAACATTACGAATGGGTGAGCCCCATAGTCATTGCCCTCAAACACAATGGTAAGATCCGCGTCTGTGTGGACTAGAAAACTCAATCGAGCCCACGGGCGTGATCATTTTCCACTTCCCTTCACGCAGACCCGGGTTTCGAAGAGGTCATTTGGACATGAGATGTACTCCTTCATGGATGGTTTTTCGGCTACAATCAGATCTCAATCAAAGAATCTGATCAACTCAAGACTACTTTCACCACCCCGTGGGGCACTTTTGCCTACAAGGTGGTTCCTTTTGGATTATCAAACTCTCCATCAACGTTTCAACGCATCATGCTCTCAGTTTTTCATGATTTTATGAAGGAAAATCCCTTCTTACAAATTTTTCAAGATGACTTCTCTGCCTACAGTTCCATGGCTGACCATTTGGATAAATTGGAACTCGTCTTCCAGAAATGTGATGAGTCCGGCATTAGTCTCAATCCTGAGAAATGCACCTTTAAGCGTCACCTCGGGGAGTTACGTTGTTAGGCCACGTTGTCAGCAAAGCAGGTATCACCACAGATCCTGCCAAAATCAGTTGTGTGCTCAAGGCTCAAGCACCAGCCAATATCAAAGAGACACGCTCTTTCCTGGGTAAGGTAAATTATTACTCCACCTTCATTCCTGGACTAGCCGCCATTGCAGATCCCATTCATAAACTCACGGGTGACGAATCCACCTGGGCTTGGAATTCCCAGGCGGATGCTGCTTTCCAACAGTTGAAGCTTTTGCTTACTCAGGCCCCGGTTCTTGTTCCTCCTCAATGGGACAAGCCCTTTCATGTTCATGTCGATGTCTCGGCGTTTGCTATTGGAGCTATTCTTTCTCAAGAATATGATGCGCACACTGACAAACCAAATCGATACGCCAGTAGAAAACTCAATTCGGCTGAGCGCAACTATTCTGCCACAGAAGGGTAGCCCTTAAGGACGAAAGTTCGCCAAAAGGCTATTTTTTAAGGGTATCGAGAAATTTTGACGCTATGGTTTAGTAGGGCCCGTTATAGATGAAAGAAATAAAATTAGCCAACTTTTCTACAAACAAATCTCACTCCACTTGAAAATTCGCCACATCCACTAAGCATCATAACTATAGATTCGCCTTATCCTCTACCCTCCTTCTCGAAGATTTCTTAAGGAATCGCCTAATATTTTAGGCTTTCTTCATAAACTAATCTATTCTCCATATCCATCCAAGTACATATGATAATTTTTGTAGCTATTGTGTTTCAAATACTTCTAAGGATGCACTAGAAAGCATTTTTTTACAGACCTCCCTTTTAATAGATTTGTTTTATCTACAAGGATAAGCCATGTTCTCATTTGCAAAGGTTAAGTTGTGGTATTGCATCATGCAACTATAGTTATAATGTGTTTGTGTCCTTGATTAAATATGGATGCCAGTGAATAAAATGATTAAATATGGAACCCGTGAATAAAATTTCACCACAGAAATTGCACTTGGAAAATAAAAGGCACTTAAATCTTGAAAAAATAATATTGGCCATGATTCGCCTAGATTTCTATAAAAAACATTCATGTCTAGAAAACATTCGCCAGCATAACTAATCTTTGCAACTCTATTATTCGCCTAACCTTCTAAATTATGCTTAGACAAATTTGGCCTTAAGGGCAACCCTGGCGTGAAGCTTTGGGTCTCATTTTCTGTGTCCAACGCTTCCGTCACTACCTTTTGGGCAGTCAAATCAAGTTCTTTGTGGACCACCAAGCCCTCCTTTATTTGATCAACAAATCCACGCCCACGGGCCGCATTGCTCGTTGGGTCCTTCTTCTCCAAGGATTTGCCCCTTTTGAAATTGTTCACAAGGCCGGCAAATCTCATGTGGTCCCGGATTATCTTTCACGCATCCACACAGATGATCCCTCAACTGGAGTCTCAGACGCCTTTCCTGACGCTCAACTCTTTTTAGTCACGGCAACACCACATTGGTTCCATGATTTTCAGCAGTACCTCCTCACCGGTGCCCTTCCACCAGAGGATACGACGCTCTCTTCTGCCAAGCGGCAATCCCGTCGACATCAATTTCTCCGTGAGGTCCGTGACTACACCATGGTTGCAGGACATCTCTATAAAAAGGGTAAGGATACCATCCTTCGACGCTGTGTTCTACCTCATGAAGTTCGGATATTGTTAGAAGCTCATCAAGGGCTAGGTGGTGGTCATTTTCATGGTGACACCGCGGCCGCGAAAAAATCCTTCTAGGCTGGGTATTTTTTTGGCCCACGCTCTTCAAAAGAGCTCCACGCCCACCCCGCCCGTGTGGCGCTTGCCGGCGGGTGGGGCGACCCTACGACCCATGGCGCTCTTCCCTTGACGTCGGTCGCCACGCCACTTCCCTTCAGCAAATGGGGAATGGATTTTGTGGGACCCATAGATCCTCCTGCGCGGCACACCCGTGCCCGCTACATTCTGGTTCTCACTGACTACGCTACCAAATGGGCGGAAGCTTGCGCACTTCCAGACAACACTGCAGCAAGCACAGCTAGGGTCCTCTATCAACAAATCATCCGCGATTCGGCTGCCCCGCGGGCTGGTCGGTGATCGTGGTGTCCACTTTATCAATCATACCATCAAGGAGCTTACGGATTATCTCCTGATACATCATCACAAGAGCACACCTTACTATCCTCAAGGTAATGGTTTGGCAGAAAGCACCAACAAAACTCTGGTCACCATTCTCAAGAAAATTTGTGATGCTTCACGCACAGACTGGCAAACAAAACTTCCTACTGTTCTTTGGGCCTACAATACTTGTTTCAAAATTGCTCACTGAGTCACACTCCTTTCAAATTGGTTTATGGTCAGGAAGCTCTCATGCCGTTTGAATACATCCTTCCAACACTCCGTTTTCAACTGGCTACTGCTCATAATCCACCTGCTGCACTCAAAGAAAGGGTCTATCAATTAGAACAGTTGGATGAACTTCGAAGGGATGCTTATATTCGTGTTCTTCATGGACAACAGTTGCAAAAATTTTTACATGACAAACGTTTGAAGACAAAAACATTCAAAGAAGGCGATTTGGTTCTTCTTTATGATTCTCAGTACAAAAATTTTTCGGGTAAACTTAAGTTTCGTTGGCTTGGCCCTTATCAAATTGTTCAAGTGGTTCGACCCAGCGTTTTCCAACTGGCTGAGTTAGATGGCACTCCATTACCTACAGCGGTTAATGGCTTTAGCCTCAAAACATTTCATCACCACGAAGCGAAAATCAACAAGCGGTCTGAGTTCAAGAAGCAAACACAACAGATAGTGACTAAACAGGTGGCATATTATATTAAAGGTGGATATTTTTTTACAAAATGCGGGCACAGCCCAGCTAATTCAGCTATGGGCACTGCCCTATATACAAAAACGGGCTCAGAGCCCTATCTACTACCAACCTAAGAAGAAAAACCCTCTACTCGGGTTGGGAGAGAGGTGATCTTGGAGGATATGGTAGAGGTTCTGCTCAGGGTCCCAGCGAAGGTGCAGAACCACCTCCATCCCGTTGGTATTAGGGTCGGGATGTTCAGCCATCCCGGAGCACCAGCCATCCATTCGCAGGCCACGATTGTGGCGGCGCCCGAAGAGGTCGAGCAGTTCATTTTGCAAGTAATCCACTCGGCGGTTGGTGGGCATAGTGCAACCCTCGTTCAAACCGGCGGTTTGCCATGCTAAAGCGCCATCGAATGTCTTCGGCTTCACTCTCGGTTCGTCTTATATAGCCGGTAGAGGAACTACTAGTCGGCGTGGACCAATCAGAAATTTGCCAGCGTGTTTGCAATGCAAGGCTCTTTCTAAAGCGAGAATCCTTTCTCCGATATATCGACACATTCGTTTTAATGATATCCCACCCGAGTTGCCGGCATTAAATACCCTTGCTTCTTTTCATACCGTCAAACATTAATATGTGTCCTTTGGCCCACGGCACCATCAGCGACTCTGGTTTAAGCCCTCATCATACCTCTTAAGCCTCAGTTGCGGCGCCCTAAACCTTTTAGTTCCTCTGCGTAGCCGTCCTCCGTTCTTGGCTTTTCGTCCTCGCCTTTGCATCCTTTGTTCTTTTACGCAAGTCTTTGCCATGGCTGCACCAAGATTTTCTACACTTCAAGCTCTTTGCTCGAGAACCGGCTCTTTTAAGTGCGTATCTTTCTTGGCGCCCACTTTCGGGGAAGCCCTTGTTGGCCCGAATCGTGAAGTCGCTTGAGCATGAAGCTTTCACGAATTCTCTCAAATGGATCTTAGGCTCCAAATCCTGACCAATTGAAGCAGTTCATCGCCCATATCGTCAACAGCCCACATGGATACACCACAGTGGTCGATGGCACCACCATTTCGCTAACTCAACATTTGATTTCCGAGGTATTCCATATTCCCTTGCAAACCCCTTGTTTATCTTGGTCTGCCATACAGGATCTAGATGTCACAGATATTGGTGCACCTCCTTATCATGCCAATGTACATCGCCTGACAAATATTGACAAGCCTCATGAAACTTTTGTTAAGTCCTTGGGTATTCTATCAAGAACACCCATATCAATAAGCCCTTCTATAATATCGTGCTCACTGCTACGCACTCCAACCACCATCTTGATTGGCCCCAATTGATGTTTTACCGTCTTCTCCAAGAAGTTGACCGTCTTAGAGCTGCCACTTCTAATTCAGAAGTTTCTGTGGGAGGCCACCTTCAAGCCATCATCCGTCATTACTTTCCTCCCACACCTCCTCATTCTCATGATTCCACTCAGCGTTCCCTCCCCCACACTCACCAAGTTGGCACCTCACGCCCTTCTTCCCCTGGTCATGTCAAAACTCCGAACTCCCATGTCACTGTTTCCTCCTCTGCTACACCATCCAGTTCACACATGTCTCACAAACATCACAAACCAGGCCACAGCAGGCTCCACCACCACAGCACCCTCGTCAGTTGTTGTATCAGTATCAGCAGGATGCTCAAGCTGCTGTTCTCAAGTTACAAGAATCTCAAGAAGCTCTTATGAATGGGGTTCAAATGGCACTAGAGGCCTCTGATGCGGTCGGCCAAGTGACTTTCAAGCTGCCCTTTGCACAAGTTGCAACTTTGGAGGCCCAACTTCAAGGCAAGCGGAGCTCTCTTACAGGGCCCATCTGGATCTCAAAAGTGCGGGGATCAGATCAGCTTACTTACGGATCAGCAGGCTCGGCTCAATCGCCATTCGGGACTTATTGGAGCAAAACAAGTCCAAAGACACCCTCACGGGTGACAAGGAAAAAGATGTTGCTAAGCTCGAAGCCTTGTACTCGAGCTTTGTGACATTACCGCACTCAAGTTAACCACCTTCTGAGGCGGGGCGCTCAAATTGCCTCCTTGGCGGCTCGGCTTTCCACCACAGACCTCTCGGCTCACCTCTCCAAGAGCGGCTTACGGAGGTGCGAAGCGAAGATTCTTGATGGCGGCGGAGATTGCCGTGCCCGTCTCAATGCTCGGGGCAATCCTCCTCCCCAGTCAACACTTCTCGAGAAGCGGGTCCGTGACCAATCACGCCTTTTGCTAGAAAAGGACAACCGGATCCGTGACCTTGAACAACAGCTGCAGCAAGCTATTGATCTGGCGATGAGGCTCAAAAGCAAAACTAGGCGGCAATAGCACCATTGTTCGCAACCTGCCTTTTGATTACCCGGTTCCTACACCGCTATCACGATTATGTGGTTGCCGCCGCCACCTCTTCCTTACTCTGAAGTGGCATGCGGTGATGGACTGTGGATGTTCCCCTGCGCTAAGCTGCTTGATTTTCTTGGATTTGGCGGAACTCTCAATTGAAGACAAAGGTTTATCTTTGTGCCCTTTTGGTCTTTGATCTCATACCTGCGCCCGATCCGGACTTTATCACCCGGACTTGTTCAGCCCATGGCTTACATTTTTCATGATTTCTATCCGGGTGATACGGGAGAACTTTGGGAATGGGCCACGCCAAAGCACTTTCGGGGTGACCCCACTTTGCAATGGGTGCTTCGGGATAACAACCCCTATCTCGTGATCATGCTCGGACCCACACTCTTCATCGAGGGGTACATGCGAGCTTGCACATCATTTACCTCTATGGCAGCCCGGAAGCGGCCGCAGTGAATAAGGAAGTATCACGGGACATCCGAGGATCTTCCCTATGCACAAGTTTATATGCAGCACCTCGCGGGTTACAATCAATTACGTGCTCTTACGGATAGCAAAGGCGGTCCCCCCGCGGGTTGGGATAGCCCTCCTGTTAACTCTCAACTCTACGCCTCTGTTTGGGATCGTTGGTGTCAAGCTCTTGATCCGGATCTTGTCGGTGCATTCAGGGGAGCAAGCTCGGCAACCGCCCGCGGGCATGGTTCCTTCTCCCTATGCTTCCTGGGTGTTCCTCCCGCCCGGGTTCACGACTTCGATTGGCGCCTCCCCTTTTGGACAAAGGTCATGGATGGCCATCTTTGGATGGACTCCACCTCGGATCTCGCCGGATCTCGGTGGGATCCGCGTTTTGTTCGCCGCTCACATTGGGAGGAGGGTGCCACTCTTGATACCACCACGAATTGGATCTATATTGCTAATGGCGTGGTTGGCAGCGCCCGGTCGCGCTTTATGGTCTTGACACCTTCTTGCAGAATGCCGCCACCTCTCCCGATCCTTCAGTCCATCTTCAAGCAGGTTTTTGTGCTGCTCTCAAATGCATCTTGCTCAGCTCCTTAAATCGGCAGCGTCCCATTTTTTACTGCAATCCGAATGCCAGTGTCAGTGCCTTCGGCCTCCAGACCTGCCTCCTCATAGAATGTCAGTTCGTTTCTTCCGACGCCCATGCTGCCCTTGAAGACATGGTACGATCTCGATTTCTTATTAATGCAGATCCTGCCCTTGGCCTCACCACTCGGGTAAAAGAATGCTAGGGTGTCTAAAAAAAATGCCCTTACATTACGTATAATGTAGGATAATGTAGGCACCTATTATTGTTTTCTTTTTTAATTAAAGTTGGTTGGGATATGGAATCATTGGGATTAGCCATGTCACCCATTCGAAATTATGGGAGACGGTGGTTATGTATTTGAAATGTGATACATCTCTTACTCTACATTTGGCCAAATGTAGGACACCCTAGCATTCTTTTACCCACTCCTCCTGCTCTTCAAACACGCCAGGATCTCATTGGCCAGTACCATAATGGTGCCCGACCTCATTCCCGTGAGGATCACTTTCAGACGGATGGCTTCCCGCCCTCCGAAACCCTTCCTCCTTTTCTTCACTCTGAGTGTCGTTTGGTGGGGGGGAGTGTTAGTCCTGTGCCTCTTGGTACAGGACTATTCATGCATACGACGGACCAGGTCAAGCTCAAGGATCCACAATCAGCCACGGGTCAGCCATCAAAGGCTCAGCAGAAGACCAAGCAGCAGACCACGCAGCCAAAAGCTGCGCCCGTCAAGGCGCCCGCTCGGACAAGTGATGGCCCGCCACCGCCAGCGTCGGCATCGGCGTCGAGTGATTCTAGGCACTTCATGAGGCACCGCCAACATTCTGCAAATCGGGGCCTCCTCCGTGAGTCGGCACCGAGATCGGTCGAGTGTCTATATTGGGCCAAAGGCCATTGTACTATATATATGATTAGAGCTAGCACATGAAGGCTAGATGAGTTTTGAGTCTTGTCTCCTTTCAGTTTTCTCTCTATTGCGAGAGCTCATGTATGTTCATCATTGATATCAAGGAAGCTTATCATTTTCCTCTCATTTGTTCTGTTTTCTTCTTCTTGTTCTCTTCTTGCAAATCCCGCGTGACATAGTCCCCCGGACTCTCCTGTTAGATCCACGGGTCCTCACAGAGGGCTGTCTTCCAGGAGTTCCCGAACCCAGACCCCAAACAAGTCTAAAAAATTGCAGGTTAAAATTTGCAGTATAGTGCATGCCACCTAATGACCATCTCCCACATGTTTATTCAACGTTTAGCTTTTGATACATCATCCCAGGCAAAGTAATGATACATATTGATTATCATTTTTGTTGGCAACAGAAATAAGTGCTATGCAAAAGGTAAGTTTTGGATTAAAGCCACCATCCTTAGATGTCCATATAGTGTATCAGACATATTTTTTCCTCCTGTATGTCCTCGTGTTTTCTTCCTCATTAAGCACAAGGTATGTTCTTTTATCATTTTCTTGAATCTCCTTTCTCCATTCCAGTTCAACATTAATTCATGCAAAATACTTTCACATCTTAATATTGCATTCCATCTACATAATAATCATGCAAAATATCTTCACATTTTAACACTCCATTACATCTACATGATAAATCTTATAGTGTTCTATTCCTACCTACATACTTTAGAAACTCTACATATTTCTGACATCCATGACTAATGCTTCTTCGCATTGTCAGACATATATGATTTGGCGACATGGGAAGTATTTTAGCAAAGATGCATGAACCCTCAAAGGCTTACATTTGAATCGGTTTCAATACAGATCTAATGGAAGAATTAACCATCCAGGTCAAAGGCATGAAAGAAATCCATTCCATTCCTCCCATGCATCCCATCCTATCCCATCCTATGATGTTCCATTCCATGGGTATCTATCCATTTTGCATGCCCATGATTAATGCCCGGCATCGTCGGGCACACGTTTCTAGTCTGGTAATATTTTGTGTATTCTTATGTGTTCTTATGTTTGTAGGAGATACTTCGCACTTGCACTTTGAGGGAGGGACAAAATCTTACTACACTTATATACTTGCGCACATGCCAGTGGCGGCAAACCCGACAAACATCTTAATACGTCAAAGGTGAGTCTTAAGTTCTATCTTAGATTAACTATCTTACGCTATTCCCAAGATAGAATGTGTGACAAATATTATCCGGTTAGGCTTCTTTGCAACTATCTAAGCTGTATGGATTGCAACACACCAAGATTTGTACATGGGGAAGTCTCGCCAAAAAACACCACCTGCTGTGGTCAAGAACCCCTCATACATGACACCTAAGTCGGGTAAAAAGAGATGACTGGCACGTAAACGGGTTGCAAAGTGTAGAGCCTTGAAACTAGAATATAACATGGATCATGGATGTCACAGTATAAGAAGCAAGAATAACGGAACACCGGGCTGTTTTCGAGATGAACGTATCTGAAAACAGAGGGGCTACTCAATTGCTCTACCATGATTTTCCTAAAAAGTTTACCTATGATAAACCCAGTCGAAAATGGCAGGACAGATCCAATACCCAAAAGTTTCCCACTATTGGATGCATGTACTTTGTTAATCCTTCAAAAGGAGAGCGATACTATCTACGAATGACCCGCGTGACAGGTGCAATTAGTTTTGAAAATTTACATTCTTTTCATGGGGAGTTGTGTGCAACATATAAAGTAGTTTGCATTAGTCGTGAATTGCTTCAAGATGACATAGAATGGCTTGAATCTCTTCAAGAAGCAGCAGCATGGGGCATGCTACCACAATTGCGGCACATATTTGCCATGATCATTTTAAATTGCGAACCATCAAATCCGCTACAATTGTGGGAAGAAGTCAAGCTTTCTATGATCAATGACTTCTTGCATGAGGCACAAAGGATTGCAAAGGATCAAACAGTAAATGTGTGTGATCAATGACATGGCACTGCTAGACATTGAAGATCATACGAACTCTGTCAGACGATCCTTAAGGGAGTTTGAGTTCAATCTTCCTGAGCGTGCAATAGATCCATATATGATATTTCGTGATGAGGTGTTTCAAGAAGACATGGTAGAGGTGCAAGAAGACATAGATTGCCTATATCAGAACCAGCGTGTTATCTTCGACTGTGTGATCGACGAGCACGTAATGTTGAAAAAAAGACGGTTGTTTTTCGTTCAGGGTGCAAGCGGCTCGGAAACGAATTTTCTTTTAACACCATGTTGTCTTATGTTCATGCCAAAGGTATCATTGCACTTGCAGTTGTATCTTCAGGATTTGCATCCACTTTATTGAAGGGTGGGCGCACTTCACATTCAAGGTTCAAGATACCGATAAACATAGATGAGACATCAACTTGCAATATTGCAAAGTAGTCGGAGCTGGCAAAATTGATAAGAATGACTCGCATGATTATATGGGATGAGGCCTTAATGATGCATAAATATGCTTATGAAGCACTGGATAGAACGCTCCATGACGTGATGTCATGTGATAAATTGTTTGGGGGACTCATTGTTGTTTTAGGAGGATATTTTCGTCAGCTTCCACCTGTGGTTCCACGAGGAAATCGGCCCCAAATTGTGCATGCTTCCTTAAAATGCTCTTACATATGGGATCATCTCGAGGAACATAAGCTAAACATAAATATGTGAGTAATGAACAATGTGGAAAGAGATGCGAAGAGCAAAAGACATTTGCAGAGTATCTCTTATGAGTTGGAGATGGACTTGAGGCCACGTTTCCTAACATTGGATCGGACATAATACGTCTTCGAGAAGAGATTTGTGTGAAGTCCCAGGACTTAAATGGCTTGCTAGCCGTGGCATTCCCTGATGTTTCAATGAATTATAGAAGTGTGTCCTATTGGCTGCAGAGGGCAATCTTACGTCACTGAATGAGGATGTAGATGAAGTAAACAAGAGGATGATAGAGTGGTTGCCTGTTGCACCTATCGATTATTACAGTGCTGGTCGAGCTGTTAATGAGAATAACACATGGGTCTATCCTATTGAATTTTTGAATGCGCAAACTCCGAGTGGAATGCCTCCTCATCAATTAACCTTGAAGGTTGGCATGATTGTCATGTTATTGAGGTCTGTTTCTACACGTAAGCGACTTTACAATGGCACTTGCCTCATTATACGTTCATTGGGAAGACATGCTATAGATGTCGAGATTGTCACTGGAAAGAATATTAGAAGCAGAGTGTTCATATTTCAAATACCTTTGGTGCCAAATAATACAAAACTCTCATTTCAAATTGAGCGCATACAATTTCTATTGCGTCCAGCTTTTGGTATGACAATCAACAAGTCCCCAGGCCAAACAATGAAAATGGTTGGTTTGTATTTACCAAATCTAGTATTCAGTCACGGACAACTCTACGTGGCACTATCAAGAGCTCAAGAAATCCAAGGCATAAAGATACTCATTCTATCAAAGGATGGAGATGCTTCTACAGCATTAGGGATTTTTTGAGATCATAAAAGGGCCTTCTAAGAACTGTTGACTAAGCTATATGAACAACCAATCAGAAAATAGAACTGGTAATCCAGTCAGCAAAACAGTTATAACTAACTCACTGGATCACATTTTCTAGCATAAGTGTTGATAGAAAAGTCCAAATGAGCTCTTGTTTGGTGCAATAGATAGATCTCATTGAGATCTTTCCAACCTTGGATGGTTTGCATATCTGTTAGCCTAGTGAGGATAGTAAAAAATGGTAAAAACCATATTTTTTAGAGTTTTGACAATCATAAGTGGTTAAAATATGTGCAAAACATATAAGATTGGAAAGATCTCGAGGAGATCTATCCATTGCACTAAACGAGAGCTCATTTGGACTTTTCTATCAATAATTATGCTAGAAAATGTGATCCAGTGAGTTAGTTATAACAGTTTTGCTGACTGGACCCGTCAGGCTCTGATTTCTGATTGGTAGTTCATTTATCTTCATTTGGCTTAGTTGTCATATTTTGAAGGCCCTTTTTTAATCTCAAAAAAACCCTAATGGATATCGACAGATCAAGATATACAATAAATATTGTATATAAAGAACTCCTCTAAGTGTGAGTCTAATACTTAAAATCATCACTACTTCTAATGTTTCTTTGTTCTCATTGACATATTCTACTTTCTTTCTTCCTTTCATTTTTATTATACTTACTTATTTCTTCATGCATGTAGATGGTGCGCATTTTGGTCCCGTGGTATGTCTTCGGTCACCATGTCACCACATACTTAAAGGGTGACAGGAGTTATCACATCTCCCATGTTACTTTTGTCATACGTGCTCTTGGGTCATGGTATGATTGGGAACAAAAATACCATGCTCATGTACATAGAGCGTGGAAATTGAGGAGCTCATTGCAAAGCTCAAAGAAATATTTTGCACTGACGAGGTTGTCACGTTGGAGCACTTTATCCAACTAATTGATGACTTCCTGTTTGCTCAAGTCTACCCAAGGGAACGTTGTTTACACGGATGTGCTTTGAGAGAGGTAGGTGGAGGATAGAGTACATGTATCTATTTATTGGATAATGTAGTCTTTTGACTAAACTTCAATAGTGTATATTTTTTTATCAGATGAGAAATGACACCGTACACTGGTGAATTGGTGTTTTGGTAGCAAAAGAATATGTAATGGAATACTTTTTAGGGTCTACAGATCATTTCTTTCCGATGTGGTATCCGATTCCATTATACGAGCCTACCTTCGGGATAAGTTATCTCATGTGCTTGTGTGAGACGTCATAGGCAGTTCGTATCAATGACTCGCCCATGCATTTCACTTTTACCGCAGCTAAGATGTTATCCGTCGGAGAAGTGAAGATATCACGGGAGCATCTAACAAAGTACAACACTAGGCCCTTGGTGATGTGCGTCATGTGGAGATGCATATTTAGAGTTTCATCATGAACTAAAATACATCAATGAGCTAGGACAAGATTTTATGTTTTTGTATTTTTGTACCTATTTTTTGTTGATGTACTCAACTACTTGTAAGAGTGACATTTTCAGCATCAATGTTGGACATGTCTTTCCAGAGTTACATTTAACTATCTACACTTTTCTTATAAAATATTGTTTTCTCTATTGAAATCCATGAACGCAGATGATACTGTCAATTACACAATGTCAATAATAAAAATAATTACAAAAGCAAATAATGTCGAAGTTGCACATAGGGACGTTAAAGGCAAAGTAAAAACACATGCCCAGAACATTGGCCAGGCAACGCCGGGCACACGTTTACTAGTTAATATTATGTGATGATACATATAGTGTGCTAATTTCGTTTTGGGTTGGGATAGGGGTTTCAGGCAGTGGTTTGGACTATGATTTGCGTATGGTATTGTATAAGAAATCGTATAATTTGCCATGTGAGAGGAGCTTGAGTGTTTCATGCTATTTTGGGTGGTCTGGAACTCCCTTTTTGCATGCATCTTTTTTGCGAAGGATGAATTCCAGAAAGCCGAATTTGGAAGGCACGAGCCATTCGCTTTCCTGCCCTGTGGTGTTTGTACAGAGGGCGGCGTCTGGGAGAGGCAGGCGAACGCGTCGGTATGGTGGAGACGAACCACTCTGATTTCTCCCCTGTTAGGAGCGCTCAAGGATTCCGGCTGATTCAGGCGATTCAAGAAAGGCCCGATGCTGTCAAGCAGGCGAGCAAGCTCGACATAGATCCCCAGCAACAGGGCATTTGGGCAAGGAGAAGGTTTCCAATCTGTCGCATAACCGCATGAATCAGAGACATTTAGATGAAAAAGGAAAGGCGGGATCTGTCAAAGCCTCCCCTAAATTGAATCTAATAGTTGCTCAGATGATCTTTCTGCCTCAAAGATCGAATTTCCGGAATTCAAAGGGAGAAGACTCACTCTCAGGGAAACAGGGGAAGCATTAGAGTTAAAACAGGGGAGGCATTAAGAAAGAAAAGCTGTGTGGGATCGTCAGCTTCCCCTGGCGAAGGGAAGATCCTGAAGATTTTGATGTGCAAATATGCCCTTTTGCGGCAGATGGGCGATCAAACTGTCTGATTAGCCTCCGCGAAAGGAATTCATGCGCCAGAGGCAAAGAAATTGCGGGTTATACCGGAGCATGGGATTGGCTTTTAGTGGCAGCAAATATATAGATCAAATGTCAGTTCTAATTCAGAAGCCGAATTTCGATTCGGATAACTCGGCCCACGCTAATTTTCCCAGGTCCGGCGGTGCGGACTTGTTGTGCATGCTGTTTCGCCTACCAAGGCTTATGTAAATTCTCTGGTTTAATGATATTGTGGTTTTAAACCATTGAGGTCAAGGTGCACCATTGGAAAAGTTTGTCTCGCTTTAGTTGTAAATGATGTGGGCCATCGATCTGGTACAATGCCAGGAATATTCCCCACATCGATGGCGTACAATGAAAGATGAACCAAACGCCATAATACATGGAAAAAACGATTGGAAACTACTTAGATTAATGTAAACTACTATGTGTAAATTACCCTTATGTGTTGCACATGTAAATGTTATGTTCCCTAGGGTATTTTATACGCAGTGTATTCTTTTTTTAGCCCAAATTTAAAAGCCGGCACCCTAGTTATTGTCCCTGAACCTATCTTGCTTTTCCACAGTACTTTAGGGCTCAAGCAGCCGGAATAAAGCTCGGGCGATACAATGGTCACGGCGTCGGCCATATGCAAAGGAGTGGTGGTGGTGGATGCTCGCCACCACATGCTTGGTAGACTGGCCTCCATTCTGGTTAAGGAGCTTCTCAGCGGACAGAAAGTGGTTCGTTTTCTATTTTTTTTCTTGCATCGTTTTACATGG
This sequence comes from Isoetes taiwanensis, assembly GCA_021234155.1. Classification (NCBI taxonomy): domain Eukaryota; kingdom Viridiplantae; phylum Streptophyta; class Lycopodiopsida; order Isoetales; family Isoetaceae; genus Isoetes; species Isoetes taiwanensis. Next base: position 18,050,158 of record JAJEKV010000010.1, on the reverse strand, counting down.
TTTTCACGTTAGAACATGCTTATTAAGTAATATTGATCCGTTTAGGTCGTGGTAAGATGCGAGGAGATCTGTTTGTCTGGTGGTCTAGTTCGCCAGAAGATGAAATATTTGCGCTTCTTAAGAAAACGCATGAACACCAAGCCTAGTAAAGGACCCATTCATTTTAGGGCTCCTGCTCGCATTCTATGGAGGACACTCAGGGGGTGAGTAACACAGTGCTACCCTACATTCTCATTTAATAAGTATAGAGAAAGTTTACTGATTAGAATTTTGATTGGACTGACAAGTAGTATTTACCGATTAGAATGATACCCCATAAGACTAAACGTGGTGCTGCTGCATTGGAACGATTAAAAGCCTTTGAAGGTTGCCCTCCACCTTATGATAAAATGAAAAAGATGGTCATTCCAGACGCTTTGAAGTATGTTTCCTACATTCTATATGTTTTATACACCTGCAGACAGAGGCTTACATAAGTTTTCTTCTGTATTTAGGGTTTTGAGATTGCAACCAGGCCACAAGTTCTGTTTGCTTGGACGTCTGTCATCTGAAGTTGGATGGCATCACTATGATACAATCAAGGTAATGATGAAGAAAGCAGGAGTCTTTTAGTTTTATGTCTGCAAATGAAAATTGGATTTCAAATGCCCCTGTTGTTAATTGGACAGGAACTGGAAGAGAAGAGGAAGGTGAAAGCTAAGGTTTTCTATGAAAGGAAGAAACAATTGCTTAGGCTTCGCCACAAAGCTGAGAAAGTTGCTGATGAACAACTAAAGGATGTGAAGTCAGTTTTGGAGCCTGTGAGCTACTAAATAATAGATTCTGGATATTATGTCCAAATTGCTTCAACTGAAATTGGCATGCTTTTTAAAAAGGGAAGCTAAGAACTCCAACACTGCTGCTAGAGTCTTCCTCTATTCAGCAAAAGTCACTTTACTCAAAACCAAAGTTCTATGTCTGTCTTATGATTTTTTGACTTCGAGGCCTGACCTGAAATAGATCGTGTTCGTGCCAAGATGCGTATTTCCTCTTAAGAACCATAATTCACAACAAGGGAGGAAAAGTTTCTACTATAGATAGTGATATTCTTGATAGGAATTGTGGGGAAGTATGTAGCCGTAGGCTGGGTTGGGTCCATTGGGAAGTATGTAGCTGGTAGGCTGGGTTAGATCTATTAGGAAACTTGCTGATTATGCCCAAACCAATTTTTGGGTTGCCCATAAGGGCAAACCCTTGCTCATGTGGGTAAAGGGCATATATCAAATATATACTACTATATACCTGGATATGCTTGGTGACTGGCCTAAACTGGATGTTTGAGATAATCTCCTGGTAATCAGCCTGTTGCCTATTCTTCTCGCTATGGTGATCTGCGGAGCTTTCACAACAGCCATTGCAGCATAGCCGAAGCCCTTCTCCAGCAGGCTATCGAGTTACTCTCTGGAAACATTCCACGATCTTCACTGTGAGCAGCAACTCCACAATCTCCACTGTGAGCAGCAACACTTCAGTCTCCACTGTGAGCAGCAACAACAAACATACATTCTAGGGCTTCTCTATCATGGCGAAACCAGAAATTAGATGAGGTATAGTTTCTTTTCTTGCAGGATGTGTAAACGGCAGGCCAGCTCTTACCATTACTAGCGTTGCATTGCAGTTGTTACATATGTGGCTCCAATATTTTTTTCTCTTTCCAATCCTCCCTTTATACCTGCCATTCATTGATTTAATGTCACATCTTTTATTATGCTACTTTTCTTGCCAATGCTTGATTTCTGAAGGCCATCTTGTAATAGTTTTCCTACAAATTTGGATAACATTTCATTGGATGCATCTGGTTAGATATTGTTGGCAAGCTAGGTTTAATGACCAAAGGGCAGAATGTTGGGCTTAGCTCCTCCTATATGATGCTCATGCTGGCACATTTTGGATGGATAATGATGCACTATTGGCAGGAATGTTTTGTTGGGTTTATATGCAAAGACATTGGAGTGTATTAAGCACATGCAAGTGGTTCCAATGGATCCCTTGATAAAACAAAGGAAGCATCTTGTTTGATTAGTTTAATGACCAAAGGGCAGAATGTTGGGCTTAGCTCCTCCTGTGTGCATTCAAACAAAGTGGTTCTTTTGGATGGATAATGATGCAATATTGGCAGGAATGTTTTTTAGGGTTTATATGCAAAGACATTGGGGTGTATTAAGCACATGCAAGTGGTTCAAATGGATCCCTTATAAAACAAAGGAAGCATCTTGTTTGATATTTGGCTTTGTATATGATATTATAGTAAAAATGCAAGCAAAACAAAAGCTATAACGCTCTGAAGGCTTTTGACTAATGCAGTTGGAGTGATGAGAGTATCAAATTCACATTGAATCATCACCAACACTCTATGCACTTTGAAGAATGTGAGGCAATTTGGATGAGTAACTCTCAAACTAGAGAGAAAAGGCATGTAACTTCAAATGCAAAACATCTATCATGCTTTAAGCACAAAGAGTTTACCCTAAATTTCTTGGCCGCAAATGCTACTGGGGATGGTCTTAAGCAATCCCGCCAGTTCTGGTTGATGGTATAAGCTGCCACTACAGTGGGTTTTTGAGCAGTCTAATCTTATGCTCTACCAAGTGGTGTCATTGCTTATATAAATGACGACTGCATTTCACAATAGCAGGATAAATACGGATATGATATCTGAACAACGCCAATTCATGTAGCTAAACAGGCAGGATATCAAGGCCGAAAACTTTGTTCCATCAATTGGATCGATTTAGAGATAAAAAAGTCATGGCATCACAGGATTGCCCTCTTACATAGAGCCAGAAGTCACAGAAAATAGAGCTTATAATCGTCAGCAATTTAGCACTTAAGAGAAGAGCTATCGATGCATTTTAGAGTTCTTGATTGGGAACTGCTATTTGAAAAGGATGGCAATTCTATTAAAAATTCTGACTGTGGCAGATGCAAGGAAGAAACAGTGGTTTCTGTTTGGAAAACAGAAGGGCTAGGTTGACAGATGAATATGAAGGGCCTAGCGTTTTGGTGCTAAAGATGGAAGGCTGCTTTTGTCTTTAACAAAGAACGATGCTTGAATCCTTGAAGGAATGCTCTGAATTCTAGATAGTTGTTTTCTTCATGTTCAAATGTTCATATTTGCTAGGTATATAGTTTTATTAGATAGGTTTTGTTCATATCTGCTAGATATGTTTAGCTATTTTTTCTATCTTCAGTATGACATGTCAATGCTAATGGATGCATCATCATAGTCTGCAAAAGTTTGGCAGACAAGATTGCATTAACAGAGAAAATAATTGCATTATAGCTGAGATAGGGCTTGTGTTTCATTTCATTTCAAGATAACAATTTTAGCAAATTTAGAGAGTGACATTAATGGGTCAAAGCGTGTAGGTGGGGGGCATATTTGCGCTAGCCAAGCACCCCCTAAGCACCCTGGAACTCAAATTTTTGAACAGGGGTTTTTTTAGTCGAGCCCGTCAAAAATCAAATTTTAGGGTTTTCTCGAGCCCTCCGGAGCACCTTTTTTGTGGGGCTTCAATCTCTGCAACCGAGCAGATGATCCTCATCATGGCTGTCCTTGGTGAGAGATTTCCATCATTGGATGCTTCAGCAAAAAATTTCGACATGGTTTTGAGCCCTATGGAATACACATTGCCTTTGCATTTTCAGGAAAGTGGCGACATGGCCGGAAAGGTTTGCATGCCTTACTTTTTCCCTATTCTCGCTTTTGCTGTTCAATATTAGCCCCTAAATTTCCATTAAGTTTAGATAGTTTTACATTAATCGATTGCCTTATTTTTTCCATCAGATAATGCGGTTTACAAATTCTGTAGAAGAATTCAATGTATACAGGTGCTTGCCTATTGAAGGAAGGGATCCGTCTTCTTTGAGGAAAGATGAATGCACCATGGATGATTTTTTAAGTGTGGCAGTCAGACCTGAAGGAGGGAAAGATAAAGCTCCATCAAATCCGTCCTCAATTTGCAGATGAACTTCATGATTTGGTAACTAAGATCTATCAGTATGATTTAAAAAACAAAGAGGCAAGAACACAATTTGTCAAAGGGTTTGCATGGCAGCATACTAAAAGGGCACTTGCAGACCCATGTAGTTTTAAAACTAATTGGGCACGATTTGCTGCCAGCTCTTTGCAGCATTCTAAAAGAACAAACCAGAAAAGAAGTAACTCTTATGAGTCTAGTGTGAAGCATATTTCTTGTGCTTTAGCTTGTTTGGAGGCAGATATGCATATGTTCAGTGACGAGCTGACTGTGTTAGAGGAACAGCTAAAACAAGAAAGAAACACGAAGAATTACTACCAATGGTGTTTTATTGGGTCTTGATCTATCTGCATCTTGCCTATGCAAGGATATAAAAGAGGTAAAAGATAAAATAGAAGATCTTACAACAGTTTCTCCAGAAGAAGAAGTTGCCTTGAAGAAATTGAGTGATGAAGAAAATAGATTAGGCCTTTCTCTGCTAACCCTGCTGAAAAGGAAAGAAGAGGCTGATGACAGAGTTGCAATAGAACAAGAAATAAATAGGTTGAACATGCTGATCAACATTAAAAAAGAGGCCCAAATTGATCTGCAACAAAAATGTATTAACTTGAAACATCTTCGAGACAATTATGTTGGGGCAAGTTTTATTAATCCATCTGCAGGTAATTGGCCTTTTGCTGATGGTTGAGTGGCTGCTTGGTTTGTGGAATGGCTTTCTGTTCAGATTATGAACTGCATGTGCAGTTGCTTTGTGGGCACAAGTTCCACTTATTTTGCTTCCAATTGTGCATTGAGAAGTTGCAATGTCATGTGTGCAAGGCCAATATCCTTGAAAATCTTCTTGAGTTAGGGTACATGAATTATGTGCCTCATAAAATAGCAGATGATGTCGATGTTGACAACAGTTTAGAAAATACCTTGAGTAAAGAAGACCAAGATTCTGAGTTCAAATTAGCTGCAAAGTTGGAAGTTAGAAGAGTGTCACTAACACGCTCCAAGGTTTCCCAAAAAACAGGTACTGCATTATTTTAAATCAAAATCCTTGGATAAGTTATTGGCTTCTAATGCATTTGAATTTGTTATTGTCAAGATAAAGAAAAGAAGGCAACTACAGAAGCTGTAGCAGCAGAAGAACATGTTCGTGATATGGATCAGACTCTTACTTTAGGTATGCATGTCTGTTATGATAAGAATTTTGACTCCGTACTCTATGCGTAACACAACTGGTTTTATTTATCAGACAAGAGTGTGAAAGAACGAGAGGAACCACCTGCACACCAAACAGCAACTGAAGAGGAAGCAATAGAACCACCAACAACTGCAGAACCACTCAAGGCTAGCAAAATTGGAAGGAAAAACCAGAAACCCAAACGTTTCCAACCACCTGTGAGTCCAATGAAACGAGCTAAAGCCAAAGTCAATGGCAGAAGTACACGAGCAAAATCCAAGGGACCTGTTGCAAAGAAAGTGGTTGAAGAGGTTTTAGTGCATGAGGTTTCCCAAACAGATCAAGAAGATAAGGTGCCAGATGAAGATATTCCATCAAATGATCAAGGTGTGCATTGCTTCTCATTGAACCTGTAATTGCACATTTCTTAATTCTATAAAATAATTTTCTTAATTCTGTATCTCTAATAATTTTCTTTTTTGCAGGTGTATCAAGTTTGAATGCTGAATCATGGAATTCAAGCCAGGTGCAGAACCTTTAGTTTCCCTCCAGTATCTTCAATCCAATGTTCAATCCAGTGGCTCCTGTTCTCAATTTGCCTCAAACCATGCCACCTAGCAAGTAGTTCCCAATGATTCTGAAACAGAGACTGACGACGATTTAACCTTGGAGGAGTATACGAAATCGAAGAGAGCAGCACAATAGAAAGCAAGTGCCTACCTTTTTTTTTGTTGCTTGGCTTCTGTACCTACCTTGTCTGCTTTATTTATGTTGGCAGCATTTTGTGTAAAGATTCGAGTATAAACTATCTGGCATTGTATCATATGGACTACTAATGCTTTGTAATTGGAGTAATGTAATTTTGAGCAATGCAGAGAATATTATGTCAGACAGTTTTCATGAAGTTGTCATTTGAATTTGTAAAGGTAAAAGGTTGATAACTTTTACAACAGATGAATTGCATATGCTGTCAAATTGCTACTGTGAATTTTTAACTAGTGTCTACAGGTACAATGAACTGTATTCATAATCCTAGACATGGTGCACCACAACTCTCTGTTGGAAATCTTCTAAGGACTTGCAAGCAAAAGCCACAAATGCAGTTCTTGAATGCAAATTAATTCATCACATATTAATTGCTACTGTGAACTTAGGAAAACATAAGCAAAATCAACATTCCTCCCTATTTTCATCCTTCCCCCGAAAAGTGTTGCTGCCGACTTCTCATTTGAACATTGAGGTTTCAACATTGTAAACATTTCTTAAACACATTAAATATTCTTCTATTGAATCCGAATACATGTTTTCTGTAATGCATCATACTTGAACATTAAATTTGATCGATATTGACTCAAAGACGCATTACTATAGTTGCCTTTCTGATATTTCAACATTCATTCAGTCGTGCTGATCATCTCCTGTTTAGTTGTCCCATTTTTATGCAGAATGTTCAATCCTTTACACGGAAAGAGACATGACAATGCAATCAATAAATAAGAGTAAACACATCCAACACTCCTACATTTGGAAGAGCTTCACTTGATGTTTGCCCGAGCTGCTCAGCTAGAGACTCTATTCTTTATTGCTGTATTATACAATAACTTATTTTAATGGCCAGATTTGCAGAAGATATAAGGCTGTGAGTATAGAAGGGAAGCCTATAACACATGGAACTCTTCACTTTACATAAGTGCTTATTCAAGCTCAATTCAAACTCAAGTTAGAGCCATAAATTCAAGCTCAATACCTGTAATGGGTAGCCCTCAAATGGAATTATATCCCCGTGTACACTGATTTATTCGGCTCTGCAAGTGCAGGCAACACTTCCCCAGTACAAAGACATGAAACATACTTGGTAACAGGTAGTTCTCAAATTCTCTCTCCCACCTACTATGACATTATCCAACCTTCTCAATGCATCACATTTCAACATTTCTTAAACATTAAATATTCTTGAACAATAGCAAAGAGAAAACAGTAATGTAACAATAGCAAAGAGAAAACAGATCTCTACAAGGCTTACATGACAGCACATGACATGCGTGAATTTCTCAAACATAAATTTTCTTCTATTGAATCCGAACACATGTTTTCTGTAATGTAACAATAGCAAAGAGAAAACAGTTCTCTACAAGGCTTACATGATAGCACATGACCTGTGTGAATTTCGCAAACTAACAACAAGCTTATTTGTTACAATATCTTCTGTGCTGCCTCGGAATTTGTCCCCTTGAAGAATACGACAGCACATGAGTTTACAGAAGTGTAACAATGCCTCTTCAATAATGATCAGAATAAAAGAATGTTATATTGTTTGCTCGGCTCAAATATAATTTCTCGCCCTCTTTCTCTTATCACCTGCACTTCCTTTCTTTTCAACCATATGGCTTTTCTTGCCATTGGGCTTCCTTCTCCTCGCCATAACCTTGTTACTAACAGCCATTAGAATGCTCTTCTTTTGGATAGTCTTATTGCTCATTTGCTTGATGCCACTTGCCAATGTTTCAGAGTCTGGTAGTGGCAGCGAATCAATGATGTGCTCCTGTGCTTCCAAAGGTAAATGGTACAAATTGCAATCATTTGCATCAACAATCAATTCAATCTTTGCACATACCACAAGATGTGAATAGCAATTGACATCTGACATATGGTCTAGAAGCTCGTACTTACCTTCGCCGATGCACTTGTAGTACTTACCTGTCTTTGAACTTAGAGCCCCAATAGTCTTTGAACGCGCTTTGCACAATGTGCTTTGGTTTAGAACATTTGACGATCCAAAAGTCAACATTTTCTTCATTGTTGGCTTTTGCATTGAATACAAAATTGTCACCAATCTCTACAAGCTCTGCCTTGCACTGGTTATCCCCTTCGTATTGCACATGGTTGATAGATGTCTACTTATACGATGTCTCAGGCTTCAACTCTGAATATGTGTAGCATCCCAATCTTTTTGCATGCTTACATCTATTCCATATCCCCTTCCAACAACTAGCACAAAAGCAAGACAAGAATTTGTGAGCAACCATAGTGGGCCTATTTTGGCAGAAGGGTCTTATAGTATGTATTTTCTTAGTCCCCTTCTTATTGTTCTACACACTTCTCCCACCTTCACAGGCCAAAAATACCTACAGATAAACATAGCACATTAGCAAGGACCCAAAGTTGATACCTGCATGTGAATTAAAGTTCATAAGATACCTTAAGATATTATTGTTTTTGTTGCTGCCCTTTACTTTGAAGTACCAGAATTGCACCGCATCCTCAGCATTCCTTAAAGGCGTACTTTCTCTCTTCAATATCTCGCTGGTTAGTATTCTCTTTATCGCAGCCCCGGCACCATCATGTTCCCCCTTGCCATGGCATGATGGAAAAAAAATTCCATTCTATCTTCATTCCAGTGGATTGAAAAAACCTGCCCAAGTAATAGAAACACCTGGAAGATTTGAACTGCGCAGCGCAACCGTCTGACAAGAATACATGCTTAGAGATGCTTACACCTTTATTTCTCAAGAACTTAGCATGCTTCTGAAGGCAATGCTGCACAAATGAGGTGTCGTGTTCTCGGTCATCAGAAATATAGAAGTGTGTTTCTTTAACCAACTTACGGTCACTGACACAAATATTCGAAGTCTCTTCTTTCTTTGCATGCCTGTAGGTGATGTGAACTAGTATGGAACATTGATCATAGTGCCAATGCATGGACTGAACCTCCTGCTGAATTTTAAATGTAGAAATAATGGTACCTTCAGGAAATGTTTGCAAACACAATTTGAACTGTTCTGCTTGCCACCTTGCAGTGTAATTGTGAGGAATGAATTGCTTGATCACCTTATCAGCGTGTACCATGAACTCGTGCAATGATGTGGCTTTATAAACCAACCTCATAACGTCCTTGGTTTTGACAATTGGTTTACCACCTATGCCAGCATCCTTGATGAAGGTTTCTTTGACCTGAAAGAAATAAAGAATCAACATATGGCAAAATGTATGTAAAGAGAAGCCATGTATGCATTTAGAATTCCGTCAAAGCATTTACAAATCTCCTAATACAATCCAGCAGCCTATGTAAGAAGGCCAAAACATGTAAAAAGAAGGCCATGCAAGTTGTACCAAATCTGCCCCTACTCAATACACGAAAAGAATGTCAACAGAATAACAAATGCTCACCTTCTCGAAGTTCTTCTGTTCAACTCTCATCCGTTTGCTCTTTTCCTTGGGGCATTTATTGAAAGATTTTAGCCCACAGCGGTTGCATTCCATTGCCAAACAGTTAGGCTTGTACCAATCAGCCTCTTCATTCTTCGGGCAAACCATAGTTTTCCAAATATCACTGACACTACTGAATGTCTTATTGCTGCCTTCACAAATTGGACCTGGTCCACAAACAACACATTTGCAACTACAACTTGCACCATGAATGTTAGAATCTCGTCTTATTTTATTGATTGCCTGCCTAATGAATTCCATTTTCATGTGATATATACAACAACATGTTTCTCTCTCTTTAAGTCTTCTCACAAATTTAGGTTTCTAACTTTCGAAAAGCTTGAGCCCTATCCTCACATTCGGATGTTCACGCTTGAATCTCCTAAAGAACATGACCTGCAATACAGTAAGCAATTAGTATTAAACTTTTGTACTGTAATAAAGAACAAGCATTATCATACCTGAGTCTCTTCTAGATAGTGGATTGGTTGCATATTATTATTCTTTGACAGTTTAGCATCATTATTTTGTCGTCTCAATTTAATGACTTGCCTTTTGTTTGGAGACACTCTTGTTTTAGAAACCCAAAAATTATATACCTTTTCACGGTCTTCATCACTTAACCTGTCAAATCTGGCCTTATTCTTAAACATGGACCACGGTCCTCCAAAGTCAGCAATCTTCTTTTTGTCTAGAGCAGCATAGACAGCCTTTCTCCTCAAATTCAATACTTTTGCAACTGCTGCCCTATTGCTCTTTTCATTTACAGCCATCATCAAGGTAGATGCTCTTGCATGGTTAATGTCTTGTGTCCTACCTCGTTTCTTATTATCAAGAGTATTCTTCACATTCTCAACTACATGCTTGTACACATTTAAATTCTTATTGCCAATAAAACCAAATTCTGGAAGTTGTTCACCAGCTCTGGATATGACCTCCTCCCTATCATTTAAATCATAATTTTGGCATATCTTATTTACAAAATCCACAATCAGCTTAGCATCTTTTTGTTTCTTTCTAGTAGAAGGTTTCTTCTTGTCTTTGCCTTCGCCTGCTCCTACCATCAAATTTTTTTATTGCCTCTCCCTCTTCTTGGCTCTCTGTATTTTCCTTCTAGCAGCCAAAATTCTACGACATGCAGTATTCAGAGATACAATTGCAAACTTTACTACATTTTTCCAAACATGGTTCTATATTTTCAGGAATCTTATTAAGAGGAACTGGAGAAGACATTACCTCAGGCAAATTTGGTTCCATAATGTCTAGCATCTCATTTTCATTGCTGTCTTCCCTCTACACTTCAAATTTTGCAAGAGATTCTGCAATCTTAATTCCCAAGGATCTTGCACTGTCCTCGAAATCTTCATTTCCAAATCGTGCTGCAAATTCAACAGCATATTGAGCAAGCAAATCCACGACATACCAATCAATTGCATGAAGCAGAAAGCTACAAAACACAAAATTCCAAACCACAATTCCATTTTCAAAATTCTATTTTTGGCTGCTGCAATCCAAAAAGTAGCAGGAGAAGCAGATCCTCCTACTTCCGGATTGCTGACATGGCACAACCAACTTCTAAATCCGATTGAATGAGTTTCTTTGGCGTCGTCGAAGACCTAACCGTCACTTTTTGTTCTTGACTGGCCCTAAAACAAACTTAGTAAATGGGTCAAGCACCCCTAAAGCACTATGTGTCGCTGACAAAGGAAATGTCCCCCACCTATGCGCTTTCACCCTAATGTTTGCAGGAGTTAAACTTCTTACTTGAGAACACTAATAAGGGATCTCATAGCAAAAGGATATGAAGAAGGCAAGACTTTGTTTGGAGCACCTGCACCATGTGATTTTAGATATGCTACAGGTTCTAATGCAGCAAACGTGGCCAGAATAGAATTTCTAAGCAACTTCAAAGACTTGATTGAAGACGTATCAATGGCACACACTATAATAAGAACTTGAATGGAGACAGAAATATGTGAGCCTTTTTATCCACATAGCAACACAGTGGACCGAATGTGTACAACAAGCTCTGACTTATGATTCAGGGTATAGTCAGGGGATTCCTTTTGCAGATTCTCTAATATTACATAAACATTACCCTCGAGGCATAAGAGGGCAACCCTCCATGCACAACATCTTGCTTTTCGAACCACCCTTATCCATCCAAGATATTATAAAAATTTGACAATGGTCACAAGTAAGAAAGCCAGCAAAATTCCAAGTGGCATTCTTTAAAAATCTACGTTTGTCTTGGTGGTTGACGTGTATCGACGCCAGATAAAGAGCTGTATTGGTACAAAAGCAATTTCTGATCATCTGTTATACTCAACAAGAACTAGGTCTATAATGATTAAGATGCAAACAACTACATATTTCTAGATTAAGGTGGCCGGCCTAGTGGGGTGATGATTCTTACATATCAGTTCCAGCCTCTAACCCATCTATATTAGAGACACCTCACATGTCATAGGCAAGCTTTTGTCGGGCATTAAGCCGTTGAGAGGCTCACGTGTAAAGAGGCGCCTCATATGTAAATCTTTTAGTATTCACATGTAGTTCATCTGAGACGGCCGGTTTGACGTCTGAGCCGTTCATCCAGGAACTGCTGGAGCAGTTTACATGTGAGGCAGTGACATGTGAGGCATCCCTAAACTGCTCCAGCAGTTCCGGATGAAGGGCTCAGATGTCAAACCTGTTATCTCAGATGAACTACGTGTGAATACTAAAATATTTACATATGAGGCGCCTCTTAGAGCACTGAGTGATGAGTGTTTGAAGCAATCTCTCTAATAGACCATTTACGTCTAAAAAAGCAAAATTAGATGCCATGGCAAATTTTGATTTATTTCTTTGCAATAAAATCTGTTTGAAATGCAGATGATGAGCTTGGGCTCTGATAGAGGATTGCTAGCTTTTGTACCCCATATCACGTTGTGAGTCCATGATCTGGCCCATTGAAAAAATCGTAAGGACTTTGATTTGAAATCCATTGTGTCTCTCTAGAGATAAGTCTGGTGGACATGCTGAAAATGTTGACTATGGCAGATCTTTAGAAATATGGTGGATTCAGTATGGAAAACAAATGTCCATGCATAATTAGCATTCAAATAGCAATCCATTTGTAAATTAAATTGGTTTTGCCCACAATAAAAATGTGTATCCTATGTAAAGATCTTCTGTAAATGTGGAATCTAAAAGTTGTGCATTCAATGATCAGTGTTGATGACATTTTAAGATAGAGTGTAGGTTCTTACAATGAAGATTCAGCAATATCAAGGCTATTTTTTCAAGAGATTGTTAAATTCTATTGTGATGTATGTTTGCACATAAATTAACATCGAATCCCCTTTTCATGACAAAAATTGCATGTGTGCAAGACATGTAATCTCCCCCAGAATCAGACTGTAAACGCTTCAATCTCCTAGACGTCTCACGCTTGGCTTCAACGTGATAAAATTTGAATGCCTGAAATGCTTGATCTTTAGATTTTAAAAAATAACATTTTATTCTCTGGGATAAATCATCAATAAACGTCATGGAATATGTCTTGCCACTCATGCTTTGAATACGCATGGGTCCGCACAAATCTGAATGTACCAAATTTAGAACTCCCAAAGTTTTAGCAAGACTAGACTTGAAACTATGTCTAGCCTGCTTGCCAAGCATACAACCCCGGTATATTTTATGCTCTCCTGCAGCTATATTGGTAGGCAAATCTTCTCCCAATTCATGTTTGCTCATGATTTTTTTGGTTGCATAATTTACATGTGCAAGTCTCAGATGCCATAAGTCCAATAAACCCACACTTCCAACACGAGGAATAGCGTCCAAGCAATACAATTTCCCTTTTCTCTCAACATGTATTCTTCTACCATTACCCACCATTTCACAATGGTATCAAAGCAAGGCTCATAACGATGATTTGCACAAAGTAAAAGGGTGTGGAAAGCTGTAGTTTTATCATAATGGTGAAGATAAAATGTGTTTGGAAAGTGCTTGGATATTTGAATGACCCAGGATGGAAACATTAGATAGCTGCTAAGCGTATCCTTAGATACTTGAAGGGTACAATGTGCTATGGTATTTGGTATACTAAAAGCTTTGATAGTAATCCTAAGGTGGTTGGCTATGCGGAACTAACTGGCCACACAGATGCGGATTGGGCAGGTGATGCATGAACAAAAATTCACAACCAGATATTTGTGTAAGTTTAATAGTACGGTGATCTCATGGCGTAGCAAAAAGCAAAATTGTGTGGCCATGTCAAGTGCTGAATCAGAATATGTTGCTGCCTCTTTGCTAAGTAGAGAAATAATTTGGTTAAGGCGATTGTTCCAAGAATTGGGAGAGAAGCAAAATTGCCCAACTAAATTGTATTGTGACAATAAGAGTTGTATAGCAATTACTAAGAATCCAGTATTGCACTAAGGATGAAACATATTAATCCGATTTATCATTTCATAAGAGAGAAAGTGGCAGAAGGCGAAGTTGAGCTGCAATATATTCCAACTGTCGAACAAGAAGTAGATATCTTAACGAAAGCATTAGCCGAAAGAAGAGGCAGGTGATACGGGCGAAAAGGCATAGTCAGGGTGTGGATGACAGATACAGTGACAAAAGAAGACGGCTTTGAATCTGATCCGGGAGCATGTAATACAAGATATTGGACCTCAATGTTACCAAGGTTGTGAGAGTTACCTCATCTGTGACAAGGATCTGCGAGAGTAACTTATAAGATATTCTATCTTGCAATTGGAGCCTCCATATATTAGGCAAAGGGTGCTGATGTTACATGATACATCGTGAGTCTCTTTGGCCCATTGAAAATTTGTGAGAAGGGCTTGAAAATATGTGATTTGACCCATTGATTTGTTAAATATGTTGGATGGCAGATCTTTGGAAACCTGATGGTGGTGGGCTTTGAAAAAAGATATCCAAAGCAGTAACTAGCATTTGGTCTTTACATCATTTAATGAAGCTGTGTTTTTGAAAAGAAACAGAAAAACTAAACAATCATATGAGCCCACGTTAGCATAGCTGTAGGATATGTGTTAGCTTTCTTTTGAAACAAATAATTGTCTTGATTGGGCATACAAACAACCATTCATTCCAGAGCCAGTTCCCAAGTCCTTTTGTATACTAAATTGATTTTGTCTCTGGAACTAATGTTATATTGATCAGCTCAATCACTTTGGGACGTCCGTTAAAGTATCAGCTTTCCAACTTCTAAGAGTTTGCCCTTGGAAACCCTTCGGGGTTGGGATTTCTTAGCCTTGGACAGTAATAGGCCAACTGTTTTTTATTTGGGTCTCATAGGCCTATTGGTCTCTGTGGATAATAAAATTCAAGTCAATATAATTCAATTCTTTCTTTCTTGAACAAGGGACTGTTGCATACTCTTAGTGATAATGTGAATTTACGTCAACAGGTTTTTTGAGGCAGAATAGCAGTTTCGTATTGATAAGAAAGACTTGAACTCTAGAAGAAAAATAGAGATGACAGGGTTTAGAGATAGTAAAAGTGAGGTATTGTCTACAAAGAAATATGTATGAAGGGATCTTCATTGGAGACATCGAGCACTAATGATGACAGAAAAGCAGGGGAACATATTGTTACATATAAATGGACTAAAAGGTGCTACAAATACATTGTAGAACTGCTAAAGTTGGAACATACAGAGTTTTGTTGTAACCAAAAAGTAAGTTACTTAGCATACTTTCAATTAGCCATAATGACCTTAGCTAAATTTGCCCGAAACTAATCTCATCACTTTATGTGATTTAGATAAACTCTACAAATTTTCCCTCTCAGACTTTCTAGCACTTAGCTAAACAAACTCAAAATTCATCCCAAATATTTCTATGGTGCGGGTACCAAAAATGTTAAGCTAAATAAGCCTAGGCCTCAAACTATTCCGTGGATGCTACAAAATGAATTACTAATCATATTTTTAGCAAGCTTGCCTAACACCCCCAGAATAATTCCCGCATCTAGTTTATATATTTTTCAAGGGATTCAGCAACCTGCAGCCTCTCTAGTTCCACGACTCAGACATAAGCTATTCCAGAGCTTTCTTGTGTTACTGGCCAAGAGGAGACAAAGTTTCGCATCTGGCGAGATATTTTGGACATTGTAAATGCGAATGAGGAGTTTGCACAGTGATAACTAGAGGTGATTGGAAGTTTACGCACTAGTTTTTTAGTATGGAGTGCTGAGGTGTCTTTGTCCCTTCGGGGCATTCTTTTTCCTCACTACTCATCTTGTATCATTGCCATTCTTTTAATATAAGTGTTCCAGTTCTTCAAAAAAAAAGGGGAGGATAATTCCCGCATCTAGCCTATCTACTTGCCATGCCATGCCATCTAATTTTATTCCAGACTATTGGATCTCCTTAATTTTTGATCCACGGCTGAGAAAGGTAAAAACTGTGGAAAAATACCTCAGCCTCTGGAATACCGACATGTTAGTTCAAAACATTCTATGCTTGTCTCAGCACTTCGTATTCTTCTTTGGACTTTCTTATTCTTATATGTTTGAGTTTTCCCTCAGACCTATCCCTGTCGAGTTGGGGTTTGCTTGCAATTATCGGATTTGGTAAAACAAGTAGCAACATGAGAAGTTGGACTTGGAAATGGCCGTGGGCTCTGGTGAAACTAGCCCTTCAGTCGGATTTTTGTGTTCTTCATTGAATTTAACCCCTAATTCCAATCAAGGTACGTTGCATTATTTTTAATTCAAGACCCCTTATAAGGCCAAATTCATCTGTAACAAGGTCCAGGATTGCATTAGACTAGTTGATGATTCATTCGAAGTTTCAATATGGGAAGAGAGATTGTACTGGACGTTTATTGGAAGACTCACATGAGCTTCCCCTACAGGTTTACCTTGGTCCAATTTGTTCATAGTTCTAGATGCATCTGTAATACAACAAAGTGTTGTCGATGATTTTAAGTTCCAGATCTAGATCAACACCTGCCAAGACCTAAATTGCATTTTATGCTTGAGCATGCTTCAGATGATGGATCAGTATTGTGTTCAACTAGACACAAATTCAAACTATTCAACATAATTCATGGCTAAGTGGGGTACATCTACTTGTTGTTTGATATGGTGCTCTCTCTCTCTCTCTCTCTCTCTCTCTCTCTCTCTCTCTCTCTCTCTCTCTCTCTCTCTCTCTCTCTCTCTCTCTCTCTCTCTCTCTCTCTCTCTCTCTCTCTCTCTCTCTCTCTCTCTCTCTCTCTCTCTCGGCCACATGCTCGTAAAAAATCCATCTCTCGTCATCACGGTTCCTCCCCTAAATGTCATTATTTTTTGGGGGAGGGAGAGACAATTGTCTCGAGGCTTAATGACCCTCGTTATTGGCGAGAATTTTTCTTTGTTTGTCGGATTTTCGATCGTGCATCCATTCCGGCCCCATCTAACTCTTTGTGGGATAATTCAACCGTAACGTTCCATTCGGGCGCCAAATTGTGGGATATTCAAGCCTGTTTTTTTCTTGGTTCGGCGGGCTATGTGGGATATTTCATTTCTAGTTTTGCCTCCCCAGTCTTTCGATTCCGGCCACTAAACTATGGATCCGGTCATTCTTGGCATGATTGCAATGCTTTTTCGGGCTTTGACACTCGGATTTGCATTACAGAGATACTGTTTGCAGCTACTGGAACTCAACGAGCTAGAAGACCCAATGACCCTGTTCGATGATGAGGTTTTACAAGATAACAATGGTATGTTTTTCTGCGCATCTGCAGCTTTAATGGTTGCGGGTTCGAGTAGGGTTAGAAGACCACCAAGAAGATTTTGGATTGCTCCTAGGCAAAGAACACAGTGGGATAACATCGATAACCATGCTTGAAATTGTCTCCCATCCTTCGAAGATGATATATGGCACCAATTTTACAGGATGAAGAGGGCCACATTCGAGAGACTGGTAGGTTTAATTGTGCCTTATCTTGTCAGGCCCAGGATTAAAGTGAGGCCCCCTGTTGATCCAAGGAAAGCAGTTGCTATGGTTCTGTATTTTCTGGCACACGGGGATATGCCCTTACATGTGGGACAAAGATTTTATGTTGGGAAAGCAACAGTTCAAAAATATACCAAGAAAGTCACGCTTGTATTGGCTTCCAAGACAATGCTGTACAAACGGTTTGTTGCAATGCCCACAGGAGCAAGATTAACTCAGTGTATCAAGGAATTCCATGATGCAACTGGGTTGCCCAATACATATGGTGCAGTTGACAGTTCCCATATATTTTTTTTTATGGAGGAAACCCAAGAAAAAGGACAATGGGGAAGACTATTACAGCAGACATAAGAGGCACTCATGTCTCATGCAAGGAATTGTTACACATAGCAGATTGTTTATAAATGTTTGTGTAACTAGAACAGGTTCAGTCCATGATTCCAACCAGTTCAAGAAGAGCTCCATTTATAATAAAATTGCTTCGAAACAAATTTTACAAGAACCATTGGTGACTTTGAGTGGCAGAAAGCTGAAGAAGGGGCAGCCTACAGACCAGGAAGTTCAGGTAACTATTCCACCATTACTATTAGGTGATTCAACTTATTCTAGCAGGCCCTTTCTCCTTAAAGTCTTTCCTCAAAATCAGGGTGCATATGGTAAGTTTAACAAAAGGATTTGTAGGGGCAGAGTGTGTGTAGAAAATGGATTTGGTATTGTGAAGGAAAAATTTAAAATTCTGAAACACTTGCTTGTACATGTTGGCAAAGCCTCGAAAGATCATACATGCATGTTGTGTTCTTTGGAACTTTTGTATAATGGAAGACAAGGGCTGGGATATGCTGCCAATTGAAGACCAGCCTCCACCAATATATTACTATGAAACAGAAGCCATGAACAGGTCCTTAAAAAAACAGGGTGATCAAATGAGGCACGTGCTATTTGAGAATCTGGATGGACATGTCATGCTTTGAATTAATTTTGTAGCCAAGAAAATGAAAACCATATTCAGTTGTATTTGATTTGATCTCTTTAATTGTCTCTCGTGTATTGTTACAGAATGATGAAAAGTTAAATGTGTTTGTAGCATGAGTTTAGGGCTTAATTTGTGACACATAAATTAGAGCTCGAAAACATTTCATTATCAATACTGAATAGCCAGTCACAGTCATTTCTGAGTCAAATGACTTCACATTAATTCAAACTCAAGACTATAAAATATCAACAACACAGGATTAGGAAGGTAAACCAAGTTTTTATTCATAAAAGTTCAATACATGTTCAAAACCTGCACTGTTCAAAACAGTGCAGTATATCAACAGCCTGTTACAATGAATGTGAGCCAAATGACTTCACAGCATAAAACCAAAAAAAAAAAAAAACACGCATTCCAATGAGCATAGGAAATCTGCATCAATAGAAGGACAAAATTTTTTTTCTTCTGTCAGAACCCAAACAGTTACAGCAGCAAAAAAAATGGCATGCATGCCATTTTATATACAAGAGAAGCCTGTTTGAAAAAGAAAAATATGAAACACGAAGAAAATGAAGACATAACAAGATTTTTTTCAGCTCAGATCCTGGGACAAAGGTCACACTGAAAGGTTACATTTCGTATCTCTTGGAGGCACCATTTTTCATTATGCCTAACGTAAACACTCTCCATATGGGCAGTCCGGTTCTTAGCAGAATTAGCAGCCCATTCTAAAACATCATCTTTAATATTAACATCCATCTCATAAAAATCAGCAACGGTCTGTTTGGAATAAGAACAGTGGATTAGCTTGTGGCTCAAGATTTCCACTTCAGGGTTAGGTACCTCGACCGAGGGGGAAGAAAACTGACTTTCTTCTTCATGCTCTTGGCTTTCTTCATCCTCTTGGCTTTCTTCTTGCACATGGTTTTCCTGAAAGACGTTCTCTAAGCTGACAGGATTATCGCTGAACTCGGGACCATCTGCACTACTATCTGGAAGGATTTCTTCGCTGGTAGTAGGCCATGAAGAGTACTCAGAAAAATATGACCTTGAGCTGGAAGATGAGGAAGAAGATTCCCGAGGCGTGGAATATGAAGAGGAATTGGAGGAAGTTGAAGAGGAACTGGAGGAAGCTCTTTAGTTGTCTCAGCTCCACTAAACCCCCAACAAATGGCTGCAATTTGATCATAATTTCTCTCCATTGTGTGTTGGAGAGGTTGAGGGTGCCATTGGTTACCAATTTCATCTCGTTTAAGAGATTGAGGAATGTGGAGACACCTTGATCTGTCCATTGCACTGGAGACTTCCTATTCTTTGTATCTATCACTTTCGAATTTTCCTTCTCATGCACAACAAGAGCCAAAGCAGATTTGATTTCAAAAGATTCACTCACAATATCAGAGGATGCCTGAATTTCGCTCAATACACGTTTGGATCTTTTTTCCTTTGGCTGTCTTGAAGATGGAATTGGCTCAGAATTAGTCTCCAAATGCACATCCATGGAGATCTGGCCTGTCATTTTCTGGGTCCTTCTTGGTGCCATTTTTTCAACCCGAGGAGGCACGAAAGGCTTGTTGGTTGCTGGTAAAGCAGATCGAGAGGCCTTAGACATATGAATCCAAATAATTGTATGGGAATAAGGAAGACTTAAAATGAAATTGAGGATCAAAACTTAATGTATGAATGCACAAAAAATAGAATGCAAATCCGTGCGTAATCTGATGAATACCTGGATCGTAATCGACTAATTGCACTCACTGTAATCGACTAATTCAGTTTGTAGATTGAACCTCTTTTGTTGCACTCACTGCAACAATAGAAAGGCCATGTCTGTTGTGGTTCTGGCTGCACTCACTGCAGTCTTGGGGTTGAATGCAGCTGATATGTTGCAAGTTTTTATGATGGTTTTGAGCCAGAAACAGATATTGGAGAACCTGGACTGTGTTCAGCTTGCAAGAGTTCATGATAAAGGCAGCATTATAGGTAATTGTGCAACCAGTGTTTGCAGTTAATGGGCTGTCCTTCCCTTTAAGAGCTGCAGATCTTGTGGGTGCGGGTGCAAGTCTATGGAATGCAGATGTCGGATGCATCTTTGGTTATTTTGTTGTTAAGTTGTGGCACCTTGAGATGTAACTAAGTCCTGGCTAATTCAATGTCATCCTCCCCCCTTTCCCAGCAAGGGGAAATTAGGTTCTATGGACGGGCATGGCTCTGAACTTCTTTGGATAGTGAAAGGGGTCAGATTAAGGAATCTTGGGCGGGAGACCAGGATTACTTTACTGCTGCTGACTTACTGAGCTGTTATTCAAGTGTCCAAGGGGAACTTGACTCCGGATCAGTGAGGAAGTTGAGCATTTTGCAACTATAGCCTATGCTAGTAGTAGGAGGAGCTTTGAATAGCAATTGGACCACCCCTAGCGGGCAGGCCAGCATTATCTTCTGCATTATTGGAAGATGGAGCATTGAGTCCCTCAGTACATAATTGGAACGGGGACGAGATCTTCTATAGTACAAGTTTGCAGGATGGATTCTAGGCCGAGTAAATGCGCGGAATGATAGTTGCTTCCAAAGCCTTTCAATTGCTTGCATCGTTCGGTGGTGAGCTTCAAATGGCTGCAGTTACAGTTTACACGCTGATCTCAATCTTTGTTCAAGTAGGGAAGACCCATATCAGTATTATAGACTCCTGATTTTGGAATGTTGGTGATACTTCTTTCTATCTGGTGACCAATGTTTTGATATTGCATATCTGGCCTATTGTGGAGCCACCAAATAAGGTCATGTACCTGTTTTAACTTATTAATAAAATTTAAATATCTTGCCTACAAAAAAAAAAAAAAAAAAAAAAAAAAAAATCGACTAATTGCTTCGAGAAATTGGATACTTGGAGCAAGAATTAGGCGGCCTTGAAGATCAAGAAGCAGCGGAAATGACGCCCCTGGTTTTCGGTGTGGGAAACATTTCGGGCAGTTTTTTCAGGCAGCAAAAATTAAGGCTAATTGTTTGGTTAGTGGGCAATGAAAACGCCCCTAACGACTGTTAGGGGTGAATCATCTCTCAAGGTGAGAGTTGGGTTTTCCCACTCTCTCTCTTCTCTCCTCCATCTCTCATCTCTCGTATTCTCTCGTCATCTCTAAGTCAGCATGTGGCCAACGCATCTCCATCCATCCATCCATCCATCCATCTCTCTCTCTCTCTCTCTCTCTCTCTCTCTCTCTCTCTCTCTCTCTCTCTCTCTCTCTCTCTCTCTCTCTCTCTCTCTCTCTCTCTCTCTCTCTCTCTCTCTCTCTCTCTCTCTCTCTCTCTCTCTCTCTCTGGTTTCCCACATGATGTGAATTTTTATCTCTCGCCATATCGTGAGAGATAAAATTTATGCGATATAGCTCCTCTCGGGGCTCGGGGGAGGAGCTCTTTCTCGGCCTTAGCTTGGCCGTTTCCACGGAGTTTCGGAATCGAAGGCGCCAAATTCCACCGGCCTGCCGGAATTCAATTTGTTGGCGCGAACCAATCTTGGAATCATGAATTGGCTTTCTTTCTTTCATTTTTCCCAAAGCTCTGCTACAGTCCGACCTCAGTGGGTTTTATTTTCCTCCATTTCTTCCCAAATCGCTGCTATAGTCCGGCATTAACAAGATTTTGATATGGATCCTCTCATTTTGGGGATGATTGCAATGGTTTTGCGGACAATTATGCTCGGCATTGCATTGCAGCAGTTCTGCCTAAACCTCATGGATTCATATCACGATTCCGAGCTCTTAGACTTAGCTATAGAGACCGAATCCATAGAATGCAGCTGATCATGACTTGCTGTCAATTTACCTTGATTCTGTTGGGGACAGCCAGATTAAAGAGGCCTTCAAGAAGATTTTGGGTTGCACCGAGACAGACCACACAGTGGGATAGCATTGACAACCATGCCTGGAATTGCTTGCCCTCTTATGAGGATGATATGTGGAGACAATGTTACAGGATGTCAAGATCATCATTCGAAAAGCTGGTAGGTCTTCTGGCCCCATATTTTGTAAAGCCTGGCAGGAAAGTAAGGCCTCCCATAGAGCCGAGAAGGGTTGTAGCTATGGTAGTTTACTTCCTTGCTCATGGGGAATCTCCTCTGCATGTTGGAAGGAGATTCTATGCTGGCAGTCAACAGTACAGAAATATGTGAGGAAGATCACACTAGCTTTGGCTTCCAAGAACATGATGTATAAAAGATTTGTAGCTGTTCCATCAGGGCAGAGATTACTCGACATTATAGCAGAATTTAAGGAGGCCACTGGTCTGCCAAACGTGTTTGCTGCAGTTGATGGGAGCCACATATATTTGTACAGAAAACCCAAGAAAAAAGATCATGCAAATGACTACTACAGCAAGAATAAAAGACACTCTATTTTGTTTCAAGGTTGTGTTACTCATAGTAAATTGTTTGTGAATGTCTGTTGTATAAGAGTAGGATCTGTACATGATTCTGGACATTTCAGGAGAAGCACCATTTATAACAGGTTGGCCTCCAAATCCATATTGCAGGAACCTATTGTTAGATTACAAGGGAAGAAGATCAACAAAGGAATGCCTACTGAGGAAGATGTAGTTGTAAACATACCTCCTCAATTGCTTGGAGATTCTGCATATCCTAGCAGGCCATTTCTGTTAAAGGTTTTTCCAGACCCAGGTAACAAAAAGAATCGATTCAACAAGAGAATCTACAGAGGTAGAGTTGTAATTGAGAATGGATTTGGTATTGTGAAGGAGAAATGGAGAATCTTGAAGAGTCTTACTGTTCAGGCATCACAAGCCAGCAAAATCGTGCATGCTTGTGTTGTACTATGGAACTTCTGTATTTTTGAGAGAAAGGGATTGGATTTGCTGCCACTAACTCCAGAATGCCCTCATGTTGAGTATTATGAAACTCAAGACATGAACAGGAAGCTGAAAAAGGAGGGAGATCAGATCAGACACATCCTACTCCAAAATCTGGAAAAATAAATGAGTTGGCCTTCATTTCATTTGGCCATGGTGTTGTGAGACCTTGATGTGTTTGGAATGATACATTGAATGAAAGTTCTTTGCAATATTTGTATTGCATTGCTTGTGCCAGAAATCTTTTTTGCATTGTTTGTAATAGAAATTTTCTTTGCATGACTTTCTTTGCTTTGCAGAAACTTAACATGTATAATGCATACATGAATGTAGAGTACTCAATAGAACAGATATCACTTAAACAAAAAAAATCAATTGTATTCATTTGAATTAGATTTACAAATGTATGCATGCACTCAAATGTAGTGCTAATGAATGAAACAATCTTAAACAATGAAACATTCTTCAACAATGAAACAATCTTCAACAATGAAAACTAAGTCTCGAGTACATGTACTTAAGAAAAAAAAAGTATGTCAGCGACCCCACTCCAAAGCTTCAGATTCAGGCTCTTTTGTCCCTGTTACAGATCGAAGCTCACTTGTCCCTGTCACAGAATCTGTTAGTGAAAAAAATAAATGAAGATACTACAAAACAATTTACAGGAAAATGCTTCTCCTTTCTATTACTCCAAAAACATGTACAATAGCAACATTTGCTGTATTTTTACAAAAAAAAGGGGGGTTCCAGTGGATTCATCTTCCACAAACTCAAGGGAAACCTGTAAAGCTGAAGAAAAGGAAGAACAAAAAAAAAAGGAGGCCGGCTTCAACATGCAACACAACTAGTTTCGGGGGTTTTGATCTCCATCAAAATCCAATGACCAGAGATCTTCATAAAGGTGAACTCAACATGAATCTTCTGCCGAACTGGTACGTTCATAGCCCACTGGAAAAGCTCGGGCTCCACTCGAATGCCCATGTCCAAATACTGCACCAAAGCTTGTGCAGTTACAGAGTTATGAATCTTTCTGTGATTTAGCACAGAAAGCTCATTCTCTTCGACAGTGCATGAAGAATTTACACTGCCCTGAGACATATTATCTGAGTCTGAGGAGGTGGATGATGGCGATGGAGAAGGATGGCGCCGGAATCTGAAGCGCTCACGAACTACTGCCTTCGGTCTGGCCATCTCCTCAGGAAACGTAGAATAGGAATAGATTATGTTGGCACAGAAATCGAGGTCATAATTTATGGGAGTCTGCTATCTAATGGTACACGAAATAATGGCCTGAATGACATCTAAGGAAAAAGCCAACTGCCATGAAATCTAATGGTCCTGAAATCTAATGGTTTATATGCCCAATTCTGCACTATGACTGGTCGACAACTTGCTGGCAACTTTCTATGTCAGACTACAATTTCCTGCCATTAACTGTTATAGAATAGAATGTTGCAATTCCAATGGGATTTGCAGGAAAAAGACAATACAACATCTAACAATAAAGAACAAAGATACAAAACCATTGCAAACTAAAAATTCTTAAAGTACCTTCAATTTCACTGTTTTGTAGCTGAAAGTTTTGCAATTTCGAGCAAAGTCTCTTTGGTCATTTGGCAAATGCTTTGAGTCATGATAGCCATGGATTCTGCAATTTTCAGGCTATGAGAAGATCTCATTTCTTCCAGCTCTTTAACCAATTCAATTTTTCGCATGGAATCATCTTTCATGAACTCCAATTTCTTGTCTTCTGCTGCCCCAAACCGAGCTGCCATTTCACTAATTCCAGAAGCTATGTCCTCATCAATAGCCAATCTGGATCTCTTCTTTGAGACTGGTTTACCTGCAACTCCAGGCTGCATACAAGCTGCTGATCTAGGACTTATCTCATGTAGGCCTTCTTTATCAGCAGAATTGAGAGTACTGTTTGAATTTCCACCATTTGTGTTCGGGCTTGAAGGTGTCTCAAGGGGTTCTGTGTTATTACATGGAGGGTCCGTGTTTGGAATCTCAAATTGTTCTTCCTCGAATGCTGAATTGGTTCCAAAGGTTTCATAGAATGATTCTGGCATATAATTTTCCTGGTATGATGAATGCATCTCAGCAGCATGGAATGCTTCTTCCCCAAATGCACCATCATCTCCAGCACCAGGGAGATCTGTGTGATTAGTGCAACCTGTTCTCAATTCTTCCATCTTCTCATACCACTGCCAAGAAGAAGGCTCAGCCCCTGTTCTGTCTTCGGCATATTTCTCGTCCTTGAATTTAGATTGTAGCTTGTCCCATTTATTCTTCAGCTGCCTCAATTCAACTAAACCTGGCACTATGGGGGTGAGTCTTTCCAGAATTTCTTTCCATTGGGAATTGGAAAGATTGATGCTACCATTGTTATGTGCCTTGAATTCCATTAGATGGTTCAATAATGCACAGATGGCTTCATCAGACCAATCCAATGGTAATTTACGCTTTGTTTTCGGGACCATTGGATCGGAATTTGGATCTACAACTACTAATGCTTGGGACTTTCCAGAAGAAACAGAGTCTTGACTTACTTGCCCTGCCTCAAAGTTTGTCCTTCTAGCACAAACTACCGGGGAATCCGACCTGGTTCTTGTCCTCTTTGATTCTTTTGGAGCAGGAAGTGCATGAATTACAGGGGCAGACACTGATCCGGTCATTTTCTTTGCCTTTCTTGGCTGAAATTCCTTTTCACGCCTTGGAGGAACGAAGGCCTTTGAATGATCTGAACCCCTTGTCATGCTTACAAGTATAGGATCTAAGAAATCTGCAAGCAATGAAGATAATCAGTTTTTTTGTTTCTGGCATCCAAT
Source organism: Isoetes taiwanensis (assembly GCA_021234155.1). Taxonomy (NCBI): domain Eukaryota; kingdom Viridiplantae; phylum Streptophyta; class Lycopodiopsida; order Isoetales; family Isoetaceae; genus Isoetes; species Isoetes taiwanensis. Next base: position 18,024,144 of record JAJEKV010000010.1, on the reverse strand, counting down.
CTTCATTACAAAAGGGAAATCGAATTATGCTGAAATGGAATGCGAGAATCCTAAATTCTTAGGTAGTAATGCATACCTCGACCACAATCGACCTTGCTCCGGTCGGATCTGCGCCAAGAAGCTCAGAGAACAGGGGAACAGAGATCTGTTACCGCTGGAACATGGAAGATTCGCGGGAACAGAGAAAGGCCATTTTAGTAAGCGAAAAACATTCCGGCAGGGGTTAAGCTTAACGGGCGGAAACCGATGGGAAACGGCCCGTCTGCCAGTTAAGCAAAAAAATGAGAGTGGGTCCCCACTCTCACCTTCCTCTTGCATCTCTCATCACCTCTCATCGTCTCTCCCACAAAAAAATCAATCATGTGGGAGAGCGCTCTCTCTCTCTCTCAAGATGGAATCGGGTTTCTCAAGATACGGACCAATGGCCCACTCCTATGGGGAATGCCTTGCTAGGTATGTGTAGTGGTTTGGAAATGTTAATCTACAATGGTACAAAAAGATTTCCTAATACAGATAAATGCACATGTTGTGGCAAGAGTGTGGTTGATTATTTCATAGCACCAGCATACTTCGCAGAGCATATTATAGACATGCAAATTTTGGAGGAAAGGAGTGAATCGGATCATGTACCTATCATTGCTAGTATTAAGATCTTTGGAAAAATCTCGCAACAACCAGTGCATCATGTAGCTAGTAAGATTTATGTTGATGACAGGAAGGCAGATTTGTATCTTTCTGCTTTTGAAAAACGCATAGAAAATATGGAATGGCCACATGGGGCAGATGAGACGAGCTCTATCTTGAGGTCTCTTATACTAGAGACTGCTAGAAGCTGTTTCACATCAGCGCGCAGGCAAAAAGGACTCCCTTGCAATGGGTGTTCGACGCAGAATGTAAAGAGAAAAGAAGGCAATATAAACTGGCATATGGGGAGGAACGGTCGCAACTCATTAAGGAGTTTAAAACCCTAGTGAAGAGGAAAAAAAGGGCCTTTTTGCAACGCAAGCAGGAGGAGTTGGTCAAATCTTTGCTCACTCACCCGTTTGATTTTTGGAAGAAGCTTAAGCAGGGCAAATATGAAACACCACAATTACAAGTGGAGGATCTGATGCATCAGGTTAAAAAGCTATATCATGTGGAGGGGATAAGCGACAATGTGGGTACAGTGAGGGGTGATTTCACCTTTTCCAGTGTGGATGTGCAGGAGGGGCTACAAAAATTGGCAAATAGAAAGGCGCCAGACTCCCTTGGTTTGGTGGCGGAGCTAGTTAAATGGGCTGGGCCACAAATGGTGGATGCACTAGTACATTTACTAAATGCTGTTACTAGGGATGGCTTTCTTGATGCGTGGCATGAACAGGGTGATACCAATTCATAAGGCAGGTGACAAAACTGACCCCAATAACTACAGAATGATCATGGTTTGCAATCTTTTTGCGAAGCTTTATGCCACCATCGTAGAATCCAAAATCAGCACATGGACTGAGCAGCATGATGTCAGGGCCAAGGGGCAAGCAGGTTTTAGGCCTCGAAAGTCTACCATCGACCACTTAGTCACTTTCCGAGCTATGATAGACTCAGTCAAGGCAAAAAGAAAACTACTTTTTGCTGCATTCATAGATTGTACCAAAGCATTTGATACAGTGTGCAGGGATAATTTGTGGGTCAGCCTGGAAAGAATAAATGTGCCTGATGCATATAGAGATGCGGTGAAAATGTTATATGAAAAGGTGTGGGTGCAACTTTCTTTCCCTTATGTGAATGAGTGTAGAGAGAAAGTGGATAGTAATATAGGAGTTAAGCAGGGTTGCCCACTATCTCCAACTCTATTTGGGATATTTATTGATGAGCTGGAAGAATGGGTTGCAAGGCTAGGCGATGGTGGCACCTCACTTGCTGGATATGTTATCCAACTGCTGCTCTATGCTGATGATATTGTGCTGATTGCACGTAGTAAGGAAGGGATGCAAAAGCACCTAGATGTGTTGGCTTCTTTTTGTGATGCCAAGGGTTTACAGGTAAACCTGAGTAAGACCAAAGTGGTGTTATTTGGAACAACGCTAGACAAGAACTATGAGTTCACTTATAAGGGCAGCGTGGTTGAGATCTCGACGTCCTATAAGTACCTGGGCTTAATCGTGGACAAACACTTTAGGTGGAAGCAGACAGTGGAGCAAAGAATAAACGGCGGGCTCAAAGCCTTTTTTGCAATGCAGAGGAAATGTGCAAAAGCAAACATATGGAAGTTTAGCTTGAAGAGGATGCTTTTCAAAACACTAGTACAGGCAGTGGTTCTATATGGATGTGAGGTTTGGGGGCCAGGGCTGCCTCAAGACCAATGGCAGAAAATAGAGAAGGTGCAAAAGAAATTTCTACATGCAGAGCTAGGCGTAAAGGTACAAACTCCATATGAAGTAATGCTGGCAGAATGCGGAATGCTTCCTCTAGAATGCGAAGCCTTATGCTAAATTTCTTACATATTTGAGCAAGTTAGGCAGTCAAGATGAAGACAGTTACCCACGATTGGCACAAAAGGAGTCGTTTGAAAAAGGGTGGTATGGAGATGGGATGGTATGGTATGGCTGAAGGAGTGGGGACTTAGCATTGAAAATCTAGGGAGTAATAAAGACAGGATTAGGGAATGGGTAAGAGAAACAGTGATGAACAGGGTGTGGCATAGGCCAAGCACGAAGATGATGCATTATAGAGAGTTTATGAACCCTCTGTTGCGTGAAATGGGCTACCTAAATGAAAATATTTCCATAAAAAAAAGGCACGTCATATGCAGGATGAGGATGAGTGCACATCACCTTGAGGTGGAGGTTGGGAGATGGTACGCGATTGCCCGTGAATACAGAGTATGCAGGGTCTATGGGTCAAATGAGGTCGAAGATGAGGAACACGCAATTTTGAGATGCCCAGCTTATCAAGCTTTACGAGACAGGTTTGATGTAGATGTACCTAATCTCCTAATGTTCTTTGAGCTACCAGCAACAAGAGTTGCTAGTTTTTTGCTAGATATGTTGCAAATGCGAGAGACAATCCTAAAAGCTAACAAGGATGTGATTGAGGAAGGAGAGGATAGAGAGCCTGATGATGAGCCCAGTGAGGGCTTGTCACATGAATTTGTTTTTGACTATGAGACTGTGTTTTCTTAGCGTCTAATAGACCTGATGGTCTCACCAGACGAAATAATACACTTCACTTCACACTTCACCTCCCTCTCTCTCTCTCTCTCTCTCTCTCTCTCTCTCTCTCTCTCTCTCTCTCTCTCTCTCTCTCTCTCTCTCTCTCTCTCTCTCTCTCTCTCTCTCTCTCTCTCTCTCTCTCTCTCTCTCTCTCTCTCTCTCTCTCTCTCTCTCTCTCTCTCTCTCTCTCTCTCTCTCTCTCTCGGGTTTACATGCATGCAATTTTTTTTAAAAATTCTCTGGGGAGATAAAATTTCTACGTATTTTCTAAGAGATGCTTGAGAGATAATTATCTCTTGATTGTTAACCCCCTCAGTTAGCATTTTTTGTTGGCGGACGTAGGCGGGCAGGCGCGGGCAGGTGCGGGCAGGTTAAAATAGAAAAAAAAAACCTTTGGCAAATGTATCTGGGACGACCTTCAAGATCCGGCCTTTGGGCAATGGGCTTCCTTTGGCCCCTGGCAACTGGATTCAAGCAAGGCTTGCATGATCAAACCCATGTTAGATTGATTTGACGAAGTCTGAGTAAGATTCGTGGAAAAAGGGTTTTTTTTTTCCTGTAAGCTTATGTATTTCAGATTTTAAATCCCCCATTTGTAGATCATTTCTCTACAATTTCGAGCTTGGATCCCCTGTTTCGAGCTTGCATTTGAGCCCATCTAGAGCCGTTTGAGCTCAATAGTGTGATTGAAATGAAAAGATGGTTGCTTATCAGAAGATCCGGGAGTCTTTGGCATGGCAATCAGAAATAAAATATTGTGTTTCCTCCAATTGTGAAGACCGGAACTAGAAGCTTGAGAATCTAGATCTAGAGCTCATGTTATTTTGTTGCTGTTTTATTCCAGTATAGGGAGAACCAGACGAAATAGAGTATGAATCAAAGTCCAAAATATGAAAAGGGCGTGATCCGACAAGCTTGCAGGAAAAAGTTCCTGGCTTATAGAAGCCAAATCTGCAATAGAAGCCAAATTCGAAAGCCATAGATTTAGCTATATCCGGAAGCGTGGCCAACTGCTGAGCCATATATCATATGCCCACCTGTTGGAGATCCTGCTCGCCCTCTTCTTCAAGATTTATTTTTTTGTAGAACTTTCAAATCAGAACCAGATCTGTGAATACAATGCCATGCCATGCCATACCCTGCCCTGCTGTGCCCAAATAAAAAAATATAATCCAAGCTTTCTAGGTATTTTCTACTTTCTAACATCTAGCGCATCATCTACTCAAGCTCTTCAATCTCTGTAACACCCAAATCCTTTTCCCCCGCCTTCAAATTGCCGGATTCTCTGTACCAGATTGCACAATACCAGATTGGCCAGTTCTCGTGCCGATTGCTCAATACCCTAAAAGAAAATCTGCACGAATTTTTCATATCCATAGCTGTGGGGCCGCCGTAGTCGCCCAGTGCCCTGCCCTGCCCTGATGTGCTCGCAAATCCATCAGAACTCTACCCAATAGGATGTTTTGCCGCATGTAGGAAGAAGGGGAAAATTGGTAACGAGGAAGTATAATGGGAAACCCCCTAAATGTTAGTTAAGGTAAAAAACCCCTCTCGTGGGCTAAAAGGTGAGAGTGGGTTTTTCCCACTCTCACCTCTCTCTCGCCCCTCTCGCCCTCTCTCATCATCTCTCCCACTAAAAAAGCGATCATGTGGGAAAGCTCTCTCTCTCTCTCTCTCTCTCTCTCTCTCTCTCTCTCTCTCTCTCTCTCTCTCTCTCTCTCTCTCTCTCTCTCTCTCTCTCTCTCTCTCTCTCTCGATTCGGCCACATGCTCGATCATTTTTTATCTCTCGTCGTGATATCTCAGAGACAAGACCCCTGTACGTATGTGCACGAGAGATGACGAGAGACAATTATCTCTCGCACAATAACTGGCCCACTTTGGCCTAGTTTGGCCTGAAATTCCTATACCGACCGGAATATTTTTTATTGCCTTTAGTTTTGGATCCCTTTCTTAGCTACGACAACAAATCTAAAAGGTTCTGCTTCCAAATTGCCGTTGTTCAACCAAAAGCTGAGCAAATCGGCTTAGATGCATAGTTTACTCCGGATTCAAATCGGCTTAGATGCATAGTTTATTCCAGATGCAAATTGGCTTACTTGTCATAGTTTACTCCAGATGCATGAATCAGAGAAAAAATGGTAGAGAAGAAGCAATCCGGCATAAAGACAACGGATTTGCAGAGTTCTGAGCAAGGGAAGGTCTTCCTTGCAAAACCCACCAGGTTCAATCTGTTTTCCTAAAATACAGTCGGATCAAGTTCGACTTGGATTCACAAACGATTCACAAACGATTTTTATGTTTATCAAATGATTCACAAACGATTTTTATGTTTATCAAAAGCCCTCTTCTACAAAAACCCTGTTCTACAAAAACCCTGTTATATTTATCAGAAGCCCTGTTCTACAAAAACCCGGTTCTACAAAAGCCTTGTTCTACGATTTTTATATTTACGATTTTTATATTTTGATTCGAGTTGCTGTAGGCCGGATTTAGAGTTGTAGGCCGGATTCCTGTTCTAGGAAAAACCTGTTTTTATATTTATCAGAAGCCCTGTTCTACAAAAAACCCTGTTCTACAAAAGCCTTGTTCTACGATTTTTATGTTTACGATTTTTATATTTTGATTTGAGTTGCTATAGGCCGTATTTAGAGCTGTAGGCCGGATTTCGAGTTGTGAGTGAATGATCCATGCACAAAGCTTTAGAAACGACCCGACGGCATAGCTGCTAGCGACCCAACGCAATGCATGTAGCCAGAAAATATTTCAGGGGGGGAAAAAGAACTTCTGGAGAGTACACTTCTAACAATTAAAAGTCAATGGGAATGTCCCTCTCTCCTGTTAGGGAGGAAAACCCACTCTCACCCATCTCTCCCCTTCTCCCATCTCTCATATTGTCTCTCGTAACCTCTAAGTCCGCATGTGGCCAAGGCATCTCTCTCTCTCTCTCTCTCTCTCTCTCTCTCTCTCTCTCTCTCTCTCTCTCTCTCTCTCTCTCTCTCTCTCTCTCTCTCTCTCTCTCTCTCTCTCTCTCTCTCTCTCTCTCTCTCTCTCTCTCTCTCTCTCTCTCTCTCTCTCTCTCTCTCTCTCTCTCTCTCTCTCTCTCTCTCACTCAACAGGCCATAACTCTCTCTCAGAGTGTCAGATTGGCATGTGCTTGGGCTCGTTGGAAAGCTGATTCCGAGACCTTTCTAAAGGTATATGGCATGACCAGGTTTGAATCTGTTTATATATCTGTATTTGCAATTTTCCGGTCGGCTATAGATTTTCAGTAGTTGTTGTCAGCACCATGGCTGCCCCAAAGAAACAGTCCAAGAAAATAACACAGAAGCATAAAGAATCAGACTCTGATGGGGAATCATCTGGGCAATTTGGCATACAGGTAGAATCATCTGGGGAAATTTCGCTCATGGCTATTTGGAATGAACTAACAGCATTCAGACAAGAAGCAGCATCCCGAGAGGAGAAGCTGATGGCAGAAATCAGAAATTTGAGGGCAGATAACGATTATCTTCGTGCGAATTTCCAGCAATTGTGAGAAGAAATGGATCATGTCAAACAGGAACTCAAGGATTTGCAAGAAAGTGAAGGATCAGATGGTACAACAGAAATTTCAGATTTAAAGAATGCTTTTGAGGAGTATGTAGAGACACAAGAACGAAAACAACGAGCTCTAAACATCCGCATTGTGGGATTGACAGAAAAGGAGAATGAGAACACAAAAGAGGTAGTGTCAGAATTCTTTAGCGAAGAAATGAAGATAACTAGAGCAGATTTTGTGGATGCTTTCCGGATTGGAAAGAAGGATCGTGGGACACGCCACATTTTGGTGAAGTTTGCCAACAGAGAAGATCGTTTTCAGGCACTAAAACAGAGATACACGCTGAAAGGAAAATTTGTATGGGTGAACGATGATCTTACCAAAGGCCAAATGCTTGAGAAGAAGCAAGAAATTGCTAAGTTTAAAGAGGCAAGGCAAAACAATCAGAAAGTGAAGTGGGCCAAAGGGAAGGTTGTGATTGAATAGGTAGATGCGGGAGGCCTTAGAATAGTGGTCTGGAATATAAACAGACTCACCATTGATAAGGTAATTAGTATGCAGACAATTCTAGATAGCGTTGATGTTATTTGTTTTGTAGAAACAAAAGAACATGATTTGTATGCTTTGCCTGACATTGAAGGCTTTGATATGATTTATTCAGTTTATAATAAAAGATTTAAAGATGGAGATACAGGGAATGGAGGAGTCGTGTTATATCAGACCGCTTTTTAGAGATTTGATACAAGGTGTTAGAAAAGACAAAAATAATCAGTATATTTCGCTTGAATTGAAAGGTTATCATGCTTTGTACTATATGGCTATTTGTTATTTTGCTCCCAGACATAAGAAAATATACACAGAGACAGATGCTTCTAGTGATGACTTGTTCTTTGCATTGGAGCAAGATATTATGCATTACCAGGAAAAGGGCAGTGTGATCCTAGCAGGAGATTTCAACGGAAGGACCGGGTGTCTACAAGCTGTTTCTTACACAGGAAATAAAGATCCATTGTGGTTAGAATCTATGAGTGATGATGAGCTGAAATTATATGGCAGGAAGAGAGATTCTAAGGATCATATAGTGACTAAATCTGGTAGGCAATTTCTCATCCTGTGTAGCAGCACAAACCTCATGATCTGTAATGGATTACGTAGGTTCCCAGACACTTTAAAGAATACATGCAGAGCTAGAAACAGTGGACTATCTGGCAATGGCGGAGGAGACTCTGGAAGGGATATTAGATTTTGTAGTCAGTGATGAAGAGCTTGAATCGGATCACAACCGATTGTCTTTTAGTCTACGGATCAGCCATCCTGGGGTTGTTTCCCCCATTGCGCAGAAGCCTTATGTGTTAAGGCCATTGTTACATGCCAACTATCAAGCCTGTGTTGAATTGAAAGTATCTTGTTTGCATTGGGATGGGGATTTGGCCACGATAAGTAAGCAATTGCACACGGTGTTGGAAGAGGCAGCACAAGAGACTTTCACATCTCACAGAGTCGGGAAGGGTTTACCATGCAAATCTTGGTTTGACCAGGAATGCCGTGAGGCAAAATTTAGATGGAAGAAAAGTGGTTTGAGTGATAAAGACTCATTTAAGCATCAATATAAGCGCATTGTGCGATTTAAGAAGCGACAATTCATTAAAAATCGGCAACAACTCTTATGCTTGCGATACTTAGATGAGCCAAAACTCTTTTGGAATGCTCTAAGAAAGAATAAACAGGCTGATATCCCTCTTGCAGCACATGATATTTGGAGACATGTTATTAATCTATATCATAGTGCAGACATTCCCAGTGAGAGAGGGAGTATAAGGTCAGAACTAGTCATTACAGAAGAGGAGGTGGCAGAGGGTATAGCTTATTTGGCTAATGGTAAAGCACATGATGTCTTTGGATTAAGCGCAGAGCATCTAAAATGGGCAGGTACTTGTATCCATCCTTTAGTGGCAAAAATATTTACACTGGCTATGAGACAGGGGTTTCCACTTGATTGGTGTCGGAACAGGGTGGTTCCCATATATAAAGGTGGGGCGAGGCATGATGCAAACAATTATCGAACCATTATGGTAAGTAGTCTATTTTCTAAGCTTTTTGCTACTATCTTAGAAAAAAAGATAAGTATTTGGGCAGAGCACAATCAAAAGCGTGCGGAGTCACAAGCAGGCTACTTTAGACCATCTATTAGTGTTAAAAACTATATTTGACATGGTTAAAGGTACTAAAAAACCAGTTTACATGGCATTTGTAGACTTTAAAAAAGCATTTGATAAGGTGCCACGTGACCAATTGTGGGAAAGATTGGATAAGTTGAAGGTGCCCAAGGAGCTTAGAGATGCAGTTCGAGTTCTGTATGAAAAAGTGCTTGTGCAATTATCTTTACCATTTTCATTGGATATCCAGGACCATGTTGAAAGTAATCTCGGGGTCAAACAGGGGTGTCCGCTATCCCCCACATTGTTTGGACTTTTTATTGATGGTTTAGAGGATTGGTTGCTTAAGAATTGCCCAGGAGGCATGGAAATACATAGATATGTCATCCAGTTGCTAATGTATGCAGATGATGTAGTTATTTTTGCACGCTCTAAGGATCATATGCAAAAACACTTGGAAGGCTTGGCTGATTTTTGTGATCAAACAGGTATGCAGGTGAACCTCGAAAAAACGAGCATTATGACTGTAGGAGCGCTTAAACAAGAACCCATCTTCAGATATAAGGGGAGTGTGGTAAGTATATGTGATTCATACAAATATTTGGGCCTTGTATTTAGCAGGAATCATAGATGGAATGCATGCATCACACAACGAATTGATGGAGGACAAAGGGCTTTATATGCATTGCAGAGCATGTGTAGGAGAACACACCTTTGGTCATGGAATCTTAAGGTGAGACTCTTTCAGTCACTTGTGCAGAGCGTAGTCTTATATGGATGTGAAATTTGGGGACCAAGTTTGCCACAATGCTTATGGGATGATATTGAGCAGGTCTTAAAAAAAATTTTGAGACTGGAATTAGGAGTTAAAGCCCAAACCCCTTACTCTATGATGTTAGCAGAATGTGGTCTCATGCCTTTGGAAGGGGAAGCGATCCTTAGATGCATTACGTACTTTAAGAAGGTGTTACTCATGGATGACACTAGAATTACACGTAGGGCTTTGTTAGCCAGCAAGGAGAATGGTTTGTTTCAAGATGTCAAGAAGTGGCTCAATAAATGGGATATACAATGGGATGAAGTGGTCTCAGTAAAATCTGATTTAAGACAATGGATATCCAGGAAGGTAGATAAGAAGATGTGGTCACAACCCAAGACCAAAATGATTTTGTATAAGCAAAATATTAACCCCACATTGGAAATGGCAAAGCATCTGAGGGAAAATATTTCTATCCAAAAAAGACATGCTATTTGCAGGATTCGGCTTAGTTCACATCATTTAGGTGTGGAGGTGGGTAGATGGGGACATGTGGGGAAGATAAAGTAGAGGATGAGGATCATGCATTGCTTCGATGTATGTATTACGTGATAAGTTTGGAATATACTACGAAGACCTGCCGACCTTTTTCACCCTAAATGGGGATATATTAGGGAAGTATTTGATTGAGCTTTTACAGTATAGAGAAGTTTGTATGCATAATCATAATGTTGATGATAATGATAGTTTGAGTGAGAGTGATGAGCTAGATGAGGACTCAGAAACTCATCTATTGTTTTACAATGACATTTAAAATTGTCGTCTAATAGGCCTTCAAGGCCTCCCATAGACGTTGTTCTCTGGACGCTGGACGCTGGATGTTAGGGTTTCTGCTGTAACTTCAGAAAGCCATAGCTCTCACATACGGTGTCAGATTGCAACGGGGTTGGGCTCGTTGGAAAGCTTATTTCGAGCTCTTTCCAAGGGTATATAACATTAATACTTTTGATTCAGTTTGGTAGTCTGTAATTGGCATTTTCCGGGACTGTGTACAGGAGCGGGACAGATGGCAAAAAAGAAACGGACTGTAGATGGGACTGGTAGAAACAAAAAAGAGGGAACCGAGGATGCTGGGTCATCATCAGACTCGGGTGCTGGAACAGGGGGAGCCGGAAGTATCAAGAAAACAGGGAACCTGGTTGTTTTCTCCACAAAATCGGAAGCTCCAGAGAAAACTGACCCGGCCCCAGAGAGTACAGTGACCAAGCAAGATCTGTTAGACGCCGTTGGCCAGATGAGGGCAGCCATGGAATTCTCAACCCTGTCTATGAAGACATCAATGGAAGCCTCTGTCCAAAACATGGTAAGTGATTTGAAATCTTTCTTGTTAGCTCATGTGCAAGCAGAAGTGGAGAAATGTCAACACAATATGATAATGGAATTAGAGCAGTTCAAGAAGGGAATTAAAGCAGAATTTGAAGCTTTCAAGCAAGAGGTTTTGAGTGAAGATAGTGATTGCGAAGATGATGTAGAAGAGCAGGAAGAAAAGGACATCTCTGGAATCCAAAAGCAATTATCAGCTTTTATAGAAGAGCAAGAAAGGAGAGAAAAAGCATTGAACATCCGTTTGATTGGCATACGGAATGCAGACCAAAGAAAAGACCAAAGACATTGTTCGGGCTTTTGTGAAAATGAACTGGCGGTGATAGATTCGAGCATTACGGATGCATTTCGGATTGGCAAGCAAACTGACAGGGATCGTCACATTATTGTCAAATTCAGATCAAAGGAAGACAAGATTAATATACTGAAAAAGAAGACCATGCTCAAGGGAAAGAAGATCTGGATCAATGACGATCTTACTAAGAACCAGTTTCAAGAGTACAAGGAAGTGCGAGATCCTCAAGGAAGCAAGGCAAGAGGGGAAAAAGCGTCATCGGGCGACGAGGGAAGGTCGTGGTGGAAAATCCAGAAAATGCATAGGTATTTGAGACCACTAGGATAATGTGTTGGAACATAAATTCTATTAGCCAAAGATAAAATAGATGTAGTAGATGATCTATTTTCAAATGTAGATGTTTTGTTCTTCTTAGAAACTTGTGAAAATGAAGAAAAAGGCTTACGGATATACATGGGTTTACAATTTGTTGCACTCCGTTTGGCACAATAAAGGCCGGGCGCCTAAAAGGACATGGCGGGATTGCATGCTATGTAGGTCGGGGCATGAAACACACGGTAAAAATAATGAATGAAAGAGGATCATTGCAAAGCATATCCGGGTGGAGTTACATGGCCGAAAAAGGTAAGATCTTTGTGGCGGGATGTTACTTTCCGCCCGAGAGAATCACCGTTTATGATTCGAGACCACGGATCGGGATGACCCCTTTTTAGCTTAGAACGGGATGTGCTTTCATTCTTTGCCGGATGGTGATGTTCTCTTATTAGGAGATTTCAACGGGCGCATTGCTACTAAAACAAGCGACTATCGCTAGCATGGAAGGGGATCCCGTATGGGTTGAGATGCTTGATGATAAGGAAGTATCCCAGGAAGGGTGGAGTAGAACCACAGCAGATAGAATAAGATGGCCTACACCCCAAGGCAACCATGTGCTTAATATGTGCAGCGGGCTTGATTTATTGGTTTATAATGGCACACGAGAGGTTTCAGTGTTGGGTAAGTGCACATGCAGAAATGCAAGTGTTGTTGATCTCGTTCTTGCTACATCCCAGTTTGCAGAACAGGTGTTACATATGTCTATAGGGGAAGAGATGGAAAAGATCTCAGATCATACACCGATAACAGTTGTGTTAAGCACCAAGAATTACACATGCCTCCAGGCACGTTGTGTCTCTAAGCCTCGCATACGTATGAAATATCATAAGGTGGAAAGCTATATGAAGAAGTGTGAGGCTAGAGCCTCCACAACAAATTGGCCCAAATGACACGATAAATTAAGTGACAAGATTGCGAGTTAGTTCTAGATGTTGCCAGCGATTGTTTTGTCTCACGTAGAAAGATGAAGGGGTTGCCATGCAATAGTTGGTTTGATGCGTCTTGTAGAGCAAAAAGAGAGGCATTTAAGCAGGCAAGGGGGAAAGATAGACAGAGATTAAAGAAAGAATATTTTGCACTCACGAAATCAAAAAAGAAAAAGTATGTGTATCAGAGACAGCAGGAGCTGATCCGTGACACTATAGCAGATCCCAAAAATTCGGAATGAGCTTAAGCCTAAGATGAAGGGGAGACCCACACGGAAACCATGGCTTTAGTAAGCCAAGTGCGTAAGCTGTATCACATGCCGGAGGCCAATGTAGGTAATATTGACTTACAGGATGTAGGCTGGTGCTTTGATTTGGGAGACTTAGAAGAAGGGTTAAGTCATCTTGCCAACGAGAAAGCGGCCGATTCAATTGGGCTGGTAGCTGAAATGTTCAAATGGATGTTGCATTGTTGTCATTATTTAACAATGTTTTGCGCAAAGGTTTTCCTCGCACTTGGCAGCTGAATAGAGTTATCCCCTTGCATAAAGCTGGAGATGAGCATGATCCTGGAAATTACCGAATGATTCTGGTTAGTAGTTTATATCGAAATTATTTCTTTGTTATCTTTGAATTGTAAATTGAGCACTGGGCTGAAAAACATAATGTTAGAGCCATCGACAAGGCGGGCTTTAGACCAAAAAGATCTACTGTTGATCATTTGGTTACTTTGCGAGCTATGGTTGATTCGGTTAAGGGTAAGAAAAACCCTCTATGCTCTTTTTGTTGATTATGCTAAGGCATTTGACACGGTATCTCGTAGCAATTTATGGGAGAGAATGGAGTCCCTAGGGGTACCAATTGAGCTTAGGCATGCAGTGAAGATACTTTATGATAAAGTCTTGGTACAACTATCATCCCCTACATTGAGCATTGCTTGCAGATGTGGTAGAAAGTAATATTGGAGTGAAGCAAGGGTGCCCATTGTCGCCCACACTATTTGGCCTATTCATAGACCAACTACGGGCTTGGATGTCCGAATATGGCGGGGGAGGGGGGCCCCATTGTTTAGATGCATGGTTACATTTGCTCTTATATATCGATGATGTTGTTCTTCTTTCCCGTTCAGTGGAAGGCATGCGAAGCATTTAGATGCTACCGCACATTTCGTGGAGCGAAAAGTATGAAGGTAAATATGTCAAAGACTAAGATGATGGTATTTGGGACAAATAAAGTAGATCATCTTAAATTCCTCTATCATGGAGAACACGTGGAAATTGTCACCTCATATAAGTATCTAGGGATACATGTGGACAAGGGGTATATTTGGAACTCTTTGTTGAGCATAGAGTAAATGGAGGCCTGAAAGCATTATATAGCATGCAAAGTAAAAGTGGAAAAAAGCAGAAATATGGGACTTTAGCCCAAGCGTACATTATATCGTGTGCTGGTCCAAACAGGTTTTGCTCTATGGGTGTGAAGTATGGGGGGCCGGATTATCTCAGAGAATCCGGAAAAAGGTTGAGAAAGTGCTGAGAAGAAATTCTTGAGAACGAATTGGGTACTAAAGCTCAAACTCCATATGATATCTTCGCTTGTAGAGTGTGGCATGATGCCACTAGAGGTGAAGCCTTATGCGCACGCTTACATATCTCTAAGTTGCTATTTGATATGCCGTAAGATAGCTTACCAAGGCTAGCATTAGAAGAGACAAGAGACAAGGGATGGTACTCGGATATTAGGGAATGGATGAGGAAGTGGGGATGGACATTCATGGTATAATGGAGAATAAGGGCAACCTAAGAGAGTGGGTGCATGAGCACCTCATTAGAAGATTTGGAGAGTCCCGGAGACAAAAAAACATTTCTATAGACAGTATATAAATCCCACTCTCCAAGAGGCCAAATACCTCAAGGAAGGTGTGTCTTTTGGCGCCAGACAGATGATAAGCAGGATGCGGCTTAGCTCCCATAGGCTTGGGGTTGAAGTAGGACGTTGGAGTAATATTCCCCATGAATTGAGATTTTGCAAAGTATGCAATATGGGAGAAGTAGAAGATGAATTGCATGTCATCGTAAGGTGCCCGACGTACTCAGGAATTCGAGATAAGTACAGTATCCACTCAAACTCTTTGCTGGAATTCTTTGATATGCCTGGACATCACATTGGGAAATACTTGAAGGAAATATTGATACAGAGAGAACAGTTAATGAGTATTAAAGATTGTAATGTTATACATGATGAGAGATGGGAAGAGTCTAATGCATTCTTGTCAGAAGATGCACTAGAGGATATCTTTTATAACGTTGAATATGTACATTGATCGTCTCATAGACCTGGTGGTCTACAGACGTAATAAATACAACATTTCATTTCTCTCCCTCCCTCTCCCCCCCCCCCTTTTTGGCGCTCCTTTTGTCGCCCCACTGGTTGTCTGTTTGCATCTGACGCAGTTGGCCTCGATTGGCTTATTTGCAACAGGAGCGCATCAGGATATGTGATTACGACCTGACAGCACATCAGGAATCGACTGCACCAGATTTTCCGGCATCATTAACCTGCATCTGATCAGGCCGACATGGCCCAAAAAACCAGAGATAAGGCAAAAAACGTTAAACCTGTCACACCGGAAGGGGTTGTCCAGAAAATCGATGCTCTGAAAGGATCTTCCTCCAAGGGTGGATCGCACGTTGCAGTAGATAAGGCCCTGGGGGATTCACATAGTGTAGGCCATATATACCATGTGAGTGGACGATAAGGGGTTTTTTTTAACCTAAAGCGTACGAATACGTACGGTAAGGGGTTCTTTAGACCTTAAAAAATCCAATCTCTAGTGATGTATTTCATACGGAAAGGGGTTTTTTAGACCTTAAAAAAAGCGTATACGAAGGGGTTTTTTATGACCCTTTCCTCGCACATGGCGTATCCCTTATACACTAAGTGATATCCCCGGGGATAAGGCTAAGGCCAAAAAGCCTGCTCCAGTCTCATCTTCCGGAAGCTCTGATAACTCCTCTGATGAAGAAGAACCAGTTGCAGGAGTGGCATCGGATGGTCTGCAGATGGGTCCTTTTCCTTCTCCAGCGATTACACAGCCAGGTATGATGGTACCATTAGATATGGTCTTACAGATTTTGAATCAGAATCATTTGAGTATGATGAAATTAATGGAGAATATGATTAAGATGTTGGCAGCATTTGAAAGTAAGATATCTGAGCTTCAAAATCGTCTGGTCTCTGAAAATTCCAAATTTGAAGATGGGCAGAATCTAGAAAGTGCAATGCAGCTAGAGGATAAGATAGCAGTGGTGATAGAGAATCAGGAAAGGAAAAACAATCTGAGAATTGTGGGATTAGATGAAGTAGATGACGAAGATACGTATATTGTGGTGGAGAATTGTTTGCAAGATAATCTTAAGATTCAGCCAAACATATCTGATGCTTATCGGGTTGGAAGAAAAGGCGAGAAAACCAGGCACATCATTGTAAACTTTGCCAACAAAGGGGACCGGATGCGAGTTCTAAGACGAAGTAAAATGCTAAAAAATAAAAAAGTTTGGATCAATGAAGATTTGACAAAGGAGCAGCTTGAGGACAAGAAGAAATAGATACAAAAATATAAAGATGCCCGAGCAAATGGTCAAAAAGCCTACTGGAAGAATGGAAAAGTAGTAGTTATATAGGAATTAGAGGCCTTCAGGTGGGCTGTATGGAATATTAATAAACTTAACATGGAAAAAGCTGTGGCTATGGAGCCTATATTAGATCAGTTAGATGCAATTTTCTTTGTAGAAACACATGAGCATGATGAATGCTCGCTGCCAGAATTAAATAGTTTCTTCTTACTTACCTCTGTATGGAATCCTAGATTCAAAGAGGGAAATAAAGGTAACGGTTTGATTGCCTGTTATGTTAGAAACAGGCATGCTAATCAGCTGAAAGAAATAAAAAAGGATTGTCATAACCAATACATTTGGTTTGAAGTGCTAGGTGTTGGTGAAAATAGATTGTTTCTTGTTGTTTGCTATTTTGCACCCCTTGACAAGAAAGCTTACAAAAGAATGGATCTAGATTCCAGTGACCCCTTGTTTCATCTTGAGCAAGATATAATTAGATATCAGTCAGTAGGGGAAGTGATGCTTATGGGCGACTTCAACGGAAGGACAAGTAGTTTGCAAGCACGCATACTTAAAGAAGAAGGTGAAGCCTTGTGGTTCGAGGAGGCGAGTAAAGAAGAACTGTATACGCTTGGTTGGGCGAGAACATCTAAAGACGAAGGGGCTGTTACTTCTATGGGTAGACACCTCTTAGCGGTATGTTCTAGTTTTGATTTACGAATATGTAATGGCATAAGTAAATTTCCAGGCACTGATATTTGCACTTGTAAAGGGAGGAGTGTTGTTGACTATCTAATATGTAATGAGGACAGTGTGCATAGAATTAAGGAATTCAAAATCTTGGATGCACAAGCAGAATCAGACCATCACCCGTTATTCGTCTCTCTTGAGATCACATTTTCACGTGCTCAAGAGAGGAAAAGATTGGCAACCATGGTTATGGACTATAGAAAAGCAGACATTTTTCAGAGTTGCTTGGCAAAAGATACAGTGTGCCGATACGTATGACATGTGGGTACGATGAGTGCATTGATGATGATGCATTATTAAAGGCTTCTAAGGAGTGTTTTCAAAGATAATAGAGCACGCAAAGGGTTACCATGTAATTCTTGGTATGACTCAGATTGCAAAGCACGCGTCGGAGATATCTAGATGCATCGAGGAGGAAGATAAAATATGGCAACATAAGCGTTTATAAGCAATTGGTCGGAAGAAAAAGCGTGCATACCTTAGCCTTAGGCAGACTATGCTTTGCAATGAATGGGTACAAGACCCACGGAAATTCTGGCATAAGTTAAAAAGGAAAGCACAGCCATGCATAGACTTGCGAGGTGATCTTCTCCTCGAGCATATAGCAGCATTGTATTTTAAAAAAGGACTTGTAAATGAAACACATCTATCACAGGTACAGGTTGAAAATTTCTTTACAGATGAAGATGTAAGAAATGGAATAGGGCGCTTAGCAAATGGAAAATGTGACGTTCCAAAGACAAAGATCGCCCCGGGGCGTATATTGTATGCGCCACGCCACGCCAGACACGCCCACCCGATTGACGTGTACGCCAACGTATAGCCAAGTGGGTAGCCCTAGGGGGCAACTTGCTAAGAATGTGCATTAGTATTAATGTGCACATTTTCCAATGTACACATTAATGTGGGCACACATTTCCATGTGGCCACTTGATGCCAAGTGGGCCATACCCATAGGTGCAATTAATGTGCACATTTTCCAATGTACACATTCATTAATGTGCACACATTTCCATGTGGGCACATTTGGCCACCTAGGCCTTAAAGGCAAGTGGGCCCATTTCCAATTATCCCACATGCCAAAAGGGGATAATTGGAAACCCTAGCCAACCCCTTTGTCTATATAGGGTTGGAAACCCTAGCCAACCCCCTTGTCTATATAGGGTTGGAAACCCTAACTAACCCAATTTTCGATTTTAGGGCTTGAGCTCGCTTTTGGCTGCCTCAACATTAAAAACCGCATCCCGCACTGATTTGGGAGGATTGCAACCTTAGTTTTCTCTAGATTCGGCGTTTCAGCGGGGATGGTCGAGCTCAGTCGAGGAGGAGCCTCTCAAGGATCAGGTATTTGGCCAATTAGATAGTCTAAACCCTATTTTAGTCATTGTATCGAGGTTTAACCTATTAGATTGGCCATAGCAGGCCTCTAGATCCCTAGATAGCGATTCTAACTAAAGAACTTAACTCTATGTTGTAGATTAGATTTAGTTCTTTAGTTCTCTCGTGAAGTATATGGATGATGCATCTCTATGAACTCCTTGTATTGGGAAGGGGGTAGAGACCTAAAGCTTTGTAGTTGATGCTCCTAGAGTAGCCTCTCTAGCACACCGTAGATGCGCCTGTGGCACAAGAGCCACACCCGGTTGTGGGTGAAGGGGCCGACCGGCTTATAAGGAGGTTCATGTTTCGACTCTTGAAGCGACCCCTATGGTGTGTTGTTAGCGCCGGGGTCCTTTGTGACTAGGTCTAATGGCTTGCCACGCTGCGTGTGGGCAAGGCATGGGCTCGACACTGAGGAGGTGGTGAATATGACCTTCCATTGAGTTCAAGTGGGATACGGGCGGTGGCCCTCTAGTCACCTTGAGTCAGCATTGTAGATCTCGGAGGGAGAGATCCCCACCGCCCCATCGAATGGGGAGATGTACCCCAGGATATAGCCCCTTGGCTATGCATCCGGGGCTACTGATCGCCGGGTCCCAACACTTTTCAACCTACTCGCAAAGCGATTGTGAGGGGCGGATGGAGTGGACAACCCTAGGCCATGTTCTTATGCCGCCCAAATCCATTGCCATGAATTGCATGCGCAATGAACTCGGAGACCCAAGCTTGTCAGTCCATTCCCCGTGATCGAGCCTTGGGTAGGATTCCCTATGTGATGTGCTGATCTTCGCCTATGCAGATATGTGGAGGACCATCCCTTCGCGATGGTCATATGATGTTGATGTATGTGCTAACGACATGTATGTTTACGCTTCCCAGCCTAGGTAGGGCCCCGAGGGAGGCGGGGTGCAATGACCCTTCCACTCTTCCCACCGGAACCCGTTACGGTTGCGGTGTCATGTGGAGGGCCCCCGTATTGGCACCCGAGCTGGTATGGGGATGAACTCACGGTTGTATACGGTGAGTGCACCGTAATGCAGTAGGGGACGTCACAAAGTGGTATCGAGCTATGTTCTTGGAGACCAAGAGCAAAGCACCGCCATGTTCCCAGTAGCACTAACTTGATAGGATCCTCAAACCTCGAAAATTGAGAAAAATTTTTCTCATTTTTGTAGTTTATGCTAAGCTAGTAACAGTTAAAAAAAAAAATGAATAGAAACGTAAAAAGACTAAAATTGATGAGCCAACATCCAAAAAAGTAGGGTGGTCTCATACGTCAGCGCCGGAGAGACGATTTCTACATTCTAGAAATCGGGCCGGATAACGGTGAGACATTCAAATTTTGACACCAAAATAATTGTAAATTACAGTAAAATATCCTGATAATTCTAAATTTAAGCTAAGAATTAGTAGATTTAGCATGTTACATGTTAATTTAATAGTGGGCCCCACCATGTCTCATACGCCGGCGCCCAGATGGGTTTCTAGATTCTAGGAATCGGGCTGGGCATAACGTGTGAGACCTTGTTTAAATTAGGTGTTTTAGATGCCTTAGACAACCCAAAAAGGTAGTTTAAAAGTTGACCTAAAATTGGCCCTATAAATAGAACTGGACCCCTCCCATTTTTCCCGTCCTTCCCGAGAACTTCGCTCGTGCTGTCAAGACGATCTTCGGGCGCTTAGCTCCGATCGACAAACCGTAAAATGATGGCCCGCGACGGGCGCATCGCAAGGAAGCCTAGCGAAGCGGATCCTCCAGCCAGCCGCTCCGCCTTTTCACAGATTCGCCGGAACGCCTTCTCCACGCCGATGAATCTTCGTCAAGTGAGGAAGGGGTTGGACCGAGCGACCACCACACGAAATCTTGGAGGACGACCGCCGCACGCCATGGACCCAGGATCCTCAACGAAATTGCACGGGCAGAGGCAGGAAGCGGGGAGCAGCAGGAGCAACACTGTGGGGACGCCAACCCACGGGAGGAGCAGGGAGCAAAGCGGACCCATCAACAGCCCAAGAACAACCCCGGCCGAGATCCACCCGCAGAGGAGGAGTGTAGGGAGAGGAGCAAGCAGCTGCCACAACTCACCCCCGGAGGAAGAGGCCGACCTAGCACGCGGGCCCACAAGTACGAAGTCAAAGAGCCACGGAGCGTAGATCAAAGGGTCAAGAAGACGCCGGCGGATCCAAGAAGAGGAGGGCCAAGGCCATCAAGGCAGGCAAGAGGAAGCTGGTCAAGGTTGGGAAGAGGGCAGAGAACCTTGTCATCAACGAGCCGCTTCGGGAAAGGAGACCCCGCCCACCACCGACGACATTCGACCAAGACTACGCGGTCGGGCGCAGACGGGCAAGCTCTTCAAAGCCCCGGTCGTAGAGGAAGAGGTACCCGAGCGCACGGGCGAAGAGCAGGAGGTGAGGGAGGCGGGGCAGTGGCTTAAGCCCCCACCATTTCCAACGTGGGATAGGGTCAAGGCCCCCGGGCCGCAACGGAAGCCTATGTAATAGACCCCTTAAAGGTCTATCAGAAGAGGATCAGGGAGCACAACGCATACATGGCAAAGTGGGAGGCCTACAACGCCTATTACCAGGAGCACCGGGTGAGAACGATTGAAGGCGGGCACCTACGAAGAGCCGCATTAATCAAGCCCCTCCACCAAAGCCCAAGCCTCCACGAGCACCGGGAAGAAGCGGAGCAAGAAGAACAGGGAGGAAGACAGGGCACTCAAGGAGATCCGCCACTTCCGTAAGAGTTACGGACTCGATTCCCCCGGCCGTTCAAATACCGTCCGCGAAGTCATTCAAGAATACAACACGGATATGCGCCGCGATGCAGGCGAGATGTTGCCTGTGTTTGCAAGAGGCGTCGAAGCCCACTTAGTGAAACATTTTGAAGATTCAACGGCCTGCACGGTGCACGCGAAGAGGGTTACCCTCATGAGGCAGGATATGTATCTTGCCAGGCACATCAAGGGTGAACGACCTTGAGTTTTGTAAATAACTGGAAAAATTTTGTTAATATAAAGAAAATTTTGTGTAAATAAAGTGTCAAACCTTGTTTAAATAGGTCAAGATATCGATCCCTAGCTTTTGTTTTAATTAAATTAGAGTTTTGAGCAAAATTGAGACGATGTCTCACACGTCGCGCCAGGACAGATTTCTACATTCTAGAAATCGGGCTGGGCGCAACGTGTGAGACCATGCCCAAAAATGCCCAAAACAGCTCCAAATCGACCAAGTAAGGGGTCAATTCTGCCTAACTCGATGAGTTTAGTGGAATTACAGTCTTAGATCACCTAAATTGAGTAATCCTAGCCCAATTAGGACCTATGTCTCATACGTCGCGCCAGGACAGATTTCTACATTTTAGAAATCGGGCTGGGCGCAACGTGTGAGACCCCGTACCATTTCTTCACTAAATGATCTCCAAATTGCACAATAAGTTCAGTAGCTCTCCTTAGCATGCTCAAACCCTAGAAATATACTTCAAACTTGCAATTGCATCACTTAATAGGTTAGAATTGCCTAATCTCAGTAAATTCTAAGTCTTCCAAAAATTAGGGTTTTTCCCTTTCCTATAAATAAGTTCCCCATTTCTCAATTGGTACCCTGCAAATTCGCTCCCCACTGCTTAGGCGATCTTTCAGCTCCCTGAGGCGCTTCTGCATCCGTTTGATACTCCCTTCCTTGCTAGATCAATGGCTACTGCTGATTTCGGGCGATGGTACAGCGCCAGTGCCCATGCTACTGAGGCAGATGTCAATGACATCTTCCAAGTCTTTGTGAAAGAAATTGACATCCAAGCTACGCTGAATGCAACCCCAGCATATAGGCAGGTGCTAGCAGAATTTCAGGCTAGGGTAGGACCCTCCCTTGTCCAAGTCCCCCCTTGCATAGGATACTTTGTTCCCCGCCAATCCCTTCAAGCAGCCTTGGGCGATGTCCCCAACATCGCCAAATACTTGACTAACAAAGCGCAGAGACTACCTGACTACATGGTCCTGACAGCTAACAGGACCAAGTACTTCTCTTACACCGCCGCCCTAGCCATCTTCTTATCCCACCGCGCAGAGAACCCGATGGGGGCAACCTCTATCCCTCCGATGGAGGTAGACCCCATAGCAGCGCAAGAGGAAGAGCAGATGTTGTTGCAGTATCAACAGGTACAGGAAGCAAGAGAGGATGAAGAAGAGTCGGACGACGAAGGATACACGGAGCTCGACTCAGACGAAGAACGGCGCCAAGGAGAGCAGGAGCTGATCAATTTCGAAGAGGAGCCGCCAGGGCATCGAGTTGCTCCCCACACGGGCTAGGCATCACAAGCCTAGCCCCTATCATCATCGACGGAGAGGAGTATCTACTCCCCTCAACGACATCCGTAACCTTCCCGAACGCGTGGAGAGGGAGCTCAAAGTTGGACTAATCGCTCCACCACCGGGGCAGACCGAACACGGACGACTTCATCGTCCGGGAGCCTCGGACTTCCCCCGCTTCAAGTAAGGGAGTCCAACACCTACACAGGGAGACGACCGATATCCGTGCCTACAAAGCAAAGATCGTGCAATTGATGGACGAGCGGAGCCGCCAACAGCAGGAGGAGTTCCTCGCCTCCAAGAACAGATGGGGATCCGGGAAGACCACGAGCATCCTAATGCCGGGTCCTTCGATATCACCCCTACCAAAAGGGAGAAGGAATCGACCTCGGAGGCTCGACCGCACAATTGAAGACTACTGTGGAGCTCATCAAGTAGAGGTCGACGAAAGTACGCTGGGCGGCACAGAGTCGGAGGCCAAACAAGCGGAGAAGCTTCGGCGACACACAACGATGTCGCGCCAGGTACTACTTACCACTGCTGATGGATGGGAGAATAGCGGTAATTCACCGCAAGTTCAGTCCCAGAGGCGAAGAAGGAGTGTTTATGCCGATTGCACACTCAGCTTCGGCAGCATGCTCGAATAGCAGCAAATGTCGACTATCGTCTTAGTCAAGAGGGCAATGGCACTTGACCTCTTCGACCCGCCATCCCCCACCGACGGGGAGATTAGCGTGGATCGCGGCCCTTACATCCGACCGCAGGTGGAAGACCCGTGAGAGCCATCCGGGGAGGCTCGCCAAGCAAGCATCATCAGGAACTTGGGTCACCTCGGTAGGGACGGCCCAAGTTAAGAAGTTTCTTGAAGACAACCCGCCTTTACCGCGATTTCAAGACTAGCTAGACTCTTGATCCCAGGAGACTTTTGTATTTAAAATATTATATGATATATAAATACAATTCAAGACTTTTAAATGTTTTGTTGATGTATTTTGCCCCACAATTATACCAACAAACATAAACAATGCAAGAGAACAAATGGAACTAACCATATAGCCATTAATCACTTGTGGATGCAGCTAGAGGGCTGCTGCCAGGGGAACGCACAATCATGAGACCTTATAGAAGAGCAAACCCCGCCTGCACCACCCCCGCAAGGAACCTATTTGAAGATAGGGAACCCATGACCCCGGAGAGCGGTGAGATAGCCCAGATGAGGACGGATCTGGAGCAGATAAAGGCATTACCGTCCGCAAAGCAGGGAGTGGGTTCGGTGGGCAATGCTCGCCTGCCGCAAGCATCAGCCGAGGGAGGGAAGGAAGGGACAAGAAGAGGAGCAAGAGAAGGAGATCCCCAACAGGAATCTTCCGACTCAAGTTGACTGCACTGGGACTGAGGAAGAGGAAGAGCAGGCTCGTGAACCAACGTAAGGAAGGCAGAGGAACACCCCGTGAGGGGACAAAGAGATACCAGGCCTCCGACTACCGTAAGAAGGTAGATTCCCGACGGGCAATGTATGGAAGGCCCGAATCGAAACAGTTCTCAGGGGAGAACAGGTCAGGATTGGAAGCAGAGGCATGGCTGGACGAAATGAGCGAGTACGGAAATGCTTATGGCATGAAGGATAAGGACAAAGGCAGAGTTGCAACAGCCAACTTGAAAGGAGCCGCTCGGATTTGGTGGAAGGGTTATGCAAAGGCACACGGCTTAAGCAGGGATGCTTGTAAGTTCAGAAAGTTTGCTAAAGCCTTCAAGCGCCATTACGTTCCGAGGGAACATAAGTCCAAAGATGATGCGTTAGTTTTACAGGTTACAGCAAGGCAACAAATCAGTTCAGAAATATACAGAGGAATTCATGAGGCTAAGGCTGTATGTGCCGAAGTTGGGAGAGAAGCATGCAGTAGAAAGCTATATTGAGGGGCTGAATGAGGAGATCCGCAAGCTTGTGAGAGCAATAAACCCTAGGACAGTATCAGAAGCGGAATCCAAGGCTATAAGCTTGCAGGGGTCAGGACCTCAGAATAGCGGGCACAAGCAGCAGTACTTCCAGGATAAAGGCAAGGCGACAGAAGCTACAGCCCCTGGGCAGCAGTCCCAGTCCAGCTAGAACCCAATATGGTGGGAACCAGGGAAGCAAAGGAGAAGAAGCAGTGTCCTTCAAGGACAAGCGGGAGAAGTCAAACTACTCCAAAGCAAAGGCAATCCTTTTTGCAAGCGATGCCCAAGGAAAAGAGGCAGGGAGTGCATAGAAAAGCAATTTTGTGCTTGTGTGCTTCCAGCCGGGCATAGGACAGCAAACCGCCCCCTTACGCCATGAGTGCAGCTCTAGCGGAGTTGGGAGATTGGGAAGCCCCGCTGTCGGACGATGACGGCTTAAGAGGCCCGCGACTATATTCAGTGGTGAGTGTCATATCTTTGCCTTAATAGATACTGAGCAAGCAGAGAGCCAAGATAAGGTAATTTCCACAAGAGGGAAGGCTAAAGCTAAGTCCTTCATAGGCTTGATAGACTCGTGAAGTAGCCATAACTTTGCATCCCCAGAATGGTTCAGATGTTGAAGTTGAAGCCGCTAAAGTCAAAACCAAGACCCGTTGTTTTAGCAAGTGATGCAAGAAGGCGTGACGGCGGGCAAGAGAATTAACCGACATCGACTTGCGTGGATTAATATCGGATGGGGGCAGAAGTAATGGGCATTGGAAAGTATGACTTGATCATAGGAATGGAGTACCTTGGGCCGCAGGGGCCATTATCGATCGCGGGAAAGCGGGAAGGTGACCTTCCCAACGCCCGACGGCAAGATCATTGAGATAACAGGTAAGGAAGTTGTTCCCATCATGCAGTGCATGTCTTCTAAACGGCTGTTCAAGTGCATCAAGAGTGAGCAAGTGGCATACATCTTCAAGCTTGAGATTAGTGAGCCGGAATCAGAAGGAAGCAAAGAAGACAACGCTTCGACAAGTTGCGAAGCAAGTATCTAAGCTCATCACGGAGTTCCATGATCTCTTTCCAGATGAGATCAAGCAGCTCCCTCCTTATAGGGGAGTCGAGTGCGAGATAGCACTCGAACCAGGAACAAAGCCAACAAGCAAGGCTCCATATAGAATGACAACACAGGAGTTGTCGGAGCTGAAGAAGCAGTTGCAGGAGCTGCTCGACCTAGGTTTCATTAGACCTAGTGTCTCGCCGTTTGGAGCGCCCATTCTCTTTGTCAAGAAGAAGGATGGATCTTTGAGGATGTGCATAGACTATAGACAGTTGAATAAGCACACCATTAAGAACAAGTATGCGCTCCCAAGATCAGACGACTTGATGGATCAGCTCCAAGGTGCAAAGATCTTCTCCAAAAATCGACTTAAGGTCGTTATCATCAGATCAGGATAAAGGAAGAAGATATCCATAAGACCGCCTTCAGAACGCGGTATGGGCATTATGAGTTCACGGTAATGCCTTTCGGCTTATCAAATGCCCCCGCAACGTTCATGAGGCTCATGAACGATATCTTCAGGGAGTTCCTGGACACCTTTGTGATTGTTTTCTTTGACGACATTTTGGTGTATAGCAGATCCCTTGAAGAGCACGTACAACACTTGAGAAGAGTGCTAGAAAAGTTGAAGAGGCACCAGTTGTACGCCAAGTTGTCGAAGTGCCACTTCGCAACAGAAAAGGTGGAGTATCTAGGTCATGTGATCTCAGCAGAAGGCATCTCAACAGACCCCGCCAAGATTGAAGCCGCCATTCAGGGGCGGCAACCAAGAATGTGCATGAAGTCGGTTTCCTCGGCCTAGCAGTGGTACTACTGGGGAAGTTCGTGGAAGAACTTTGCTAAGATAGCAGCCCCAATAACGCACTGACGAGGGGCAGAGAAGGTGAAAGATTGGGTAGAGCATTGGCACAAGAAAGCCCAAAAGGGGTTGAATTGTTGAAGGAAGCTTTAACAACAGCCCCGATCTTAACCCCCCGGATCCGGAGAAAGATAAGCTTGTAGCAACAGATGCGCAGTAAGATAGCTACTGTGCGGTGCTTATGCAAGAAGAGCGTGTGGTAGCGTATGATTCCGGGAAGATGAACGACGCCGAGACGCCGCTACCCAACGCACGCATCAGGAGTTCCGGGCGGTTGTCGGGGCATTAAGAATATGGAGGCATTATCTCTTGGGAAGGAAATTCCAATTGATACCGACCATCGAGCCTCCAATATGTATTCACGCAACCACACCTTAACTGAGGGCGGAGATGGATGGAGTTCCTCGAAGAATATGACTTTGATATAGTCTACAAGCCGGGGAAGCTCAATGTGGTAGCAGATGCGCTTTCAAGGCATCCCCTGACAACTAGAGTGCATTGCAATGCAATTTCGACGCTCTCCAAATGACTTTGGTAAGAGGATTGAAGAGTCCTTGCCAACGGATGTGGATTTCAGGGAAGTATGGGCAAGCCTTTCGAAGGAGGCTAGAACAGATAAAGAGCGGGAGGCCTTCAAGCATTATAAGAAGGAAGGCAACCTGTTATACCATAAGAACAAGTTGTGCGTACCCGAATCATCAGGTGTAAGGAAGTTAATCCTCCATGACACGCACAACAGCCCAATAGCTGGCCATGCGGGATTCATGAAAACATATTTCAAAGTGCGCAGCAGCTATTATTGGCCAGGAATGAAGAAGCAAATAGCTCGCTACATCAAGGAATGTCAGCTATGCCAACAGACGAAGGCGGAGCAGCTTCGAATTCCAGGGGCATTAGAGCCATTAGCGGTGCCAAACGCTAAGTGGGAGGTAATCAGCATGGATTTTATCACAGGACTCCCAAGATCGGTGAGAGGCAAGGATGCCTTGATGGTAGTGGTCGACAAGTTGTCGAAGATGGCACATTTTGTGCCTTGCAGAACCACAGATACAGCCATGGATACGGCAAAGCTCTTCACCAAAGAGATCTTCAGGCTTCATGGCATGCCAAGGGAGATCATCTCCGACAGGGATCCGAAGTTCATGAGCGCCTTTTGGCAAGACCTCTTTGCGACGATCCAGACGAAGCTATCCATGAGCACGGCATATCATCCTCAGACGGATGGCCAGACGGAGCGGACCAACAGGATTTTAGAGGACATGCTACGAAACTATGTCTGGAATAAGCAAAGTATGTGGGAAGAATTTATTCACTTGGTGGAGTTTGCATACAATAGCACCAAGCAGGAATCATCCCAAATGTCGCCGTTTATGATCAATTACGGCTATCAGTGCCTAACTCCAGACACTTGGCACAACCCCGTGTCAAAAGTGGAAGTTTCGCAGCAGATGTTGGCCGATATGCAGCAGCTCGTAGAGGAAGTTCGTGGCTATCTGCTAGCAGCAAGAAGTCGTCAAAAGAGCATCGCCGACAAGCATCGAACAGTAAGAGAGTTCAAAGTTGGAGATGATGTTTGGCTCAAGATTAAGGTGAAGCAGGCGAAGCTCAGGATCGGCAATTGCAAGAAGCTTGCTCCAAGGTGGGCTGGACCTTTCAGAATAGTCGAGAAACTAGGCAATCAAGCCTACAAGCTAGACTTGCCAGCACACCTAAAGATTCATAAGGTCTTCCACGTGAGTTTGCTGAAGAAGCATACCCCAAATCCAGACGAAGTCTTGGATTATGTATTTGTTGGAAATGCGGAGGAAACGGTGGAAATAGTTCGAATTGATTCTTGATAAAGCTTTCAAGAAAACGAGGAGATCAGGAATTCCTCCGATGATTTGGTCAAGTGGAAACACTTACCGGTGGAAGGCCACGTGGGTACTTAAGAAAGATTTAGTAAAGCGGTACCCACGGTTTATGGAGCAATGGGGACGGCAAGGTCATCTCCGAAGAAACGCCCGGGCATGTCGATTTGTGTAGGTTAATTCTTGTGTAGTTAAGATTAATCTACGCGATGCCACCTATGCTTAGTATGGGTCGCATGCGTTGTCACCGATGATGGGACCACTACGGTGATCTCTAGGGCGTGGTGTAATGTCAATGTAGGCATGACCGCCAAGCGTTTCGCTTGGGCGAGTGGAAGGTAGATTAGAAAGTCTACGGGTCCCACTAAGTAGGCGACCTCGAGAGAAAGGGAGGTCATTGAGGAATGCATTGATAGGAAAAGCACCTTTAGCCCCATATATGCTTTGATAGGAGGAATCTATCCTTGGCCCCCCACGCGAGAAGGATATCCTCCCTTATTTGGGCAACTAGAGGTGTAGGCATGAGCGGCATATAGGCATGTAGGCGGTCTGTCTCGCGGCCATAATGGAAGATTCACCCTCTTCCTGTAGGAGATTAGCCATGCATCCATGTAGATAGGTGGGGTGGTCACCATATAACCAAAAATTTTAATTAATAATTAAATGGTACTAACGTAGTGTCGACACAGAGCCCATAGAAAGCGCCCTCGGGAGGGCAAGGAGGTCGAAGACTTAAGACTTGCAACACAAATTTTGTTGGAATGTGTTGCAAGGAATCAAGGGTACCTCGAACGTTAATTTTAAATTTTGATAAACTTAATAGTAATGTTAAGGGAATGTTGGAGTAATCTGTTAGTAATGTTGTGAACTGATAAGTTATTTTATAATATAATAATGTGATAAAAGTATTACCTTAAGGTAATCGTAATAAATGTGTAAGTATTATAGTAGTATATCGTATGCATCAGGTTGATTGCAGGTTAAGAAGATTCCAAGGTGGGGAGAACCACGATGCTGCGGACAGCATCATTTCAAGGTGGGGAGAATGTGACGTTCCAGCACAGTATACGCCCCCAGGACGTATATTGTACTGCCACGTCACGCGTACACGCCACCCCGATTGACGTGTACGCCAACGTATAGCCAAGTGGGTAGCCCTAGGGGGCAACTTGCTAAGAATGTGCATTAGTATTAATGTGCACATTTTCCAATGTACACATTAATGTGGGCACACATTTCCATGTGGCCACTTGATGCCAAGTGGGCCATACCCATAGGTGCAATTAATGTGCACATTTTCCAATGTACACATTCATTAATGTGCACACATTTCCATGTGGGCACATTTGGCCACCTAGGCCTTAAAGGCAAGTGGGCCCATTTCCAATTATCCCACATGCCAAAAGGGGATAATTGGAAACCCTAGCCAACCCCTTGTCTATATAGGGTTGGAAACCCTAGCCAACCCCCCCTTGTCTATATAGGGTTGGAAACCCTAACTAACCCAATTTTCGATTTTAGGGCTTCAGAGCTCTGTTTTGGCTGCCTCAACAGCCAAAACCGCATCCCAGACTCTGACTGGGAGGATTGCAACCTTAGTTTCTCTAGATTCGAGCGTTTCAGCAGGATGGTCGAGCTCAGGTCAGGAGGAGCCTCTCAAGGATCAGGTATTTGGCCAATTAGATAGTCTAAACCCTATTTTAGTCATTGTATCAGTAGGTTTAACCTATTAGATTGGCCATAGCAGGCCTCTAGATCCCTAGATAGCAGATTCTAACTAAAGAACCTAACTCTATGTTGTAGATTAGATTTAGTTCTTTAGTTCTCTGTGAAGTATATGGATGATGCATCTCTATGAACTCCTTGTATTGGGAAGGGGGGTAGAGACCTAAAGCTTTGTAGTTGATGCTCCTAGAGTAGCCTCTCTAGCACACTGTAGATGCGGCCTGTGCACAAGAGCCACACCTGGTTGTGGGTGAAGGGGCCAGACTGGCTTATAAGGAGGTTCATGTTCTGACTCTTGAACGACCCCTATGGTGTGTTAGTACTGCCGGGGGTCACTGTGACTAGGTCTAATGGCTTGCCACTGCGTGTGGGCAAGGCATGGGCTCGACACTCGTGAGGTGGTGAATATGACCTTCCATTGAGTTCAAGTCGGATACGGGCAGTGGCCCTCTAGTCACCTTGAGTCAGCATTGTAGATCTCTGGAGGGAGAGATCCCTACCTGCCCCATCGGAACTGGGGAGATGTAACCCAGGATATAGCCCCCTTGGCTATGCATCCGGCGGGCTACAGTCGGGTCCCAACACTTTTCAACCTACTCTGCAAAGTGTGCACAGGAGGGGCGGATGGAGTGGACAACCCTAGGCCATGTTCTTATGCCAGCCAAATCCATTGCCATGAATTCTGTCTGCAATGAACTCTGGAGACCCAAGCTTGTCAGTCCATCCCTGTGTCTGAGCCTTGGGTAGGATTCCCTATGTGATGTGCTGATCTTCGTCTATGCAGATATGTGGAGGACCATCCTTCGCGATGGTCATATGATGTTGATGTATGTGCTACTGACATGTATGTTTACGCTTCCGCAGCTAGGTAGGCCCTGAGGGAGACGGGGTGCAATGACCCTTCCACTCTTCCCACTGGAACCCGTTACGGTTGCAGTGTCATGTGGAGGGCCCTGTATTGGCACGGAGCTGGTATGGGGGATGAACTCCTGGTTGTATACGGTGAGTGCACCGTATACGAGTAGGGGACGTCACAGAAAAGCTGCTGATAATTGTGGTTGTGGCCAAAGTGCTCAAATGGGCAGAGGAAAAATGGGTGTCTTATATTACTGTGATGTTCAATAAGATACTGGTGGAGGGATTCCCACAAACTTGGCAAGCTAATAGGATTGTTCCAGTTTATAAAGGCGGGGATAAAGAGGTAGCGAGCAATTACAGGACTATCATGGTAAGTAATTCATGGGCTAAGCTCTTTGCAAACATAGTTGAATCTAAATTGAGTACGTGGGCTGAGGCAAATGGAGTCAGAGCACATGGACAAGCTAGATTTAGACCTAAACATTCTACCATAGACCAACTGGTTACATTGAGAGCAATTGTGGAGAGCGCCAAAGGTAAAAAGAAGCCTGTTTTTATTGCATTTATTGATTTTAAAACTGCTTTTGATACCGTGCCGAGAGGAAAGTTATGGGATAGATTGGAAGCATTGAATGTTCCAGTTACCATCAGACAAGCTATTAAAGTTTTGTATGAGCAAGTGCTGGTAGAGCTTCGTATCCCTGGTCAGAATGTGCCAGTGGAAGAATAGCAAGCAACATTGGCGTGAAACAGGGCTGCCCATTGTCCCCCACTCTATTTGGGATTTTTATTGATGAATTAGAAGATTGGATTGTCTTCCATGGTGGTGCTGGATCCCCACTGCTGGCATATGTCATTGCCATCCTTTTATATGCAGACGATGTGGCTTTGTTGGTGCGAACAAAGCTGGATTTGGAAAGGCATCTTGAGGCCCTATCAACCTTTTGCGCAAAGACAGGTATGATGATGAACACTACGAAGACGAAGGTTATGATTGTTGGCACAAGGAGCAAACACGATTTCACTTACAGAGACATGCCATTGGCAACGGTAACCTCTTTTAAGTATTTGGGAATTATTTTTAGTAGCAATTATTTATGGGATGAATGCATAGAGCAGCTGTGACGCTCCCTGAACATATACGACGCTCGGGCATATACGTAGGGGAACTTTCCCCTCCCATGGCAACTATCTCGCCATGAGCAGGGCCCTCCGTCTAACTCGGGCCATCTATAGAGAGATGCTTGAGTGAAGGACACAGAGGGGTCATTCGGCCCACGCCTTCAATGGGGCTCCTATGTCGCGGAAACGTGAATACAAGGTTAGCATACAGCATAATCATATCATACATACCACCACGAAGGGCGGCACATCCATCCAACTGGTAACAAGAACGAAGATGCATTTAATACTAGAGAAAACACCCAAACCCCTGGTTCTATCCCGGCTCAGACTCCAGTGAGGATCGACTGACGGCTAGGTGTCAAGAGATCAGCAGACCGAATCTTGGCATGGCGTTGGCTGGCATAGAACATCGGCTAGGGTTGTCCACTCCATCCGCCCCTCCTGTGCACACTTTGCAGATGAGTCGAATCATGCATAGCCTTCCGGAAACGCAGACTCAAGGTATCACCCTTCAAGCCTACTCCAGGGTTCATGACGCCCCGGTCCGATGAGGCAGGTCAGGGAAGTGTCCCCTTCCAGGATCACAGTGGTTCCATGGGTGAGCTAGAGAATACGTGCCGCATCAGCGACCCCCGCATCCATACCCGACTTACTCACCCTAAATCTACTCAAAGTACAGGGTGCCCCATACGGGTCACACCTCTGCACCCAGGGAGTGTCAGACCCATACCCGGCCCCCTACGTGACCGGCTATTAGGCCTAGCCCACTGTAGGAGTCCCAGGAGCCTTGTATGTTCGTGCAAGACCCCACCCCCACTTCACCACTGCATCCCTTCTCTGGTGCTAAGCCATTCCATAGCATCCACGACTCGATGGTCTCTTGTGCACAGGCCGCTAAAATTGGGAATTAAAGGAGCTACTAGGAGCATACTAAAGCATGAAGCACAGAGGTCTCTACCCCCCTCTAATCCCTGCTTTACGGAAGACTAACAGAGATACTTTCATAGATTCATCCATCCATTCATAATAACCATAATCCATAATTGAAATGTAAATCCTAAATATCAAAGAAGGGTTAATCCTAAGTAAGAACAACCAGAGAAGACTCAAAGAACTTAACTGGAGCGCTAGCCTTAAAGATATCAACTAGATTATCTACTAACCCGAGTTTCGACTTGATCCATTGTCATGAGGCGCCTCCATCTCTCAGTAATCTGGTGTTCAGCAACAACTGGGGTGTTCAGCAACAGTTCCAGGTACTTGGGCGCTCAGCTGCTCCTCTTCCTGGCTCGATTTTGGGGTGAAATGGGGGTAGCGATCCACCTTGATGGCCCAAGTTAGCATTCCCATGCTGGCCAATCGAGTTTGACCATGTGGCACCTTCCCAAGTCATCAATTAAC
The DNA here is from genome assembly GCA_021234155.1 of Isoetes taiwanensis. Lineage (NCBI taxonomy): Eukaryota > Viridiplantae > Streptophyta > Lycopodiopsida > Isoetales > Isoetaceae > Isoetes > Isoetes taiwanensis. The sequence continues at coordinate 17,990,669 of JAJEKV010000010.1, read as the reverse complement.
TTAATTAAACTAATTAGATATTAATTCCTTAATTATAGGTTATTATCCTTAATAATTGATTTAGCATAGCTAACTTAATCCCTTTTAGGTCAACCCCCTAGGTTACAATACCCCATGGTGGCGTACCTTTACTGGGTGACATGTTAGTATATTTATACGTATACCATATAAATACTTGGAACGTCACATTCTCCCCTCCTTAGAAATTATAATGCTGTCCTCAGCATTAGGGTTAGTCAAAATTATCGAAAATTACATTATGAAGGAAGGTAATTCCTTATTTCCGAAGGTAATTCCTTATTTCCGAAGGTAATAACATTAAAACTTAAAGTTTGAAACAGTTTAAGCACCGAGGTGCATTTCACATGATCATCACAAGAAAAGAGTTCAAGGACTGGAGTCCAATATCACATCAGAGTAACAAAAAGATAAGACATGTAGACAAAATAAAGCTGGAGAAGTCGGGCTATCAACAACCCTCTATGCATGGGCAGGTCACGTACTGCTCACTGGCCTGCACATGTCAATACATCAGTTTATATAGATAAGATAAATAGGTTGTGGTTGAAGGGACCACCCCCTATATGAAATAAAAGAAAAACTAGGGAACCTATCATGCGTATGGTTCGCAGTTCATTGCGGCGTAAGGAATGGTCAAGTTCCTATTATAGCCGAGATGAACGCGGTCTATCAACTAGATGCTTTCCAAGCAATTCGCGGTCATGTCCACATTGACAGTACACCACGTCCTAGGGAACACGAAGGTGATCCCATCATCGGTAACTATTATCAACCACGATGCATCTACCCCTCTACTGCATGATTCTCGGCGAATCAAGCCTTCAAGCTTACCGCCGGGAGCGGGGTTGATAGCATCGTTGATGGTGCGGCCCTGAGATTCTCGCATGAAGTCCGGATAGTGCTTCTCAAGGTCTATCTTCATCATCCACGTAGCATCCTCTGCTGGCAAGTGTTTCCACTTAACCAAGTATTGTAGCATTTGACTCCTTCTGGTCTGCTTATAGGCCCGATCAAGAAGAGCTTCAGGCACTATATCTAGATGCTCTTCCGTCATTTCGAGAAGGGTGGCTGTATCCAAGATCTCCTCTGGATCTGGGGTGTGTTGTTTCAGAAGACTCACGTGAAAGACCTTGTGGATCTTCAAGCGGGGTGGCAAGTCCAAGCGATATGCCTGTTCTCCAACACGCTCAATGATTTTGAACGGCCCAGCCCATCTGGGTGCTAGCTTCTTGCAGTTACCAATCTTAAGCTTGGCTTGTTTTACCTTAATCTTAAGCCAAACATATTCACCCACCTGGAAGACTCGTGGGGTTCTGTGCTTATCCGCTACACTCTTCTGACGACTGCGTGCAACCAGTAAGTAACCACGAACTTCTTCAACCAAAGCTTGCATTTCCAAGAGGAGTTGTTGAGAAACCTCCACTTTAGAAACGGGGTTATGCCGTGTCTGGAGTAAGGCATTGATAACCATAATTTATCATGAAGGGAGACATTCTGGAAGATTCCTGTTTCATGCTGTTATAGGCAAATTCGACCAGATAAATATAGTCAGCCCATTGTGATTGCTTACTCCACACATAACTTCGTAGCATGTCCTCTATAATACGATTGGTACGCTCTGTCTGACCATCCGTCTGAGGATGATATGCCGTACTCATAGCAAGCTTGGTCTGGATGGTGGCAAAGAAATCTTTCCAGAATGCACTTACGAATTTGGGATCCCTGTCGGATACAATAACTCGTGGCATTCCGTGCAATCTGAATATCTCCTTTGTAAATAGTAGAGCGGTATCAAAGGCTGTATCCGTGGTATGACATGGCAAGAAATGCTGGGGAAAGGGACGTCTGTTTTGGCGTCACGCTATTTTGGACGTAGGAGTCATCTTTAGCCTGAGCTTTCTTTGGCACATGATTTCTTTAGCTCTGTCTGCTATATATCCCTGTAGCTTCCAAGCAATTCTCATCGGCGTTTCCTTTGAGCTGAATTCTCCTCATTCTAGTGTTACCCTACAGCTTATTTTTTCATTCAGGTACTGCTCTCTGACTGCTCGAGATGGATTGGGCTCAGAATTACCAGCTCCTTTGGGGATCACGGTATTCTTGCAGTCTCGATCCCTTAAAACCAATGAGCATTTACTCGTGCTTGACCAATGGGCATTTACTCGTGCTTGCTTGGCTTCTGCTCTCAAAAAATTTTTCATGCTAGTCTTTCCTGTTTTATGATGCTCGCTGATCCACTTTTTCTGTTATCTGCTCTATCCTTTTCTGTTTCGCCATGTTCTTCTACTCTATCCTTTCTGATTCGCCATGTTTTTCTATTATCTGCTCTAACCTTTTCTGATTTGCCCTGTTCTTCTGCTTTATCCTTTCTGAGTCTATCTTTTCTGATTCGCCATGTTTCTGATTCGCCATGTTCCTCTGCTCTCCTTTGTTGACCAGCAGCGGGATGCTTACCTTCGATCTTTCCCTTGTTGGTTTGTCGGTTTCGATCCCTCCTGCTCGGTTTGGGTCTGTTTATCTGCTCTGATTGTGGGATTTCGTCATGTTTTTGCCTCAAGACCCTGTTTCCGGTTGCTTCTCATCTCCTTTTGGTATCTGGCTCATGGGTCTTAACTTCTTTCCTTCCCAGCTCGTGTTCCTTCCCCTCTCATCGCTCTGAAGCCCGATCCGGGTTTCTTCATAACCAAAGTCCCAAGTTTGGGCGGTTCTGCTCAATCGGCGTGGCCGGACCGAATCGGCTGCTTGGGACTGTTCTTTTTACCTGGGGATCTTTGGGTGCGGGTATCCCGATGAAGTCGGGTGGTCAGGTGTTCTTGTGTCCGGTATCCGGTCCCCCCCCCCCTCCCTCCCTTTTCTTTTCCGTGATTTCCTTTCCTTTTTCCTAGGTAGTTTGGTTTTGCTATGGTTATGGTTTGTTAACCACCTAGTGGTTAACATTGTGCATGCACATGTTAGGTGTCAGTGGTGGCAGACTGACACTTGGCATGATTAGGTTAACATAAGTGTAGGGATTAGATTTAGTTAGATGTACGGCTCGGATTTGCGGTCTACACTATATTAGACCGGAGCCTCTTCAGATATACTCAGGTTTATCTCATATTTGGAGAGCCTCATTTGGCCACGTTCCCCTTCATTCTTTGTACATATTTGTTTGTCTTGTTCTTGTTTTGTGATCATGAGCATGGCAGCTTTAAACATCCGCAGATCATGGATTTGCTTTGTTGCGTGGTGTATGCCAAGGATCCAAACATTGGCGCCGTTATGCCGGGTTCGCTCGTGATCACTTTCTTCACCCTTGCTGTGTGCTGTTGTCTTGCTGCTCCTATTCTTTCCCGTTTTGAAGACTTCTTGTATACTATTCTTCCCCTATTAGGTTACCTTCGTTTGCCCAACCAAGTCGATTTATGTATCCTTGGAGGCCTTTGTTTTTCCAACCAGCTGATGATCCTGCCAGCTGATCAAATTTAATTTCGTAAATCTGTTTTCCAGACACTGTTTTTCAAGTGCAGCAAGCACAGTTTGCAGTTCCAGGATTTCTGGAGTGGTGACAGCACTCCCCTCTGCACAATTTTCAGAAAAATCAAAAGATTGATCATTTTTATCTCTATCTGCTCATTTTTTATCTCTATCTGCTGCCAAATTGTCAAAAATATCATGATTCTCTTTCTTATCCTCTGTTTTATCTCAGAAATCGTGCTTCTGCACACCCAAAAATATCCACACGATGCTACATGAATGTTTCTCTCATCTGCCTCTTCAAATCTCACGTTTTTCACGAAGTTTCTTCTTCAGATTATTTGGTAGAGGGCCAGCACTTGGCTAGCCCCCTTTGAGCCCATAGTTCCTGCAAATACACGCACAGTTCAAAGTCTCTTGGGCTCCTGGTTTACCACAGAGTCGGGGCAGCATATATGACAAACAAGGATTTTTTCAAGCTGTTAGTCACACTTTGTCCCTGTCTGCACATCAAAGTGAGAAGCAAACGAATTTTCAATACAGCATGATCAGCTTTGGGGCGTTACCTCATTTTTACCTGCACAGCGTCCATTCCATTACACCGATATTCTATCTTCTTCAAGCTCTATCAAGTTATCCTGTTTTGCACCAAACCAAGTGAAGGAAAGGGTTTTCTTTCAGTATTTCGGCCTCCAGCTTGTCCATCTTCTTATTGAATTTTTTTCAAGAGAGCCAGCATTTCTGCTAGCCCCCACCCCTCTGCCTCAGATATACAGGCTGCAGAGCCATTTCTCAGTAAGCCATCTGTGAAGAAATTTTCGCAGTCTCAGGTCGGATTTATTCAGTTCCTTGGTCTGGATCATCTGCACACAAACAAAATCCTTTCATCAGTCAAGAAGATTCACTTCGAACATCTTTGTCCACCAACTGCCTATCTATTCAAATCAGCAAGCACGTTCTGCAACAAAGTTTTTCAGCGAGCATCAGGTCGGCTTCATCAAACCCCATATCTTTTTACTCTCCATCCTGCAAAGGTGAAGCAATGGCAGTCCCTATTCTTGCAAACACCGCCATCTATTTTTTCTACAAAACTCTGTTCCATCACTTCCGGCCAGCTCCCATCCATAGCAGCTCATATTTCGGCATCATCTCAGCCCTACCAGATTAGTACATTCCAGCTTGCATCTATGTTAAGCAAGACGCGGCTATTTCGCCTTCAAATCCGGTTGCCCACAATCGAAGGTCGGCAATCCTACAGAGCATTTTCGGCTAGGGTTGCAGCTCAGGCTAGGGTTTTTTCCAACGGCTGTGATTTGGCCGCCTGTATCTATGGCCCAGATGAATTTGACGTTTTTATGGCTCCAGGCCGTCGACGCTTCAATTAAAATTGCTTCACGCGGCGTCGGCGTCGACGCTTCAAATTAAAATTGCTTCACGCCTGCTCTGTTTGTGCTCACGGGGTGCGTGCCGTGGACCAGCGAAGATATCTTCCACGCAACGTTGACCCACGCCGTTATTTTTGGTTGCCCACGCTTGCCGTTATTTTTGGTTGCCCACGCTTGCCGTTGCTCACGGGCCCACGCTTGCTTGTACCCACGGGGTCACGCTCCACGCCACTATTTTTGCTGGCTGATAACCGCCCACGGACACGCTAATTAAAAAGCCACGCTCCACCCACGCTTTGTGCTCCAAATCCATGCTTTGCAACATATTGTCACGCCAAGTCCACGCTCCACCCACGCTTTGCAAACTATTGTCACGCATAGCCACGCTTTTTATGGCTGATCACGGGGGAAGCTTTTTTGGTGCTTACATTTTTAAAGACCCTCTAATTAATTTTTCAAGTGAACTTTTGGGCACTATATGATAAAATAGACTTACCCATAATATAAGGGGATGGTCTTTATGTTTTTGGCCCATGTTCCTATGATCTATGTTCTCATCGACATTCATTCGGATCGTATTCGTCCTCAACGCAATCATGAAGATCCCCAACCATTACCATCCTTTTCGCCCCTAAAATTTTTTTGGCACCATATTGTAATTGTCGGACTTGTCTTATAAAAGTCTGTACATGTTTTTGTGCTAAAAAACTTTTAGGGGGAGGCAGTGTTAACCACCTAGTGGTTAACATTGTGCATGCACATGTTAGGTGTCAGTGGTGGCAGACTGACACTTGGCATGATTAGGTTAACATAAGTGTAGGGATTAGATTTAGTTAGATGTACGGCTCGGATTTGCGGTCTACACTATATTAGACCGGAGCCTCTTCAGATATACTCAGGTTTATCTCATATTTGGAGAGCCTCATTTGGCCACGTTCCCCTTCATTCTTTGTACATATTTGTTTGTCTTGTTCTTGTTTTGTGATCATGAGCATGGCAGCTTTGCAGCATCCGGCAGTCATGGACTGCTGTTGCAGGGTGTATGCCAAGAATCCAAACATGGTTTTTTAATGTTTTTGTGATGTTTATTTGGGTCCATAAGGGGTGAATGGTTTTGCTTTTTGTGTATGTTGTTATGTATGGTTCGGTTTTGTTTTTTCCAGGTTATGTGTGTGATCTTATGAATTTTTGCATTGCGCATTCATATTTGTTTTCACTAAGGAAATACTTGATTACGGAACCTATGGCTAGAATGTAGATGCTCATATCAATGCATTAGCTCTTTGCTCGACATCTAATCACTTGTCTCTTCATTTATTGTTGTTATTCTGATTGTGTTGCCCCTTTTTTGTTCTTATAGTGTAGTTTATTAAGCCTATGTGTGGACAATTGCCATTATGATCTATATCTCATGGAGGTCTGTGGGGGGTTTTTTGCCTCGATAGAGTCGGTTTGGGATTTGTTTCGATTCTTTTTCCTTTTTCGCCTTGGTTGTCGATGGTGTGTTTCTTTTGTTGGTTTCGATGGTGTGTTTCTTTTGTTGGTTTCGTTGTTGTCTTTTCCTTCCTATGTTTGTTCTGGTATTTTTTATATTTTTGTTCATGTGGTTCTTACTCCCCTTTCTTTCAGTGACCATGTGTGCTCAATCTACTCTCCGGAGCTTTACTCTGCCCACCGCTGATACCGAACGTACCTCCCCCTCCTTTGCCCGCCGTCATACCACCAAATATCCCTGTTCCACCTGACCCAACACTTTTCTTACCCTTTCCGGTTGAGGGCTATGACCCTAATCTTTGCGTTGCTTTCAATCCCAACCATTTGTTTTGGTCCCTTGACTGTCTGCCCCCTACATCGCACCAATCTTCATTTGTTCTTTCTTTAATTTAGTTTAGTTTGCTGACGCAGGCTTCTTTCTCCATGTTAAAACCTGTTGTGCTAGCCCACATCTGAGATTCGGTCCCATCTATTTGTGATCCATCTGCTCGGCCGGACTGGAGTACTTTTTGTTATTTTAAGATCCTTAGAGTTTCTAAAACGCAAACTGCTTTAGGTCTCGGACCCTGGAGCCTCATGTTCCATAACTCTGCTAGGTTAGACATTGCCTTTATCTGTTTGCCTAAATGTATCCCTTGAAGTTCTAAATTCTCTGAGCAGCATACCCAACCGGAGCCTTGTTCCAACTTATTTTTCCCCAATCTGTACCGTGTACACCCTTGTTTCTATCCATGTATGAATCTTATGCTTAAAGCAGGTTGGCACTGGATTTGTTGCCCTGGATTTGTTGCCTACGCACAGCTTGATCGACGTTTATCACTCTTTCTGACTGTACATCCTTATTTGTATTCTTCATCAGTTTACGTCAATTACACTTATACTAATTTGAATGTTGAATTTTGATTGCAGCATCTCTTTGTTACTTAACTTCATATTATGCAGAAGCCCAGTGTTCTAAAGAAAGTCACGGTTTCAAATAGACTTTTGGAACTTTTAGAAAATCATTTTGTTGTGTAGGTGGCTAGAGTTCAAAACCTCATCAAAGCAGTCTCACAACTTCTATCTTGAGTAACCATCCTCAAGAAAGCAATGGGTAAGGTTTGTGAAAGTTTTTACCTTGTTTGCCTTGACAAAAGCAAAAGATTGCCTTGCGTACCTCATCATGCACCGTATGGTATCTGGATCATATGCAAAAGCTAAAGATTGCCTTGCGTGCCTCATCATGCACCGTATGGTATCTGGATCATATGTCTTGCTTGTTTGTCTTGTTCTTGCTTCTAAAATGTTTATATTTCATATGTGCAAATTTTTTGTTTCTAGTTCCAGTTCCAAAGTGGTTTGTCTGGATTTCACATCCTTAAAGCAGCGTGTCGTGTTGGATCATAGCAAAAGCTTTTTCTCGCTCTATTTGTCTTGTTCTTAGCCTTTATAAGATTTTCGTTCCAGGTGCGAAAGTTTCTTCGCTTGAATTTGCTAGGGCCTCGGTCAAGTTATGCTTCTTTTCTTGTAGGTTGATGCATGGGGGGTTGGTTATGTTCGAGGTCTTAAAAGGATGAATTACGAGGTCTTAAAAAGATGTTAAAGGGATAATTACGAGGTCTTAAGAGGATGGTTACAATAGTTTCTATGTTGAGATTGATTACTCTCGTCCTTGCCTCCTTTTTATGGGTTCTGTATTGAGATTGGTCCGTCTAGTTCTTGCCTCATCTTTCCCTTGGTGTGACGCCATGCTTAGGTCAATTGTGCCCCTTTTTATAACATTAAACCTTTTGTTATAAACATTATAATAAGGGATCCTTGTGCATAATCACTCATATATAATAGAGTGTCATTTTTTGTTTGAAAATATTTGTTTGAGAGCTATTTATTTGAAGAGCGCTCCTGCTGACACGTATGTGCAACTCAACTTTTTATTTGCACTTCTCATTTTCATTTGCACTTCATTAGTTTTGAAGACCCCTTTCTTGCTCTGCAAGAAATCACTCCTGTAAACCGGAACCCGAGGGGTTCCCAAATGGATCTGATCGAATAATTGCTGGGAGGTCCAAGATTAAAATGCGCCCAAAATACTCTGTCTGCTTGAATCACAGTACAATTTCCTAAAAACAAAGGAAAAACTCCGGCGCCCAATAGTCGTCTTCTCCATTTTTCAAGCTTTTCATGCCTTTCGATCCTTTCCGACCCTTCGGAAGCAATTATGTTTTTTATTTCTTCACCAAAAATGTGCTTTTCGATGGAAACCCTTTCCAAGCTGTTGATCGGAAGGCTTGAATCCAAGCAATCAAACATGGCAGAGTAGTAATGCAGAGCTTCAGCAAATCTTTCTAACATGGTGGATCCGTTGTGGTCTGATGGGCAAAATCAAGTGGGCTTCTTACGGATTTCAAATGCGCGGGTCAGCTGGAAATTTTGGTAAGATGGAATTGAATTTGTACTAGAGGTTGAAAACTAGCATTTTCGCTACTGGACTTGGCGATAAATAGTCTAAAGTGAGAGTGAAAAGACGCAGGGTAGATGGGCCAGTTTTTCTTTTGTTAGAGGGACCCATTCCTGCTGCCTTCCTCTCCGATGAAGAAACTGAAAACAAGTATAAATAAACTACACTAAAATTTGGGAGAAAGAACCCTATTCTTCTTCTCAAATTAAGCAAACCCAAATCAGAAATAAAGCTTAATCCAGAAGATTGCAATGATTTGGGTCCGGAATAAAGGTGAAAAGCAAAAGGCCAGGCAAAACACGGCAGAAGGAAAGCGCCAAACCCACATTTATTATGTAACATACGGCTTACATAATTAACATACGGCTTACACACGACTTACACCGCTTACACAATAATACGACTTACACACGGCTTTGGAATGTGAAAAAGCGAAGAGTTTCAGACGAAAAAGCGAAGAGTTTGGAAGGGGAAACTTCCAGTCGCAGGGAGTTTCCGGAAGAAACTGCCCTAGCGGCGCCGCCGAGAGCGGCGCTGTACTATTTTCGAATCACAGGGAAATTAGCATGATAACCCACAAGGAAAAGGGGGAGGTGTTGCAATACCTGGAATAGCAGCTCAGGACCCCTTGGTAGCTCTGCTACAGATTTGATTCCTCATTCAAGAATGTAAATAAATTCGTCTTTATTTTTCTTTGATATCTCTACTTTAATTCTGCATTCTACCCTCTTTCAAGCTTTTTCTTGACTGTTTAGACTCATGTTTTTGCATGTTGCCAAGCTTCTAGACATTGCAGCACTCTTGGCAAAACAGCCCCTTCAAGAGTTTTAACCCCAAATCTGGTGAAGTGAGTGTCTCATAGGGACACATTGTGGTATTGAACCCGCTTTGGAAAGTGTGTGTGTGTTTGTACAAAAGTTACTCCATAGCTCAGTCATCAAGTATGGCAATGCTTTTAATGTGGTTTTGAAGGATCAAACCCTACTAGCAGTTACACCAAGGGATTCCTACTAATGCTTCAGCAAATGCCCTTGGTCAAGATGAAACTCCATAGATGAATACAACTTTTACACCATCAAATACAGTCAAGGAACTTCCAAGGAGCATAGGGCTTTGGCAATTCCTTTAAACGGCAAACTGGGAAGTGACATTATCAATATCAAAACTATGAAAGCTCTATAACATATGGTGGCTATGTACAATTTAGTACTCCCATGTGGAAACCCCTAGCTTTGCAAACCGGTAGACATTATCACTATATTTTTTTAAGGGGATTATTAAATTTTATTAATTAGGTCTTAGTGTCACTAATAAACAATAGAGGTGGTATATTCTGAGTCTAACATATATGTGCTCTATCAAAATAACCCTCCCATGTTTTGCAAGTAGCAATATAATGGAAAATAAGTAGTTGAAACACTTTGACCACATTGATATGGTAAAGCTCTCCAATGGGTACCTATATCTTTTGGTCAATCCCATATTCACGTCAATAAAGCTGCATATATGCACACATAGGTAAGTATCTTATATGGTAACTAGAAAAGGTGCCCAGCGTTGCTGGGCTATTCGTCGGGTATAATTTAAAAAAATAATTAAAAAAATGGTGGATATATTTTACTTGAGAAGGCTTGTGTTGAATAGTGAGAAGGGTTGTGTTAAATGTGGAGCGAATATTAATGGTGGAATCTTGAGAAATTTTTGTTTGTGCTACTCTTGTACTAAGACATGATGCAAGAAGACATGATAAGAAGTTTGAAGGAAGACCGCATTGCCATACACTTATAGGCATATTTATGACTAACACCAACCAAAAATATATACGAAATATTATATAGACCATGTAATACCCTTGCACTTCGTTCTCACCTTCGAAATAAATATAACTTTTAGAATGTATAGGGTGAAAATGAGAAAAGATTTCCCCATTGGCTCCATATCAATGGACTTGTGGATGAGAGTTGTGACAAATTCAAGTTCGGAATCCAATTAGAAATCCATGTCATGGGGACCAGACAATTATAGAAAAACTCTGGTGCATATAAGGACATATATATGTATATAGTTCAAGCCAAAAAAAATCCCCCTCCATGTCATGCACCATGTTCATATGGCTAAAACTATGTAAACCCCCTTGGTCCAAACGTCATCAACACATGCTTAGCTTTGAGTCTTCCCGTCCTTCAAAATTTGATCAAGTTGCCCAGAAGCACAAATGCTCTTGCACAAGCAAATTACCTGCAACAACATGTTTAGGTCAATCACAAAGAATTTTTCGGTATATATACTGGCATATACTCGAAATATGCCTCTTACACACCGAGGGTTTGCATTTTAGGGGCACCTCGGCAACACAGAATATCGTCACACCAAATTTTCTCAATGCTATATCTTCCATATCTCCTTCGACATGCGAAGGTCGAGCTGATAGCCCAAAATGAAGGCTACATGATGACTTTGCAATGTGAACATGAGACAGGCCTCAAAATATGTAAGTCGATCCAAATCCACAAATAAATGCTCTAGGTATATATTTTTTTATTTGATTGAGTATAGGTGATGTGGTAGAGTAGCACTAATCTAAATGCCAATATGCATAGCTCGAGACTCTTTGAAGCGAGTGCAATGCCTCAAAAGAGCTCCTTGGAGCATTGCTCCTACACAAAGGTATAGAATATCTAATGGATTTGCAATTAAGTCTTTAATATAAGCTGAATTGTAGGGCACAATGCCAAATTTGAATTAATGGTTTTGAATTAATGGTTTAGGGCTGAGGTAAAACAAATTCGACATCCAAGTTTAGTTGTGTTGTGTAACAAGGATAAATTTCTTTCTTGGCAATTAACTTTACACTAAAATCTAGATACACCAACATTGCACAACAAAACTATCAAGGAAACCCGCCCAATCGGTGTTGCTTGTTCCTGATTACTTGAAATGTTCCATAGCAAGACCTCTTAGACCATCACTGATAAACTATGGAAGACCCATCAAAATCTTGCCCCCTTGTTGAACCCTCAAATTGCTACAATTGGATTTCACTAATAGATTTGTATGGTCAAAAACCCAACATCGTGTATATTTTAGACTTAAAACTGTGAGTAAGCAGATACTCAGCGTGAACAATGGAGCATTGCCTCCCCCCGTTGAAAATGTTTTTATAACCAGCTTCTTTTGTTCTTTAATGTCCACTTAGAAAGCATATCAATAGCGTTTACCTGTTCAAAGACTTAAATCATAATGTAAGGCGGAAGTATAGTTACCAAAGAACTATTTTAATGATAATGCTGATGAAGCCAAAGACCCATTAGAGCTACAGAAACTGGCACTCCTGTGGCTGTATCTGTCTCAACAGCTTCATCATCCGATTGGCTAAATGATAATCTACAGGCAGACTAAGCCCATGCTCGTACATGTCCCAAGTTAAACATGACCTATGCATTTTGTTGCAAATGAGCACAAGCATAAGCTTCAGCAGCTTGTTCCAAATCCTTCCCAATATCCTGCAAACACAACAGGAAAATGGAAAGCCAATAGTTTGGAACATCAAATGATTAATTTGTTTCTTTACAAGCTATAGTTTTGGCAACAATCATGGCCAAAGTAGTTAAAGGGAAGAGATGGGAGTCTTTCTCTGCAATTTGCAGGGAACAAAAGTCTAGTGCTTTCTTCAGGTTGGAACAATCTGGCTGCATTGATGCTACACCATATATTAGAAGACAAGGTTTGGAATGTGCTGAAGTTAGCGTTCTTGATACTTTGTTTCTACTTCATTGCTACTGTGTACTGGATACTTGGATATGCATATATGAGCAGGAGGCAGTTTTTGAGTTGTGATAATGTGCCCATGCTTTGACAAGTTCCATAGCAGTTCCATCTGAAATTTGATGATTGCTTGTTACAGATATGGCTCTCACCACTCTCAGCATACCCAAATATTATAGCACTCCACGACACCGTGTCCCGATACATCATCTTGTCAAAGACCCTACAAGCACCTATCATGTTGCCACATTTGGCATACATATCAACCAAGGTTGTTGCCACCAGCATATCTGATTCATGACCATCCTCTGCAAGAATCTCTGTTTTTTCCCTTCTGCAGAATCTCTGTTTTTCCCTTCTGCAGAATCTCTGTTTTCCCCTTCTGCAGAATCTCTATTTTCCCAAAGTTCATATCAATTTGTCTTGTTGCAGAATTAGCATATGCCTTTATTGCTGCAACATAAGTTTGAACATTTGGCGTGATTCCTTCTTCCTGCATGCATTCAAATATTTGTAGTGCCAATATGCACTGCCCATTCTCTGCATATCCAAAAATCATTGCACTCCAGGACACTATATTATGATATGGCATCCTATCAAAAACCTGATGAGCACGTGGCATGTTCCCACATTTGGCATACTTATCCACCAGGCTGCTTGCCATCGTTGTCAGGCAAGCTTCTTAGTTCCAGAGATTCATACAAATAATAGGGTATATTATGAGAAATATTTTTTGAAATAAATATTGACAACATGTTGCATGTTGATGGGGATTTGTACCACTTGAATGTGTTTTCAGCACCAACCAATGGAGCTAAACTTTAGTTTAAAATGCCTTTATTGATGCCATAAGGGTTCAGGATGGCCTTATCTTCTGCATGCTTTCAAAAAATTCATAATAAATGTAAACAACGTTGCTTCCAGCATATCTCAGTGCTTGACTTACCTTTATAATCTATGTTGATTCTTATCCAAGGCCATCTAGCCTCTAAATGATACGGAGCTGTTTTATTAATAAACAATATCCAGCATTTCTCATTATTAGCATTGATTCTAATTGCAATTATCTGATGTCATTTGACTTATGTGTTGCTTTCATGATTTTACAAATAACATGAAATAAAAGAAAAAGATCAACATATGCATAAAGGAAAATGCCACTTTCTGCATTTTCTTAAGAAGTGCAGGTAAGATAACCATACCTGAAAGCCTTCTTTCACTGTATCAAGTTGTCTAATAAAATCAAGATTTGGTCGTCTCCATCTTCTAGGATCCCAAAGAATTGTGCTATTGAATCCAAATCCTGACATATCAACATGAAATCTTCGCAACCTTTTGCTTTTCTCATTTGTATGCCAGCCAATCACTGTGTTCCCTTCACACACTGGGCCTTCTAGAATAGCCTTAGACTTGCTCTGTGCCAACATTCCTACTGGCCAGGTCCCAAAACGCCTGAGGCAGAAAGAAAGCATTTTCATCATAGCATTACAATAAGCGACTTCGTAATACTCAAAGCGACACTGCAGTTTTTGTAAGGTTCTGCAATGGCATCATTCATAACTCGATGTAAAACAAAATGCAAGAAAACTTAAATTTTCCCACACGTACCTTGCTTAGAGCAACAAGCAAACAAGCCAGATAAGTTGTGTTGCTGCTGATCCCACCTGAGAAAGGAAAGACGAAAAGCCTTCCAATGCAAATGACAAGACGCATAAAGCACGGGATCATTATTCCTTCCAAATAAATGGAAGAATCTTTGTTCATCATAGATCATATGCTTGTAATAAATCCCCCTTTGAATTAACAAGAAAGATTCTTATCATCTCTTGAATCTGCTTTGAGAAAAGGAATTGTCATTTCGATGAAATTTAGGACAGGGCAAATAAGCATGTTCTTGCTCTAAAATTACGTGATCCCTTTTGCTGCATCATCCAGCCATGCTCGTTTTCTCATCCATGTCAGTAATGTGGCATACAGTAAGCATATACAAGAAACATGAATCTGCATTCTTTTTTGAAAGCTCTAAATGAATCCGACGCACTCAATATACAAAATTGCAAGCAGAAGTGCGAATTACCTTACCGTAATTCTGCGGGATCAGATGTCACGGAATCGCCAAAGCGATGTGCTTTACCTAGTCATCGTTTGATTTGTCTACGTTTCGTTGATTGAATTGTACCTGACTTCTTATTTTGTCGATATACAAGTGCCTCATGAGTATTTTGAAGAGCCATATTTTTGCCTGGCTGCCGAAACTTGCCATGACAGGCACAACTACAAGAAAGATTCTTATCATCTCTTGAATCTGCTTTGAGAAAAGGAATTGTAATTTCGATGAAATTTAGGAAGGGCAAATAAGCATGTTCTTGCATACAGGGAACCGCCAAAGATAAGAATGCCATAGATATTTCTCAGTGATAGAAGCAATGGCCCTCTTGATCTCAAAGCCATTAACAGAAACTGTAAATCCAACGAATGAAAATAAAGTAAAAAAATCCACGGCTAAAATCGCGCACAGACTATCATAAAACGCCATTATTATTATATATGGGTTCATATCCCATTGGCTACACAAATTACAACCTGCACACATTATGAGTGGGCCAAGGTTGAGTGGACCAAAAACTTGGCGGGGCTTTCAGATCCCATTGGCAACACAAGTTACAATCTACACGAATTACGAGAGTGTAGCTAATGCATAGTATTCATATTGCCATGGGCCTATCATTCACAGGTACAATATTAAGCTATGCCACGGACTGCCCACCGAAGGTGGGCAATTTCCTATGGAATTATACCATGTTACATTTGCACTACCAGGAATTATGACGGCAAGTAAAATCTTTATATATATTATAAAATTTTAGCATAAGTATGCCATGAATCAAACCCTAATTTAGACGGCTGAGATCATCTGAATGCATCTAAAGGCCGAGATTTATAGCACGGCTTCCCACCACCATGATTGATCATGCTTTCACCTCTTAAGGGGAAAGGGAAAAGGAAAAGGGAGGAAAGTGGAGAAGTGAAGGGCAAAAAGGTGCAGAAAAAAGGGAAAGAGGGAAAGGGGGAAAAGAAGGGAAAAAGCCATAGGAAAATATAAGGGGAAAGAAAAAGAAAAGGAAGGGAGAAAGGGAAGAGGGCAGAAGACACCAAGAAGAGGGGAATAGGGAAAGGGTGAGGACACGAGGAAAATGGAAGGGAAAAAAAGGCAGGGGAAAAAAGGAAGAGGAAAAAGGTTGCGAGAAGAAAAATGAAATGGCATGAGAAAAGGAGGGGGGGGAGGATACAAAACATCTTTCGTAACGAGTCGTTATGGTCAATATTCTTCTATTGTGCGGGCACTGAACACAAGACAAAAAAATGCAGGTTCAAATTCTGCATGTTCTAGCATGTATAGACGCGTTGGGGAAGAGAAACGTTCGCGGCGGCCTTGGCCGCCGCGATAAGTTTCTTGTATTATTAAACATTAATAACCAAAAGTCTTGGTGCATATTGTTGGACATTAATAACAAAAGGTCCTGGTGCATAGGTTGGTTGTGCCTAGGTTGAGTTTGGTCCGTCTAATCGACGCCTCCTCTTTCCCTTGTTGTATTGATGCCCATTGTGCCCTTTTATTTTATTTTTGTTATCAACGTTAAATTTTGTTTGTTATAAACATTATAATCAGAGGTCCTTGTGCATAATATTATTAAATATTAATAACAAGAAGTCCTCGTGCATATTATTAGCTATTACTAACACAAAGGTCTTGGTGCATAGGTTGGTTGTGCTTGGGTCTATTGTGCCCTATCCTCCCCCCCCCCGGAGCATTTTCTTGTTTGTGTTGTCTTTTCTGTTGGTTGCCTTGGATGTGCTTGAGCTTGGAGTCTAGAGTCAGTCCTTGTTTGCCTCGTTGCTTTCTTGGTTGTCTGGTTCTTGCATGGGTCGTGTTAGGTAATGGTATGCGCTTTCTTTGTTCTTTCAGCTTTTTGGGTTGGTCGGTTTATGGTGTCCATCCTCATTGTCTATATTTTTTCGTATCTAGATTATCCATCTTATGTGTCAGATCCTTTTTTGGCTTTCTTACTTGCATGTATTTGTAAATGTATAAATTATGGGTTATTGCTCATTTTTGCAGAGTCGTTTGGTTCTTTTCTTGGGTCAGTTTGCATTTAGCTTTGTATTCTTGCACTGCGACTCGCATGAAACCAACAAAGATAGATAGGCTTCTCATTCATCTCAGCAGATTTTCTACAATGGCGGACAGTGGATAGCCGCACACATGCGAACTACCCACAAAAAATAAAGGGAAAATCCAATTATATCATTTGGACCCCAAAACAAATACAATGCTAATAGATGAGTGGCTGATGTACCTGCCGAAAGCTTATCGCCGGGATTAAAAAACCCCGCCCTTTCGGGTTTTCGAGGAAAAACCCTAGTGATAAGCCTTCGGCAAGGGGCTTAGACAAACGTAAGGCATAGAATCGCTCCAAAAAATCCACGCATGGAGAAGTCAAAACGGATGGCGCTCGCCAACCTGTACCTGCACATCACCAACAACAAACGAGAAAACATACCAAAGAATAGCATCACCCAGTGGGTGGAAAAAAGCATCACCCACTGGGTGGAAAAACATGATAACAGAACTTGTACAAAATATAATAAACAAAGAAGGGGGGGAGGGTGGGTTCAAAGAGAATAAGGTAATCGGGCCGAAGAGAAGAGGCGCCGATGAAACGTCGATGAAGAACTCTGCAATAAGTAGCAAACGCCCAACCTGATGAACGGCCAAAAACGCATGCGACGCATGCATGCGACGCATGCAATGCATGCATGCTCGTCTTGAGCAAGAATGCCGATTCGCTACGCGAATTGCACTGCGACTCGCATGAAACCAACAAAGCGCCCGAATACCAAAGAACTTCCTTAACAAACTAGGATCGAGGACGAAGGCTAAAGGCTGAAAAAGGGCAGCATGAAAGCAACGCCAAATTGGCCAAACCAGGCAGGAAGAAGCCCCTCCCCTGCCTGGAAACAAATCAAAGAGAATAAGGTACTGCTGAGAGAAGAGGAAGCGCCGATGAAACGTCGATGAAGAACTCTGCAATAAGTAGCAAACGCCCAACCTGATGAACGGCCAAAAACGCATGCGATGCATGCATGCGACGCATGCAATGCATGCATGCTCGTCTTGAGCAAGAATGCCGATTCGCTACGCGAATCGACGACATAATTGTCGTGGTGGTATGTTTCCTTGGGTGGCCTATCTATCTTCTTGTCGCCTATCTTATTTCTTATTTACCTTCATTTAAAATTGACTAGTCCTTCTAGTTTTTAGTGGTGGTTGGCGTGTTTGATTTAGTAGGTTCGTCCTAGTGATAGTTTCTCTCTTTGATGGTCTATTTTAAGTCTTTTTGTTCTCTCTTTCAGATTTGAAGGTTTGAAACCCCATCTTGTTTTGTAAGTTACGTAGTGGGTAAAAGTAGGGTTGTTAGATGTCAGGTTTTATCAGAGTTGATGGTTTTTTCCTTTGGTGGCCTGACCAGGTATGGTTCCCTCCTTTTTGCAAATGTTGCGTTTACAGCCTTCGTTGGTTTTAGTTGCAGGGTTCTTGGGTGGAAAGCTTCGAGCTATGGTTCGGTTGGGGAGGGCATCTCGAGTAGATGCGGATAAGAATCATTTTTTGACTTGGTGACTAGAGGGGTCAATGTCGGACTGGCTTCTTGGTAGTTTTCCTCGTCTTGTCATTATGAAGGGGTGGTACCATCTCTAGTCGACATTGATGGGGATCGTTGTTAAATCTTTGTCCACAGGGTTCAACAAGGGACTAACTACTTTGTATGTTGCTTTTTTACGCCAAGTCAATTTTGCATTTAGTTGCTTCATTGCATTTTGGGCAATTCCTCACTATATCCTGTATTTAATCAACACATGCCGGCTGCCCCCTTTTGTTGACATTTTGGCACTTGACCTACGGACTTTAGCACGAGTTGTCGGGCGAGTCAGGTATTTCCAGTATCTTGAATATAACCTTCTCCATTTGGATATTCTGGCATTTTTCTACTAATGAACTATTGCATTCTTGCGGCATTGGTGCTTGTGACATTTAGTTGCAAATCTTCTTTTATATTCCTGTATATGGCTAGTTCCATGTACTTGTATTGACCACCTCGCCATGTGCCCCTTCAATTCTTTTGGTTCATTGGCTTCTTTCCATTGCCTTTACTCGTTCCCTTTACTATATGACGTCCATTATTCCCTTTTGTCGACCGTTGTTCCATTTGTCTCGTTGAGCTCTTATGGTCCCTTGAGTCCTAGCTCCTGCAGTCCGGGTTGTGCTTGAGTTGCTTCCGTACGTCATTATTTCTCAGCAGTAGTTTGTTCACTTGCGCATGCATGATTTATTCCTCTCACTCGTGCTTTTTCCCTGGTCTTTTCAGTTGTAGTTTGTTCGTTTGCCCAATTTATTTCCCTCGCCTTTCCATTTCACAACGGTTTTCTAGTGCCTCTTTTCTTCATCCCATTTCTCCATCCATTTCATTTGTTTTGCTTTCCTTTTTTGCTCTAAGATTCTTGAGCTTTGTTTCTAGGTGTGTGTATAGGTAGATAAGTGCATGCTTGTTTCTCATATATTCTCAATTGTTCTTTTGGATGCCCTTATGAGGGCCTATACTCTTCTCTTTTATCATTGATTCTTAGTTTCTCGTGAATGCCTTCGAGGGCTTTATTTGCTTTGGTGGCCCTAGCTCCTTTGTCCCAATTTGCTCTGTTCCTCTATTCCTAATCCCTTATTCCATCCAATTCATTATAATCTCACATTCCTTTCCTTTTTCCTTTTGCATTTTGTCCCTTTCCTCTTTGTTTGTTCATTTTATCTCTTGATACATCTTTATTGTCTTGACTCCCTCCTTTGCCCGCCTCTTGACTCATCATAGTGCTTTTTGCCCTGGTGGTGTCCATTCATTATGTTGTTTACTATATTGACCCCAGTTGTTTCATCCACCTTGCGTGGCCTTTTTTATTCTTGTTGGTCTCAGTGTTCGGTTTGCCCTCATCAACCAAATTTGCAAGTTGTTCACCAAGTTGTTCTCTGAACTCTGCTTCTTCCGACGATGTCATATAGCACCCATCTTTCCCCATCTTTCTCTCGCCATAATGGGTTCTTTGGTCCAGTCCTCTAGATTGTTCTTGAGTCTCAAGATCCCTATCGCTGTTTCTACGTTGAAAATTCGCTTGGATCGGTTATGCATGTGGGTATACATTCATGAAGTTTAGTCCTTGCTATTTCTTGTTGTTGCTCTATTTGTTCTTTTACTCCAATATTCTCATATGTTCTCAGCGGTTCTCATGGATGCCCTTATGAGGGCCTATACTCGCTCTTTCTCATAGATTCTTAGTGTCTCATTAGTGCCTTTGCGGGCCGTTAGTTATTTCCATTTTGTGTCCTCGGCCATTTTGTCTCGTTTGCTTTGTTTCTCTATTCTCGATCCCTTTTTCTATCCATTTCGTTCTGGTCTCCTGTTTGTCTTGTTTCACCCTATGTTTGTTCCTTTCCATTTTATCCCTTGAGATACATCTTCGCTCTGCTATCGTCTTGATTCCCTCCTTTGTCTGCCCCTCGATTTGACGTAGTTCTTCTTGCCTTGTTGGTCCAGTCGTCATGCCTTTTCTATGTTGATCTCTTACAAACTAAAGGAGTTGTTTGGTGTTCCCTTTTTCCCACGACATTCTCCCTTTTGGCCTGCATTTTAAATGTCAAAATGTGGTTGCATCTTCGCAAATTCGTGCATGTTGTAGTGGTTCTTGTGGTCCGTTGTCTGGCATTCTTAAATGGTATTTGTTCTTGTTTCAGGTTGCACTCAGTTTTCTTCATCCATTCTTTTTCTGGGCCTTGATCCCATCCTCGCTGACTCTGTGGCATCGTCTACCTGTATTCTCAATTGCATAATTGTTCTGTCACCTTATGAAACCTTTTTGTTCTTGTGTCTCGAGGTCCCTATCGTCTTGTTCCCATAGGTTATGTTGTTTCTATTTTTGAAAGTTTGTTTGAGCTAGTTATGCATGTAGCGTATATGTTTAGGTTTTAGTCCTTGTTTGTTGTAGTGTTTTGTCATTATAGTATTCACTGTGGTTCACTGCTGGTACGTTGATTCTTGAATTTTAGTTCCATGTGCTCTTTGTTAGCTTGTTGACTATGTCCGGTCTTGATGTCCTCTCTTTTTATGCATTCTACGGTGCATAGTTTTTGGTCTTTCTTATTATGGGGTTGGCATTGTCTTCATGAAAGTTCGCTTGAGTCTGTTCTGCATGAATGATATAAGTTATGCATGTTTGTTCTTACTTCTGTAGCGTCTTGTCGTTAGGTTTTTTCTGTAGTTTGTTGGTACATTGGTTCTACAATTTAATTTCATGTGCTTTGGTGGTGGCCATTGATCTTGTTTGTGTTCGATTTTCATGCCTTCTTTGCCTTATGCGGTCCAGTTGTCTTAGGGTTTCTTGCACCCCTTCCCCTCTATTTGCAGTGACATCCCACCTCATCTCATGATTATTACACTTTCCTAGCTATGTGTCTTACAATCTCTCGTGGTCTCGATGTATGATGGGGTTTGAGGGAGGTTTCTCTTTGTGTCGGATGTTGATATTTGTGCATAAGGACCTTTCCCTAGAATTCTATGGTTCTCTTCTTATATAGAAGAGAACCATCATTCTGGGGAAAGGGACGTCTGTTTTGGCGTCACGCTATTTTGGACGTAGGAGTCGTCTTTAGCCTGAGCTTTCTTTGGCACATGATTTCTTTAGCTCTGTGTCCCTCCCTCCCTCCTCTATGGCTGGTCGCATGGTTGGTTCGCTTGGCTTCTGTTTGGTTTCTGTTGATCCCGCCTCGTGAGGGCGGATTCTACTCTTCTCTTCTGTCTCGTGGAGGGCTGGTGGCCTCTGCAATTTCCCAGCGTAGCACTTGTCGCTTCTGGAGGGCACCTCGGGGATGACCCCTGGGGTCGGGCCTAGTCTATCTTACTCTCTCTCTCTCTCTCGGGGTAGCTATGGGCTTCCGAGTGAACCAATTTCTCTCGATTTCCATTCACCTTTTTGTTCTTTCTTACAAAAAACGTTTGTTGATGCTTGGCCTGCCAGGCTTCTAACTCATTGTCTTACCTTGACTTTCCATGAGGTCGGTTGTGTGCAGTGACTGGACGATCCTCTTTCCTGGCAATTCCCGAGCAGTCTCTACGTGTTTGGGGGTCGAGTTGGGGTCCTGGATTCGATGGGGCGGCGAAAAATGATGCTGGTCTGGTGGAGTCATCGAGGGATTTTTGCAGTCACGTATGCTTTGAGATGAAGCAGTTGATGGTTAACTTGGGGTGTTTGGGCTACCTAAGATGTTCTTCTGATCGTTATATTGTTACTCACTCATTTGGGGTTATTTGTAAACTCCTATGATTCATTGTACTCATTTCATTCAGCTCAATGAAAACACCACATCGGATGTTGATATTTGTGCATAAGGACCTTTCCCTAGAATGAGCCATTTTTGACAATTTGTCGACCACGACCATCAATGCATCATATCCACGGAGAGTACGTGGAACGCCCACAATGAAATCCATGGTTATCACTTCCCACTTACCGTTGGGCACATCCAGAGGTTGCAACTCTCCTGGAATCCTTAGTTGCTCAGCCTTGGTTTGTTGACACACTTGACACTGCTTAATGTACCTGACAATGTCCTTCTTCATGGAAGGCCAGAAATAACTGGAGCGGATCTTAAAGTAGGTCTTCATGAACCCTGCATGTCTAGCTATAGGGCTGTTGTGAGTATCATGGAGAATTAGCTTATGTACCCAAAAATTAGCTTACGTACGGGCACCCAAAAATTTAACCACTACCATAAACCACTGAAAAACCACTATAGATGTGGTTTTTAATGCTAAATTTTTCATTCTTAATAAAAACCACATAGCATAGTGGTTTTCATAGCTAGTACGTGGTTATTCATGTTGATTTTTTCTTATAGTGTGGTTTATTAAAACCGATATTAGTTTACTACATGGTTTTCTAGCATTAATGTTGGTCATTCATGTTGGTTTCTAAGATAGCATGGTTTATTAAATCGACATTGGTTTGTAGCATGGTTTTTCAACACCACTATAAGTATGGCAATGGTTATTTATGTTGGTTTCTATTGTTATATTGCTTAGAGAAGTTTAAATAATTTATGGTGTGGTGTTTTATACCAATTTATTTGCCATGGTGGTTATTCATGCTAGTTTTTTATTATCACAATGTATTTTATAGACTAATTGTGGTTTTGTGGCATGGTTTTTAATACTGAGTTAATTATCATGGTAATGACTCATAGATATTACCAGAAAAGATGTGGTTATCCATAGTGGTTACTCATAAGGAACCCAAAAACCAATTGTCGTAATTAACTGCTATCAAACCACTATAGATACGGTTCAGAATTTATTTAAATATCAAGCAAATGAGTAAATGCCCAAATACAAAGGCATCTTTTTTAATTTGTCATTCTTTAGTTTTTTGTAATTTGTTTTGAAAACCAGCATGCAATAGTGGTTTTCAACTCTTCTTCATTTCATGTGGTTCCCCCTCCTATCTTTCATGACAATGTGGTGGTTAAAGTAAAGTTGTTGATAAACTTAGGAGAGGGAAAATCCCGATAATGAGATATGAAATTCCCTTTCTAGGCAATTTAAAATAATTTTAATCATGTATATAATTGGGAGGAGTCGGTACCCTAGGGGTGGTGTGGTTATGAACACCCCCATGCACCATTAGAGTCAAACAAAACATTCATAGATGTCACATGTGGCAACGTCTAGTTATTCAATTTTGTTCTATTACAATAGTATAGTATTTTTCTAAAACTGAGTACGCATAAAAGTGCAAACATTGGCATGGCTCTATCATGTGCCAGATATTGGTTGACTATGCTTAGATGCATCAATTCACATTTTTTATCAAGCCCATATGGAAATTTGCCTCAGGAAAGAGCAAATTTAGATGCACTAATGAAGTTAAACGATGAAGACTTCTTGCCTCATTTAATTTCTTAAACTCCATTTGTTGGTGCTTCCTTTTGCCAAAACAGATCTTTGTTTTGTTTATTCAAAGCTGATCAGCAGGATGTTGCCAACGGATACACCCCTTACTTTACTTGACAAAATATTATATAGTTTGAGGTTTGTTTTATAAAGTGAGACCTATATGGACATATTCTCTAAGTTTGCGCATGATCTAGAGCTTTTACAAGGTTCAAACCCTTGGAGTTTAGTTTTGCTATAGAATGTTTAGATGGAAATCTATTTACATGCGAAATTGGCACTGGGATAGGACTCTAGGACTATTCTATTCTATTCTATTCTAGGAGATGCAACCAGGAAGAGAGATATAAGGAGGATTCTTGACATTGTTCCTTTTGTTGTGATATCTAAGTAGTATCTTCAAAGATCTTATGAATGAATAATCTCTTCAAACAAAAAGATCTCATATTCAACATTTTGTTTCATACGAATGTACATTTAGAGGTTGAAATGTAGAGGCGGAAATGATGTGCATATTCCAACTATACTTGAAGCGGTGCATTTATTGGCACCCCATTTGGACCTCGATTCCAGGGGGTATTTGACTCGTGGAATAAGGGGTATTAGACTCGTGGTTTCAACATGCACACTTATTCCACAAGTCGAATACCCCCAATTTTGGGTTGATATTAGGCAGGTCAAATACCACCCATTCCTCCTTGGCCGGAACCCCTATCCGAAAAAGTCCCAAAAAAGGGGGTATTAGACTTGTGGAATACCCATGGGGTATTAGGCTCGTCTAAACTAAGGCCACTATTTTGCAAGTCGAATACCCCCTTGCTCATACCACAAGTCGAATACCCCCCTTCTTTGCACAAAGTCGAATACCCCCTTTTCTAATAGGATGTGGACTGATGCATTCCTTGTGATTATCTATGCCATGAAATGTATTTGGAGTCTCTCTACACATGTCCATTCCTTGGCTGCAATGCCCAATATTTATGGTGATGCTCCATCATGGTTTATCCTTAGTAGAAATCTCTTGGAAATTTGAAGCCAATATTTTTCTAGCAAGGCTAATGAAATACTGCCTTTAGTAAGCCTCCATGAGCAACATTTATCTCATATTACATATCCGTGTATGTAGAATGGGAGACAGCCTTGATAGATGGATTCATATAAATTGCAGAATCTTCATAATCCTTTTCTTCAATATCTAAAAGCCTCAAGCTCCCTTGAAGACTTCAACTGAACTCAACAAAGTTGCCCCAAAACGAGTAGAAATGCTTCTACGTCTGATACCAATGAAGGATGTTATTGTCTCACCTTAGAGCAACATACATATAGAAAATGCCACAACACATTAGGTCAAGTGCAAATATAAATGTTATTCCTCATGCAAACAAAAAACATTTCAATGCCAATCCTCCAATCCACCGCCATCGAGTGATCCAACTCCAAATGAAAATGATCACACATATACAAAAGAGCCTCCAATTTCAAAAGTCCAGAGCAAAAATTGTCTTTCATAAGCATATGAGATATAGATCTAAGCAAGTGAAGCACCAAAATAACATCGCAATATTCTGAGTGAACACAAACTAGTAATGCCATCTCGAACATCACAAGCAATTATTAATGCCCATAATGCAAACTAGTAATGCCATCTCAAATATTACAAACAACAAACAATTACTAATGCCTGGCATAGCCTAGTGCACATTTGCTAACTTGTCTAAAAACGTTTTGTGCACATTTGCTAACTTGTCTAAAAAAGTTTTGAAGATCGGTGTGGACATTTTTTTGGTCATCGATAATGCTGGTAAGATTTTTCTTGGCATCAAAATTTGGCAAAATTTTGTCTGCTTTCTTTCTTTTTTTTTCTTTTTTTTTTTAACTATTGACAGCATTAGGTGATTATCCAATATGATATAGGAATATACAGTTGAGCATTGAAATATCCACATTTGTAGCCGACTGGAACTAGATACTTATGAACTTTGGGGTAAATCCATGACGTGAACATGTTGAGACATTTTGCATCTCCTCTTAGGCCAATGCATACCATTAAAATTGAACTTTGGCATACATTTTTCTTTAAGTGCATGTTTGACATTTGGCATTGGCAAGCAAAAAGCCTTGCATGCAAAGTGTGCTAACGATGGTGCCTTTCAAAAAGATGCTCATGCATAAGTATATCATCATGCGAATTATGAAGGTAAAAAAACAACTAACGTTATCTTATTTGTGGACAATCATCCAATTCTTCCCATTTATGTTTAGGTTTAGGTTTAGGTTTAGCCATCTAGAGCGAGCGGCACCGGCGGAGTTGTTTTGTTTATGAGAACCAAAGAAGCGCATTCGAATTCGATGGAGGCTGCGCCTTTGCTCCTCTCTCAGTAGCCAATCTTGCATGGCGAGTTCTCTCGAAGTTTTGTTGCGTCCTCGAAGAAAATCCACGAAATCTCAGAGCCAATCTGCTCCGGTGAGAGGGTTTTTCTTCCTTAGATAGCAAATTTGGAGCTTCAAGGGTAATTTCGCAACGCTGGCTAGTTTGAGCCTGTAGTCCTATTATTTCTGTGCATTTATTTGCTTTTCTTCATGCTTGTATTTTGTGTGGTTCTTCTTTATCACGGAGAGGGTATGGTGTAGAATCGGCCTAGCTAACTCTATTATACTTGGCTGGCCGTGTTGTTTTTCGGCATGTGCCTTTGCAATCTGTAATGAGTCCATTACGCCTTGTTGTACTTGGCCTTGTTCCCTTAAGTGCTTGCTTCGGGGCATGTGATTTGCATTTGATTCTTTTCTTTGATTTGCCTCTCATTTGAACTAGCTCTCTTGTTCTAGATCCCATTTTCTTATGTCTTGCTAGTATAAAAAGCGAGAGAATCTGTTATCATGAGGGGTTCGTATAATCTGGTCATTGCATGGAAAATTGAAATCTTTGTTGATTTATTTCTTATCCGGTTTACCGTAGTATTTAGATTCAGCCACATTCTTTGCCTTCGAGCATGTAACTAGTATAATACTGTAGGATCCCAGATGCATCTAGGGATTTGATTGCTGATGCCAGATCACTTACAAGGCGACCCTTGAAGTTGGAATTATCCTAGCATTTTCCCATGAAGCTAACTGCCTTGCCTACATCATACAGAAGGGTATCATTGCCTCTTTAGAGATGCAAGAACTCCTCTGCCGCTCATGAAATGTTATGAATAGAAATGCAGGGTTATTTGTTCCTGAACTTGCTAAATAAGAAAGGATTGTCCTTGAAAAAAGAAGTATCAGTAGCCCAGAAGGCCAAAGTACACAGAGGTAGCCTCAGTTTTCTCTGTTAATGAAAAATCACAACAGGGTTATGATATAACTAGAAAAAGTGCCCAGCGTTGCTGGGCTTTTCGTTGGGATTAAATTTCATGGTTTATAGCATGTAGTTGGACATTTCATTGGGATTAAATTTCATGGTTTATAGCATGTAGTTGGACATATATGGCCGTTCCTTAGTTCCGGGAAGGATTTGTTGACGCGTTTGCTATTTGTCTACAAATATCTCCCATGTTGATATGTCCAGGAAATTCAATAGGGAGGGTCTATAAATGGCTTTTTTGCCAAGCTCGATGGAACCATGCAAGATAACCAATGCTTCGAAGAAGATATACCTTAAAAGACTTGACATTCCAGTTGAATTGATCCACGAACGTGTGGAATATTCTCTTGTATCTGCGAACGTTCTCTTGTATCATACATGTTTGCATGTAACATCACCTTATTATTGTTTGGTTCACAAATATTGTATACATGTAATATTGTATACATGTTTGCTCCCTTATTATTGTTTGGTTCACAAATATTATATACATGTTTGCATAAGCATCAATTGTTTGTCTATATTTTATGTCTGTCTACACTATAGTGTATTTGCCATTGGTCTGCAAGAAAAATGCAAATGCGTAACATTCTTTTGTCTACTTATTTAAACTATAGATATTCCTCAACCTGAGTTAATCTCAGTAATTTTTTTTAAGTTTGAATTGAATTGAGACATCTGCAATCACCTACTAATGAAACAAAGAATAATAAAATGTCCAAGCCTAGTAAAGATCTTGTTGTGATTGTGGAATGAATACCCAGATTTATACTATATATTAACACAAGCAATATCAATCTGGATATTCCAACACAATGCAATGATTTGAAATCCAGAATGAACACACGCCGCAGTTATACTATTTTAAGAAATCACATTTCTATGGCAATTACTGATGGAACATTTTGAGAACATCTTTTAAAATTTCACATCTCTGATACATGCACAGAACTAAGGTCACCACATATATATCCCCTAGCTTGTAGCATGGAGCAGATGTGTTCCTAGATGTCTTCTAGCTTTCCAGAAGGAGAGCCCCAGTCTGACCAAGATGGTGAAGGCAATGACCGTACAAAATTCTTGCAATTCCAATTGCTTTTATCTCGCTGTAATAAGATTGATGTATGTGTACCTGGGGATAGCGTGGTGCAAGGAGAAACTGGAGAGTCTAGGTATCAATCAAAGGCAGACTGCATAGCCAACTTGATTTTTTGTATCCGGTAAAAGTTGACAATTTATTATTAGTATGAACATAATGTCTTCACAAGAGCCTCCTTAAAAATCTCAATTGCCAAAAACCGAAGGGAGAAACCCAATGGCTGCCTTTGCAGTATTTACATCAAGAGGAAAAGCAGACTCTGCCTGTAGCCTTGCCGTTGGGATTGTTGGTACCTTCTGCAGCAATATTTCTACTTGGGCGATTATACCTCATTGGCTTTTCACAAGCTGGCATGCAGCAAGAGCAGACATAAGAGAAAGTTCTTCAGCAAGAACTCCACCAGCCACCACCTTTGCCAAAGTTTGTGCATTCCTGCCAGGCATCTCATTATTAGACCCCTTCACTCCAAGCAAATCCAAACAAGCTGCTTGAGAAGCAAGTTGTGTGCCACCACCAACTGTGCCAACCTGTAAACATTTCATGCATAATGTTAGCGCGTAAAGTTGTACACTATCTTCTTCACATTAACATACAATAATCATGCAAATTCTTATATTGACTGCAACCTAACATTACCTTGATTGATGGCATAGTAACAGAGATATGCAAGTCACGCCCACCATTTATTGCCTCCATAACAGTGATGCACAATGCTAACCATTTCCTATGAATAGTTACAAGATCAGCATTAAGGATTTATTGATGCCGTCGTGGTTTCTGGAGTAAACAGCAAGCATTCATTTCCTTAAGAAAATAAAAGGAAGAGAGAAAACCCTTAGGAGAATCTACAAAGAAAAAGTACAGAATGAACGTGGCAGCAAAATTCAAACAAGACCACAAAAAGAAAGAAATACTTGGAACTTACTTGTTCGCCTGCGCTGCAGCAAAAGCACATTGGAAAAGGAAGATGCGATGCTTGGCCAAAAATGCTTGAAGCAGCAACCTGGTATTTAGTAAGATGCAGACGTAAGCTACAAGGAACATCCATAAAATACATTAAATTAACTCATGAATCTTTGGCCAGAGTTCTTACACAGATTCTAGGCTAACCCGTATGCAGAAAATTTGCCTTTATCCCCTTGCATCAAATCGGGTGGGCGGAAGGCTTGCCCATGAGCAAGCCCTTGGCGCCCTTGCCAGCCTGGTTTCCGGCGACTACCATCATTGGAAAATGAAAGGTAGGGCAGGAGGATGTCATTCCAACATGCAGGTAACAAGCATATGCACATGAGTGCATGCATTTGTTCCTTTCCTTCTCTCCACTGCTTCTTCTTTGGCATGCTTCTTAACGCAGGGAGTTGGGAATAAAGGCCTCTGCATAAGCTTTTCCTGTTAGCTTATCACCTGCGAGGTCAAGGAACCTTTTGAATGCTATTAACTGTAGTTCTGACTCTATTGCTGAGCTTCAGATAACTTTGAATATATCTCATATCTTTCTTTTGCCTCTGGAATGAGATCCTATGCATTACAATGCCCACTATATGAATCTTTGTACCTTGGCAGCAGCCTCAACCTTCAAATCTTCATCTCCATCCATTATATTCCTGAAGTCTATCTGGTAGTCTGCAATAAGAATTTAAGAAAAAAAATTAGAATCTCATCCTGTCTGCTTTACATTGCTGAAGGACTATCTGTTTGCTCAAGCATGTTACAAATAACAACAAAAAGGACAATTTCGAGATGCAGGTTTGTTCCCTAATTCATTACTTTCTAAATAATCAGCCCTTTCATGCTTCAACAGGTAGGCTCTTGCAACATACAAATACAATCATTTTGGATAATAAAAATGGCAAGACCACTGAAGAAGAACCCTTTTGCAACAAAAGATGCAATTTTATGAAGTACCTGGCTGACTTATTATCTGCACGACAGAGGCATTGGACTTTCGCAAATCGAGTTCCCAAGCATATAGAGAGACTGTCCATTTCTGTGATTTGCCAACAATGCAGAAGGGCAACCAATATATGAGAATAAAAGAGTGCAACAGAGAAGCTATGGCAATGCCATCGATGGTGGAGATCTCCGAAGCTGTAAATAGCATCCATTGCTTTTTCCGCAATGTTCGACCAAAACGTGAAGGCATGAGCTACAAACCACAAGAAAATCGCAGGCTAAAAAAGTGGTTCCTTTCCAATTCGGATCTTCTCACCTGCTTTCTGAGTCTGAACAGAAGATGTCAATGCTTTCAGGCATGGCTGCTCCAAAGCTCCACTCAATAAACCTAAACAATATATGTCATGTTGCTGGAATGAGTGCTTACAAAAATTTAGAACTTGAAAAGGTTTCAGTGCTTACAATGTAACACCGGATTTGTCCAAGTTTCCAAAAGATTAGAAGATTTCCAGGCGGATTTGCTTGCTGGGTAGGGAATATGATTTAAAAGTTTTTAACTCGATCCAAGAAATTGTGAGAGGATGCAGGAACGGCAGAAGCTCTACTGCAAATCAATAAAAAGAACGTCATAAAATAGAGCTTTAGAAAAGTTCTGGAAAAAGCAGTAACACATGACAATAAATCAAAGCATTGCTTTGCCAAAGATCAAATGTTGAATAACAGATGGATTACTCAGATTCAAACATGATATGCCAAGCGGATGGGTTCAATTTTTGCAGATAAAAGATATACCTTATGGAGGTGAGCAAACTTGGAAACCGTAAATCAAGCCACAGAATACCTGAAACTCTTCTTTGGGCAAGCGAACCCGTTCTTTTGATGCTTGAAAAATCCAAAGATATAACAAAAACCTAAACTTGCAGAAGAGCGTGTTGAAGGCGCTCTGATCCACAGCCACAATCCCGAGACTGGCAGAAGAATGTAGCTGGCAAGGGCGAGCCAAATCCGACTTTGTTACCATAAAAGGTGCTGCTGTCGAAACCACATATGCCATGCCCAAAAGAAGCAAGAACCGTGGACAGAAAATGGCTCTTATCTTCAGTCATGGCCGCTCCCAAAGCTCCATTGCAAGAAATCCAAAACCTTGTATAGCATGCTACCGGAAATGAGAAACGTATTTGGCAAACGATTTCAGACGGACCTAGAGAAGTACTCTGATTACCCTTGCCTAGAAAAGGAATGAGGCTATGGAAGCGAAAATGATGCAAGAGCAAGGAAAAAAGATCCCAAAGGAGGCGATTTGAGGGCAGGAAAATTGATGCTCTGGAAAAGCCGTGAGCAAGAATCACCCAGCCGGAATGGTGCATCCTAGAAATCTACCAGACTCCTCAATAACCGCAACGCCTAAAGGGGTCGACATAGAGGTTGCAATAAGAATAGTCATGATCTGACGGTCCAAAATGAAAGTTGTGGGAAAAGAAATTGACTGCCGAGATGCCCTGCACAAACTACATTTTGCTTTTATTACTATATATAGAATGCTCACTAATCGACCTCATCTGCTGCATAGAGATTTTGAGAGATGCAGTCCTTACTCATCTGAACTTCCATTGCATATATTGAATTAGAGATCTTTGCAAAAATCAGTTATAGGCTTCCCAGATGGGTTATAGCCAGAGTTTTGGCTCAATCTTCATTACTTTTTTACTCATGTTCTAGTTGTGTTGTTTTTGTTTTAACTAGATTTGTGCTATTCTGGATATTATATTGGGCATTTGAATAACTTGTTGCCACTTTTCTACAGTTCAATTGCTGCTCTAAATTTATCTGGTTTTCAATTTTTAAATGTGACATGCTGTTTTCTTGCTTTCCAAAGTTAATAATAGCAATGTTTTGTATTTCTTTTTTGATGTAAAGGCATGGGTAGACTCCTCCATCAAGTGTTCATATTGTGTCGTGTTGCTATGTGTTGCTATATCCTGGTGTATACTATGGCTGATCCGAGGTTCAATTCCTCGGCCTCAAACTGCAAAATTTGATGTATGTTAATTGCTTTGATGTATGTGAATTGCAATATGCATGCCATGTTAGATGCTGAATTGGAAAGTGTTAAATTATTCATCAAATAAACCACTTATGTAAAGCCATTATATAATATAATGAGTAATATAATGAGGTGTTAATAAACTAACTTGAAATGCTTTGAACAACAACATTTGTGATTAGGAATAAAAACCACTACATTTAAGGCTATTATATAATGAGATATTAATCAATAGCTAACTTGAAATGCTTTGAACAACAAAACACTAGTGGTTTACAGCCTTAACTATGTTAAAAAACGATGTTAAGAAACCATTGCATCCTACTATTTAACCATTTATTTTTCAATGAACTAAACATGTGGTGACTTATGCATTGAAAACATTCAAACTTACCACAATATTTACCCATGCTAGGTTAACACTCTAAGAACCACATTTACAAATCACACACATGAAGTGCTATATTAAACTGGACATATTAAACATGTTGGAGAACCACTATATTGAACACCATTACAAACCACCTATATTTAAAATCTCAAAATACCACATTTATAAACCACACACATGAAGTGCTACATAAAACTCTACCTATTAAACATGTTAAAAAACCACCTTAGTGAACACTGTATGGAAACCACGTACTTTAGCCATACATGGTTTTTAATGAAATCAACCCACTTACATGTATCGGTTTTGTAAAATGGTTTTATGGTCATAACCATGGGAAAAACCGTGTAGTGCATGTAGCGTATATAGTTTAGGTTTTAGTCCTTGTTTGTTGTAGTGTTTTGTCATTATAGTATTCACTGTGGTTCACTGCTGGTACGTTGATTCTTGAATTTTAGTTCCATGTGCTCTTTGTTAGCTTGTTGACTATGTCCGGTCTTGATGTCCTCTCTTTTTATGCATTCTACGGTGCATAGTTTTTGGTCTTTCTTATTATGGGGTTGGCATTGTCTTCATGAAAGTTCGCTTGAGTCTGTTCTGCATGAATGATATAAGTTATGCATGTTTGTTCTTACTTCTGTAGCGTCTTGTCGTTAGGTTTTTTCTGTAGTTTGTTGGTACGTTGGTTCTACAATTTAATTTCATGTGCTTTGGTGGTGGCCATTGATCTTGTTTGTGTTCGATTTTCATGCCTTCTTTGCCTTATGCGGTCCAGTTGTCTTAGGGTTTCTTGCACCCCTTCCCCTCTATTTGCAGTGGCATCCCACCTCATCTCATGATTATTACACTTTCCTAGCTATGTGTCTTACAATCTCTCGTGGTCTCGATGTATGATGGGGTTTGAGGGAGGTTCCTCTTTGTGTCGGATGTTGATATTTGTGCATAAGGACCTTTCCCTAGAATGCTATGGTTCTCTTCTTATATAGAAGAGAACCATCATTCTGGGGAAAGGGACGTCTGTTTTGGCGTCACGCTATTTTGGACGTAGGAGTCATCTTTAGCCTGAGCTTTCTTTGGCACATGATTTCTTTAGCTCTGTGTCCCTCCCTCCCTCCTCTATTGCTGGTCGCATGGTTGGTTCGCTTGGCTTCTGTTTGGTTTCTGTTGATCCCGCCTCGTGAAGGCGGATTCTACTCTTCTCTTCTGTCTCGTGGAGGGCTGGTGGCCTCTGCAATTTCCCAGCGTAGCATTTGTCGCTTCTGGAGGGCACCTCGGGGATGACCCCCGGGGTCGGGCCTAGTCTATCTTACTCTCTCTCTCTCTCTCTCTCGGCGTAGCTATGGGCTTTCGAGTGAACCAATTTCTCTCGATTTCCATTCACCTTTTTGTTCTTTCTTACAAAAAACGTTTGTTGATGCTTGGCACCGCCCGTGCTTCTAACTCATTGTCTTACCTTGACTTTCCATGAGGTGGGTTGTGTGCGGTGTTGGGGCGATCCTCTTTCTGGCAATTCCCGAAAGCGGTCTCTCGTGTTTGGGGGTCGAGTTGGGGTCCCTGGATTTGATGGGGCTACGAAAAATGATCTTTGGTGCGGTGGAGTCATCGAGGGATTTTTTTGCGATCCGCGTATGCTTTGAGATGAAGCGGTTGATGGTTAACTTGGGGTGTTTGGGCTACCTAAGATGTTCTTCTGATCGTTATATTGTTACTCACTCATTTGGGGTTATTTGTAAACTCCTATGATTCATTGTACTCATTTCATTCAGCTCAATGAAAACACCACATCGGATGTTGATATTTGTGCATAAGGACCTTTCCCTAGAATGAGCCATTTTTGACAATTTGTCGACCACGACCATCAATGCATCATATCCACGGAGAGTACGTGGAACGCCCACAATGAAATCCATGGTTATCACTTCCCACTTAGTGTTGGGCACATCCAGAGGTTGCAACTCTCCTGGAATCCTTAGTTGCTCAGCCTTGGTTTGTTGACACACTTGACACTGCTTAATGTACCTGACAATGTCCTTCTTCATGGAAGGCCAAAAATAACTGGAGCGGATCTTAAAGTAGGTCTTCATGAACCCTGTTGTGAGTATCATGGAGAATTAGCTTACGTACTCCTGAAGTCTCAGGTACACACAACTTATCCTTGTAATATAACAAGTTGCCCTCTTTCTTATATGAACGGAAAGCTTCACGTTCTTTATCTGTGCGTGCCTCCTTAGCCAAACTATCCCAAACATCACGAAACTCGGGATCTGTGGCCAAGGTCTGTTCTATCTGTTTTCCAAACTCACTAGCGAGTGTGGAAATTGCATTACAATGGGTTCAGGTTACCAAGGGATGGCGTGACAACACATCCGCAACCACATTGTGCTTCCCAGGCTTATACATAATCTCAAAATCATACTCCTCCAGAAATTCCATCCATCTTCTCTGACGGAGGTTGAGATTTGGCTGGGTGGATAGATAACGGAGACTCTGATGATCCGTATCAAGTTGAAACCTTCTACCAAGAAGGTAGTGTCTCCATATACGCAGAGCGCGGACAACGGCTAACAACTCCTGATCATGGGTAGGGTATCGCTATTCAGTCTCATTCATTTTCTTTGAACCATATGCAATAACCCTCCCCTCCTGCATTAGGACTCCACCGGTAGCAATCTTACTGGCATCCGTTGCTACTAGTTTATCCTTTTCAGGATCGGGCAATGTGAGGACTGGTGCTGACGTTAAAGCATCCTTAAGCTTCTAAAAACTGCCCTGGACTTTGGCTTTCCAATGCTCAATCCAATCCTTCACCTTCTCATGCTTTGTAAGACCAGTAAGCGGTGCTGCAATCTTTGCAAAATCTTTAACAAATTTCCGGTAATATCCTGCCAATCCTAAGAAACTTCGGACCTCGGAAACATTAGCTGGAATGGGCTAATCCTTTACTGCCTCTATCTTTGCTGGATCGGTAGCAATTCCCTCTTCTGAAATGACGTGTCCCAAATAATCCATCTTCGGAGTAGCAAACTTGCACTTAGAGAATCTGGCAAAGAGCTGGTGACATCTTAGCGTTTGTAGGGCCAACCGAAGATGTTTCTCATGCTCCTCCATAGTTTTACTATAGATGAGAATGTCGTCAACAAAAATAACAACAAAATCATCCAAGTATTGTCGGAAGACATCATTCATCAATCGCATGAAAGTTGCGGGGGCATTAGTTAATCCAAAAGGCATAACGGTAAATTCATAATGCCCATATCTAGTGCAAAAGGCAGATTTATGAATGTCCTTCTCTTTAATTCTTATCTGATGATATCCGGAGCATAAGTCAATCTTTGAGAAGTATCTGGCCCCTTGCAACTGGTCCATAAGATCGTCTGCTCTAGGCAAAGCATAGCGATTCTTGATGGTATGCTTATTGAGCTGGCGATAGTCAATACACATCCTCAAGGAGCCATCCTTCTTCTTAACAAAAAGGATAGGAATGCCAAAAGGCGAAACACTAGGCCGAATGAAGCCTAGGTTTAATAGCTCCTGAAGTTGCTTCTTAAGCTCTGCCAATTCAGGGGGGCTCATACGGTACGGGGCCTTACTGGTAGGCTTAGTACCTGGTTCCAAAGCTATCTCACATTCCACCCCTCTGAATGGAGGAAGTTTCTGGATCTCGTCTGGAAAAAGATCATTAAATTCCCTAAGAAGATTAGCAATGCTTTCTGGCAATGCATCAACTACTTGCTTCTGTTTAGCATCCGACTCAATGGATGCAAGTCTGATGACGCAAAGTAGCTTATCCTTGCGTATAGCCTTAGTTAATTGCCTGATGGACATAGACTGCATAATGGGGTTTAATGGATCACCTTTTATAGTTACGCGGGCTCCATTAGCTGCGTTGAAGGTAACCTCCCGCTTTTCGCAGTCGATATTGGCTTTTGCAGAGGCCAAGAATTCCATACCAACAATCAGATCATATTTACCAATGTCCATTAACTCGGCACCCAATGCAACTGGTGCACCTGGCAGCTGCATTTTAAGGTCCATGCGACGGCCATGAGTATGTCTAATTTTTCCACTGGCTAACGTGACAGGTTTCGGTCG
This sequence comes from Isoetes taiwanensis, assembly GCA_021234155.1. Classification (NCBI taxonomy): domain Eukaryota; kingdom Viridiplantae; phylum Streptophyta; class Lycopodiopsida; order Isoetales; family Isoetaceae; genus Isoetes; species Isoetes taiwanensis. Next base: position 17,954,198 of record JAJEKV010000010.1, on the reverse strand, counting down.
GGATCTCAAAGTCTCAAGCTGCAATACCTGGGCCATTCTAGGAGAAGCAAAATTATGTGTACTTCCCGTATCCATTAGAATTATGAAAGGCTTACTGTCTACTTGACCTGTGGTGGAAATAACAGCAGGCCGACTTTCAGCATTGCCGGTTTCTATAGCTACAAGGATATGAGACGCATCATGAATATACTCGGGAGCCTCCTCCTCGACAGGTAGTGTAGACTCGAGATCGTCCCAATCGAGGTCGGCCATGGCCAGCTGGGCAGTCTATGTGACATAAGGGCAATTCTGCATGAAGTGCCCAGGCCGCATACACCTGTAACATACTTTGTCTCTGCGTAGCTGTTCTTGGGCCTCTTTGGGAATAGACTGTAAGAGGTTCCGAACTTCCTTACCGACATTGTTCGGTTTGTCGGGCATGTTGAAGGTGACTTTCTTTTCCTGGCGGCCGTTAGAATTTGGCTGAGAGGGCCCCGGACTCGGGGAACGGCCCTTATAAGGTGTGTACGGGCGTGGTTGCGAGTAAGAGGCGGGGCGCTGGTACTGGTTTCGTGGTGTATCCTCTTCAAGGCTCAATGCCTTAGCCTCAGCCTCAGCAACTGATTTCGGGTCTATGGCCTTAACATTCGTTTAATTGATGGGGCCAACCTTTCTATATAGCCCTCCATCGCCCTCTTTTCATTCATTCCTGGCACATACAGCCTCAAGCGCATGAATTCATCAGTGTAGGCCTGAACTGACATACCCTTCTGCTCTAACCTGTAGAAAGTCTGAATCTGTTGGCATTTGAGCGCAAGGGGCACATAATGCGACTTAAAAGCTTTGGCAAACTTTTTGAACTTGCACCTGCTTCTGTCCAGATGCTTGGCTCGAGCATAGCCCTTCCACCAAATACGAGCAGCTCCTGTCAGGTTTGTGGTGGCAACTTTTCCTGTATCTTTTTCTGTCATGCCATAGGATTTGCCAAACTCCTTCATCTCATCCAACCAGGACTCTGCATTCAACTCGCCTCTAGATTTCCCATCAAACTGGGCCAATTTCCTATTTTTCCATATACTGGTTATGGCCGTGTCAACCGTCTTACGATACTCCTTGTCCCGGCGCTTTGCATGGTCACCAGATGATATAGACGACTCAGAAGTCTCAGAAGTGGCTGACTATGAGGATGTGGCACTATCCTTAGAGGAACTTCGACGACGTTTGGAACGGTGCCTCCTTTGTGCGGGTACAGGGCCTGGTTCAGGTGCAGGTGCCTGCTGTGGTGGGAGACTTGGCGGTAACGGAGGTAACTCTGGCCCATCTTCCTGTATATGCTGCGGTGGGTTGGCATTCAACACATAAGCTGTGCAAGGCATGTTTGGCTGAGCAACATGCACCTCAGACTTTAGGTTCTCCCCTTTGGGTATATTCAAGGGAAAAGGTCCTTTATGAAGCTATATTTGCTTATTCTAAATTCCTTGATATGGGATATTGTTATGAAAGTTAAATAATAACTTAGACAAGTGAAATGCTTCATCTAATATTGATATGTTAAAGCATATGCATGCATCTTTTTCTAAAGTGCATGGTGGACGTGTAGAGATCAACATGCAAGTGTTGCATGCAACTTTTAATATCAAGAGGTTTATCACACGTGGATTTCCTATTGCCAAATGCTCTCATAAAAGATGTTGGTAAGTAGTAGACATAAGCTCTCTATTTCTCTATTTTTCTATTTTTCTTTTGAAAAATACAATGGTAAACAATTAGGGCATAGATAGTTTAGGGCTTTTTGGGTTGCCCTAATATGTATGCTCGTGAGCGGCTACCTGTGAGCGGCTACCTCTGACTGCCAGCTATGGAAAAACTAGATATGGAAATGCTCTGTTTTGGGAGCCAATACCTGGAAGTGCCTTAATTTGCTGGGCTCAGCTCCATAGCTTCATATCTTCAGATGTAGAGCCAAGCAGGCTTGAACGAATTCTCGTATGATCCAATGGATGTGGCAGATGAATCTATAGCAGAGCTCCATTTTAAAATGCCCGGAGGGCCATGTAGAAGCGTGATAGACTTTCCATGTATTATTTACGGTTGGGCTTCATTTGAAATACCAAGAGGATTCAGCAGATGCCGTTGGCAGTAAGGCTCCAAAACAGAAAATCTGGAGTACATTGCATACACCTGGAGCATTTTATAGATGCTCACTTCATTCTGCACATGCTCGGAGGACAATACAGATGATCGCATCCTTCATAGTCTCCAGATTATATTCAGGTTTTTATAATATGTTTCTGAATTCATTCTTCTACAATATACATGGAATGTATTCGATTCACTAAATAAGAACTTCTAGTTTCTTATTTCTAGATGTTATTTGTTAGAATTCTAGCAGGCAAATACTGTCACTTAAATACATATGTTGCAAGAGCAATTTATGCTCTTCAGAATAATAGCATACTCTTCCTGGACAAGAGTATTGCAGACAAAAACATAAAACCATACATGTATTGTTGCTGGGGTTGATATGTAGAAATGTAGCATGCAGTGCCCTGATATAAATGCATAGATAGCAGCAGCAGTCTATTTGTTACAGAATTTACATTTGTTTGAGCAGTTGCATAAAATCTCTCCTTCTATTCTTTTAGTTAAATTTGGCTAGAAGGGCAAAAGGCACAATGGGTAATCAGTGATGAACTGAAAATCCCAATGTACCTTTTGGCCCTTGCCCTGATACCGTTTTCACGCTAACAGGGTACTGATTGGCTGCAGGTACGGGATTTTCTTCCCATTGTTCCCTTTGCTTTTGTAGTTGGATTTGGCTGGAAGAATGATGGAGATTTTGCTCACGTTTTTGCTGAAGCTTGTCACTAAGAAGTTCACATTGACAAAGGCATCACATAAACGGTTTTTTTAGAATATTATCATTTTAGCTTTGCTTTCTAGCAAAAGTCTGTGACTAGGAAAGATCAAACTTGTAATTAAAATACTATCTGTTACATTAGTCTCCAGATATTGGAACTATATGATGCTTACTGAATAAATACTTCATGCAATGATTTATGATCAATACTTGCTGAAATGCTTAAATATTGACAAGACATTAATGATAAGAAAAGTACTTTTGTTGAAATAATATGATTCTACTGTTACTTTTATGAATGAAAAAGTGCTATATTGGCTGAAATTACAGGAATGAACAAGTAAAAATGGGTAAAAGGATACTATGCCAGAAATGCTCATACTGGTAGTAGGATGATAATACTGCCAAGGGATTGACCGAGGCAGATGTCTGGTCTAGGTTTACTAGTTCAGGCTGGGTTTTTTTTTTTTTTTTTTTTTTTTTGAAGGCAAGGATCTGTATTATATTCAAAGGATAAACGTTTTACATACATACAGTTGAGTCCACAGCTACTACCACTTCTCTAATCCATGAGTAGTAGTCTAGACTCTGGGCCAGTACTATTAGCACAACTCTCAACTTCTTCTCCGTAGGATACTACAGGAGAGAAGGACTAAATTCCTAGACCCAGAATGATACAAGTAGGGCCAGTTACTAAACAAGAACAACCCGGCCTCTTCTCCAATTGGGTACTATGGGAGCATAGCTCTTGTCTTTCCACATGCCCCAAAAGCATCATTGCTTCAAAAATGTGGCCCTCAGATAGAACGAAGAAACCAGACCTGAGACTGCAAGCAGCAGGAAAGGAACAAGCCAAGTGCATTGATCTGCCACCAAGCCAAGTGCATTGATCTGCATTGATCTGTTCAGGTATTAATCTGCTAGCATTCGAGGGTGTCTGCCACGAGGCGTTACGTGCACCGTCTATATTGACCATAAGAAAGTATAAAGAGAGTTATTGTGATACCACGGGTCACAAAGAAGATTAGTTTAAGTAGTGCTAGGAAATAATAATAAAGACCTTAGAAGAGAAGAAAAGATCTTTATTATTAAGTGAAAGTAACAGTTACATCAGAGTTATATCCTTAGCAAAACTTAGTACAAAAAGTAGTGATTACAACATATTTTAGCCATAAGGCGGTACATTTAACAACTCTTAGTGAACACATACTTAGCCATAAAAGAAAAAAACTGAAGAGATTAAGACTAGGGCTGCGCAAAAGGGTAGAGGATGGAATAGCGGACGCTTTCCCGTACGGCCCTTACTACCTTATAGCGAGCCCATGCCTGGATAATGACATGCTGGTAGTCCAAGGTGGGACTAATGATGAGGAGATTAAAAAGATCTCGTAGCGCAAAGAAAATCTGCCATAAATGCTCGTTAGCATCGGCATAAGCTTTATGCCTCGTCATCTCCTAGTAACCCCAAGTTCGTCGAAGGGTTTGTTGCAGATGTTCGAAGGCACGTTCTCGGAGAATATTGACTATCTCTAATCCTTTGGCTGGATCATAGGGTTCTCCTTCCACAACGAGTTGCCCTTCTTCGGAGTCATCATCTCGATCTGGATACTCGCCATATCGTTGGCCGTAGTCTTGGTCGGGAGGTCCTGGGTCATCCCTTCTGATGGCGGGTTTTCCCACAACCCCATCATTCGATCTCAAAGGCAGAAATCAGGATCATTTCAGTGGCTGCTACAATGCAAAACAGAATGGATTGGACAGAAGCAAGAAATTAAGAACAAATCTGGGCCCAAATCTTCAATTTATAAAAATAAGAGAAGGAAATACAATGCAAATAGCCCTCCATGTCTCTGAAACATGGAGGGCCTCTGAATCCATGATCAAGAGAGGTCTCTGAACCCTCTCAAGAATCTTGGATCAGGGAGAGAGGAGGAACTCGTGTCTCTCAAAAATCTTAAATATTTTGCACCTCATAATCTTCACCCTCCATTCCAACCTCTTCATCATAACCTTCCATTTTGCCTCTTCATCTTAACCTTTGATTTATGCCCCTTCATCTTAGCCTTCCATTTTCACCTCTTAGCCATTTAAAATATTAAACATCCCAAAGGCCCTTATAAATCTAGGCCCTTAGGTTACAAATGCCCCCTCCTTTCTTGTGCGAACCCCCTGTGCCACAGCTCCTCACATGCCTCAGCTGCGATTGGATTATGAACATGCGGGGGCTTATGCCCAGATGCTTATAGATGACCTGGCAGAAATTTTGCAATATCCTACACTAGAGCAACAGACAGCCCGGCTGACTGATGTGCTTAGGACTGCGGCAGAGAGATGCTTTGGGATAAGCCGCCCGCGACGGACCTCCAGGAACACAACCTTCCCACGTAATCAATGGTTTGATGCGAGTGCAAGGAACACAAACGCGGCTCCGCCAAGTCACGGACCACATTTTACGCCCACATGCGGTCCGGACAATACCGCGTCTTCCTTAAAGCTAAGAAAGCCGGTACATTGCAAAGCACATCAAAGGGAAATGTTTTATCTCACGGAATGTCACCCCGGGACCTTCCGGCGAAGGGTTCTTAGAAAGCGATCTGACCCACGGGGAACATCACTCCCGGCGGTGGAGGCAATACTTGCAATAGCTATCTCGACCCTCGGGGTGCACATGCGGCATTACCCCCGCAAGAAGGCCCGATCTTTGGAAATCACAGATTCGGACATGGAACAAGGCTTACGACATCTTGCCAATGGGAAAGCCCGGACTGGATGGCATGCGGGCGAGAATTGCTTAAGTGGGCGGGGGCCGTCCATAATACCGATCTTGACCGCCTTGTTCAACAAGGCATTATAGGAAGGCTTCCGATGCGATGGACCAATAGCGAGTTGTTCCCATCTATAAGGCGGGTGACCCGCCTTTGCCCGACCAATTACCGAACAATCATGGTCGGTTCGGTGTTTGCAAAATTGCTTCTTTGGGATTCTCGCAGCGGTTGATTGGGCCGGGCGGAGGCGGCGAGAGATCTGAGGCCCTCACCCAAAGGCGGGATTCGGACCGACACTCAACCATTGACCAAATCTTCACATTGCGAGCTCACGGTTGAAGACGGCAGGAACCGTCGGGATCTATATTGTTGCCGTGGATTTTGCAAAGGCATTTGACATCGCGTGCCTCGGGGAAAAGCGTGGGCAAGATTGCGGCGGTGGGGGTTCCGGTAGATTTGCGAGAATGCGATTAATGCGAGGCTTTATGAAAGATGCTCGGTCGGTTGCGGCCGACAAGCCAACCATTTGATAGTAGTATCGGGGTTCGCGGGGATGCCCTCTCTCCCCAACATTGTTTGGGCTTTACATTGATCAATTGGAGGCGGGCTTGGCGATAATGGGGCGGACGGGGCTCACCTTCTCTACCGGATCATCAAGCGGTTAATATATCTCGATGATGTGGACCTCTAGCTTACACACCAGCGGACATGCAGCGACATCTTGATGCCACGGACACATTTTGTCAAGCGACCGATATCTTGGCGTCAACTTGGCCAAGACTAAGGTGGTTTTCATATCATCTTCCGACGGTAGAGGATCCCCTCCTTTCCGCTACCAGAGGGAGAATGTGGAAGTAGCATCCACATACAAATATTTGGGAGTGGAGTTTCCGTCTACTATGCACTAGGACACATCCATACGACTACGAAGTTCGGTTGAGCTGGAAAGCACTATATGCAATGCAAAACAATAGTCATAGAGCGGAGTTGTATGATTGGACCCATCAGTCACACTGTTCAAAGTCTTAGTGGAGCCTGTCCTTTTTATCACGGGGTGGAAGTATGGGGGCCCGATAGTATCCTCGCTACTTGGAATGACTTGGAGCAGTGCGAGAAAGCCTTCTTGGTACGAGCACTAGGGGTGAAGTCCACAGTCCCATATCAAATTCTCTTGCGAGGAAAAAGGATTCTTGCCTCTTGAGGGCGGCCCTTGATCGCCACATTGTCTATTTTCGGAAGGTGGGCTCGTCTCCCAAAACTAGCTTATATCATGGCAATGGGGCCACAGCGCCTCAAGGCTTCTTTGGAGGGAAAAGAGAGCTCAATGGATGGCTAGATGGAATGTGCGAGAACACAGGTGCATACATGTGCAAAGCAGGCGGTCGCCATAGCTTGAGGCAATATCTTGACGCTTGCTTCATCGGCAAGCTTTGGGATGCCGGCGCCCTTGAACAGGTCAAGGCAAAGACACTACCGGCGCCACATAAATCCCACATTGGAGCGAGGCCCACAATGCTACTGCGCACCCACTTGCCCATGAAAAACGCGGACTCATTGCCTCCATTCGCGCGGGGGCACATCATCTTGAATTGAGGCAGGCGGATGGATTGGTGAGCCACGTCGGGGCGGGCTCTGTCAATCTTTGCCAAATGGGAGTCATTGAGGATGAATCTCATACCCTTCAAAGTTGCCCGGCATATGATCAAATTCCGGACGCTATGCCGAAGTTGGTGGGGCCCGCCGGCCGCTACATGTGACATTGAGCCGCGGCATCCGATGCGGATGCTAGGATCATACCAACCGAGGAGGTCATGGACATGCGAGATCAGCTATGTCCTCAGACGCGACTTGACATGTACATACATATTTATTTCATGATGATGTATACTTTATGCGGTTTTGTGACATTCTTATTCGCCCACGGTTTTCCCTCGAAAACCCTTCGGGGCGGGGGTTTTTTAACCCGGACAGTAATAAGTTTGCTGCGCTCCTTCTGGGTCCCATAGGCCGATTGGTCTCAGTGGACGATAAAAAAACTATTCTATTCTATTCTATTCTTATGTTGACCGGGTGCCAAAATCCCGGTCAACATCTCGTCCAAACAAAAAATAGGCCGGTCCCCTCGGCCCAAATGCTTCAACTTCTTCTTCTCCATTTGAGTACAATGATTTGGAGGTTTTTAGGGTGTACTCCAACACCATAGAATAATAATCATATTTGGAGGTTTTAGGGTGTACTCCAACACCATAGAATAATAATAATATTTGGAGGTTTTAAGGTGTACTCCAACACCATAGAATAATAATAAAACTTTGGAGGTTTTAAGGTGTACTCCAACACCATAGAATAATAATAATATTTGGAGGTTTTATGGTGTACTCCAACACCATAGAATGATAATAAAACTTTGGAGGTTTTAGGGTGTACTCCAACACCAGAAATTGATAATAATATATTGTGTCAAAATAATGAAATAATGAGATATCAAAATTTTGCATAGGAGCTTTGGGGTACGGCTTAAGTGCAATGGGGCAATGGTCTTAGAGAGATGGTAACGCCCAAACAAAATGTGTGAAGGTGCAAATTATATCAAGAATCAAAGCAAGCAAGGTAATAATAGGTTAAGATATAAACGTGGGGCCATTTAAGGGCAAGAAACAAAATATAGCATGTGGCCATAAACGTGGACAAAAAGTGTGTAAGAAAAGGCAAATATGGCAAAAAGTGGTAGCAAATGTGTCAAAAAACTAAAAAAAGGTGGTTAAAAAAAACAAATAGCAAAGAAGGATAGATAGGAAAGATAAAATAAAAAACCTGGCTAAGGACAAAACAAAGGAAAAAGGCAAAAGGATGAGCGTGGAAAAAAAATGACAAAAATTTTTGGGCGGCAGCGAACATGAGGCTATGGCGGTTATTCTTTTCTCTTCTCCTTGTGATTGCTTCTCTTCTTCTTGCAGAGGCGCCAGAGCAGCGGTCTTCTTCCTTTTCTTGTGCAGATCGGCAGCATGCATGGCATCTATGGCGAAGGAAATGGCAACGTCTCCTCTTCTCTCTTCCCTTCCCATCTTTTGCTTCAACCTCTTTCTTTTCTTCTGCAGATTGGCGCAGCAAACAGGTAGTTATGGTGGAAGCAAGATTTGGGAGCAAGATATGGCGCAGAGGATATGTCAAGAAGACTTCAAATCTCCCATTTTGCTTTCAGTTCTTGCAGGTCTGTGCGGCTAATGGCAGATTCTTCATGTTCTTCAGAGGCAACAGCAGTAAGGATGACAGATGGCAAAGTTTTGCTTCTCCATCTTCTTTCTTTGCTTTGCAGATCAGTAGCACGGCTATGGCAGATGGGAGCTGAGGAAATGGTAGAAACTTGCTCTTCTCTTCTCACAGATGAGGAAATGGTAGAAACTTGCTCTTCTCTTCTCACAGATGACGTTAGCACAGTGGCTTGGCAGATCTTTCTCTTCACATATTTTCTTTCTTTCTTTCTTCTACAAACTTTGAATGCAAGCTTTTGTCACAACAGGGTTTGGCAGATAGCAAGGAACAGATAAAAGAATGGATTACAGAAAGCAAAAAAGGCTTTGAAATTCGTGGAGGGCTGGCTTTTTGTTGGCTCTCCTGAAAATATTCAAGAAGTATTTCTTTCTGCAGCATCTTCAAGCAGCAAGCAGTGAACATATAGAAGAGAGCAGCACCAAAATTGATCCTGGGGAAAAATAGGATCTCGGTAGGACCTCCATAATGATGGCGGGTTTTCCCACACCCCCATCATTCGACCTCAAAGGCAGAAATCAGGATCATTTCAGTGGCTGCTACAATGCAAAACAGAATGGATTGGACAGAAGCAAGAAATTAAGAACAAATCTGGGCCCAAATCTTCAATTTATAAAAATAAGAGAAGGAAATACAATGCAAATAGCCCTCCATGCCTCTGAAATATGGAGGGCCTCTGAATCCATGATCAAGAGAGGTCCCTGAACCCTCTCAAGAATCTTGGATCAGGGAGAGAGGACCTCAAAAATCTTAAATATTTTGCACCTCATAATCTTCACCCTCCATTCCAACCTCTTCATCATAACCTTCCATTTTGCCTCTTCATCTTAACCTTTGATTTATGCCTCTTCATCTTAGCCTTCCATTTTCACCTCTTAGCCATTTAAAATATTAAACATCCCAAAGGCCCTTATAAATCTAGGCCCTTAGGTTACAAATGCGCCCTCCTTTCTTATGTTGACCGGGTGCCAAAATCCCGGTCAACACCTTCGTATGTCATTGGTGATTCGTTCCTCGATCTCTGCGAGATCATAGTCTGCAAGACGACAAGAATGAATATACAATGTGGAACAGTTCCCTGTACTCTAAACTTTAATAGATACAAGGAAGTATCATGGGAGAAAAACAATTTAATTGTATTCAATAATACAATAATCATAATTAAGAAAATGGCACATATATTGTAGGATGGCTAAGAAAAAAAAATGCCAAATCAAAATTTACAACTATACGCAGTACAAGATGCGTAAATAAAAAAATGTCTAAGAACTCGGGTTCTCCTCTTCGTCCATAGGCTGAGGAGGTGGTGGCGGCAGTCGATGACATAACAAAGTGACCCCCTGGGTCTACTGTGGCAGCTGCAATGGAGGCAACCTCTGGCGGATAGGCGGCAGCCAATGGGGCCGCCGTAAGGAGTTTCATACTCATCCATGGTGCAATATCCTGCCCCAATGCAGTGAGGGCAAGATCCCGTCGAACGAGTACGTAAGTAAGCGTGCGATAGGGAAGCTTCTTGTGCCCTGCCAATGTGGAAAGAGCACGGAGGGTCCACCACGAAGCCTCGGCCTCTGGCCCTAAGTCCCGGGCTACAAAAAGGACTTGCCCCTGCCGAAAAGCTGATAGGAAGAAGCGGGTGAGGTGATTCCCCAACACCTTCCCTTGCGGGGTCTCCGACGTGGCAACCTCCTTATCTAAGTCCATAGGGGCTTCTTCTTCCTTGAGTTCCTCCTGCTCTTCCTTCAAATGAGCAGGGTTATGGTATAGATCCTCTCCCTCCTCATCCGAACCGGAGGGAACTTCGACCATATTAATATTTGGGACATGAGGCCCCATAGCTGTAAAGGCATCCGGTGAAGGCTGAGATGGCGGATCCTGTAACACCAGTTCCCGAAGCCGTAAGAAAGTTTCGGCCGGCTCTATGGTCTCATGATGAAATTGGAGTTAGCTGCTGTACTTCCTGGGGAAGGTCAATAGGAGTAAAGTCAATGAAATCATCCATACAGTACTCTGCTAACTCATAGAGTACATGGTCCTTGCGTCGGCGCTTGAACCCAGCCACCATGTGATAAGTCCAGATGATATCACTCTTGCCCTTGGTGATACACAACTGGAAGGGCATCTAGCCCGGACAAGCATGCAGCTTGTTCCCGACGTGGTGGCATCTTCTCCGCCAACTGCTTCCAACGGACGAAGTCACCCATGCCTATGTGCTCATCCTCTTCCCCATCTGAAGGCTCGGGAAGTTTGCCTTTCTCTGCCGGCAATGCCTCATCCTCACTGATCCATGAGGATGGCGAGTGCAAAGGCAACTTCAAGATATTGTCGCCCCTGGTGCTGAACAACGGGCGGCTGTTTACCCGATCTGAGTTTGCCCTTGAGCACTTCATATGCGTGGGTGTCACCCCCAAGCATTTCTCAGACTACATCCCGTTCTAGGTACAACTGGGGAGGTTCCTCAAAAGGAATACACAGAGGGAGCATCTCCTCTGTGTAAAACTGTAGGAATCCGGTATAATCTGGGTGCCGCTGCATATTAGAGATGAGGTCGAGGCGCTGGCGTAGAAAGGGCTGTAAAAGGTCAAAGGGCACCTGTGGATCCCAATGCTCTCCATCCTGGTACCATGCAAGTCCATTGATGGCGGCCATGGGCGCTGGAAGAGAGGAGGGAGGAAGATAAACAGATATAGATAAGTGACAATGAATCTTTAGTGCTTTCCAGACATTACTCAATGCAGAGTCAACTTTCTTCTAGTAGTCGACCCCGTTTCTACCTTTGCACCTGTTACGACCCTCCCGGTGGTCGTGTTCACTATGATTTACTTATGCTGACGTCAGCATTTTCGTACATAATACAAGGACAAAAATGTAGATTTTTATTTAATATAACAAAAAAAATATTTACAACGCAGACATTCTCAAAACCCACTAAGGACGCGCTCCCTGAATCCTGCGGGCGAGGGCCAAATCCTTTGGCATTATAGTGACTCTCTTTGCGTGGATAGCGCAAAGGTTTGCATCACCAAAAAGTGCCACCAAGTAGGCTTCTGCAGCCTCTTGAAGTGCTAGAATGGCAAAAGTCTGGAAGCGGAGATCGGTTTTGAATTCTTAGGCTATCTCCCGAACTAACCTCTGAAAAGGCAGCTTCCGTATCAGAAGTTGCATGGTCTTCTGGAACTTACGGATCTCCCGTAAGGCCACGGTGCCGGGTCTAAACCGGTGGGGCTTCCTTGGTTGAGCAGGTGTGGGAGTCGGGCCCCTTTGCCGTGGTATCGTCTTGCCCCCAACGACAGGATGGGGCCGGGAAGCATCCACCCGCTCCTGCCTCTGGTTGGAACTCGCGTTCTTCCCAATAGCTCCGACAACCTTCAACTTCTCCTTGTACTGGCTGCCGGACTTATGAGCTACGGCTTTTCTCCGGTGTTTAATGGTCATCCTGTCCGTCTGGTTTGGCCCCTGCTCAGTCTCTGGTCCCCCATTGCCCTGCTGGTCCTGCTGTTCTTGTCGGGCCTTCTCCTCTCGTTCCCGTTGGAGTCTTTCCTGTTCCTCCCGGAACTCTCGAGCTCTCTGGAGGTCGGCTTCAACCTCAGCGTACCGTCGCTCTACAATGCGGCGAAGGAGTTCAGCGTGGTATCGATTGGGTCGCTGGTTCATATCAATCTGGATTGTCGTCAAGTAATCCAGACTGATGTCAGGATCTCTCCCCACATGAAGCTCTGGGAAGCTTCATGCCACTCAAATGGGGGAAGCTCGATTGCCCTGCCATCAATGACGGCGACTCCATCCCCTAAATACCTATACTCCCGACCTCGAGCCGCCGTATCGGCTCGTTCCACCTCCCTGCGATCATCCTCCCTGGCCAGGTTCCGGATACGGTCGGCCTCTGTTCTTATGTCCTCCTCCTCGGTGTGTCCCTCACATTCAGGAGGGTAAAATTTAATCAACACCATGACCAAGTCAGGTTGCTCGACTATGGTATAAGGAAGCTGTCGGAGGTTCAACCTAACCAAAAACGGCTCCGAGTAATGGTAGATTGGATAGGTTATCCTAGCGTCGTTAGCAAATCTGTTTACCAACTCATCCAGAAGTATATCAATCAAGGCAGGGTCAGTAGCCATGTGTTGTGCGATTAAGGCATAAATCTGGGCTATGGTGAGGGTAGCGGGGTCCACGGTACTCTTTTTGGTGGCCATAACTATGGCGCTGAGGTCCAGGGCGGCAGGGAGTGAGGCGCTTGCGATTAGGAAGATGATAGGGGAGGCGCTAGGGGTAGAGAAGGCGGTAGAGAAGAACTAAGGTGAAAGAGCAGGGTCGGGTCCGGTAGCTATGGCGGGCGTCAAACCTAGCGGGCGGAGGCGCTATAAAACAAGGAGGAAGTAAAAAAAAGTTAACGGCCGCCTAACCCTTAAATTTTAAAAGTTTTTTTTTTTTTTAAATAATTATACGGCAGAAATACGGCTGGGCGCCGACAGCATTATATGCACTCCTACCGCGACTGTAAGTCGATGAAAAGCAAGCGGCGCCCGAGTTGACTTTCGGGCCCCCTCCTTGACCCTTTTCCGCCTGCTGATGACCCTCTTAGGGTATTTGGGTATGCCCGATCCATTGGAACCACTTTCGCCTTTAACTGAACTACCTACAAAAAGTTATAGCCCCTCCAAACTTGGGTCCTCCAGTTGCCCTAAACCTCTTAAAATTTACAATCTACTACATCAACCTAGCACAAAACCAAACATCAAAGAGCTAAACATTCACACTAGCTTAAGGTCCCACCTAACTACCGAACTAACGAGTTAGGGTTTGGTCAGTGTTATGATTTCGAGTAACCGAAATCACGGCTCTGATACCACTGTGATGCTCCCTGAACATATACGACGCTCGGGCGTATATGTACGGGGACTTTTCCCTCCCATGGCAACTATCTCGCCATGAGCAGGGCCCTCCGTCTAACTCGGGCCATCTATAGAGAGATGCTCGAGTGAAGGACACAGAGGGGTCATTCGGCCCGGGGCTCCTATGTCGCGGAAACGTGAATACAAGGTTAGCATACAGCATAATCATATCATAAATACCACCACGAAGGGCGGCACATCCATCCAACTGGTAACAACAACGAAGATGTATTTAATACTAGAGAAAACACCCAAACCCCTGGTTCTACCCCGGCTCAGACTCCAGTGAGGATCGACTGACAGCTAGGTCTCAAGAGATCAGCAGACCGAATCTTGGCATGGCGTTGGCTGGCATAGAACATCGGCTAGGGTTGTCCACTCCATCTGCCCCTCCTGTGCACACTTTGCAGATGAGTCGAATCATGCTATGGCATTACTATAGCCTTCCGGAAACGCAGACTCAAGGTATCACCCTTCAAGCCTACTCCAGGGTTCATGATGCCCCGGTCCGATGAGGCAGGTCAGGGAAGTGTCCCCTTCCAGGATCACAGTGGTTCCATGGGTGAGCTAGAGAATACGTGCCGCATCAGCGACCCCCGCATCCATACCCGACTTACTCACCCTAAATCTATTCAAAGTACAGGGTGCCCCATACGGGTCACACCTCTGCACCAGGGAGTGTCAGACCCATACCCGGCCCTCTACGTGACCGGCTATCAGGCCTAGCCCACTGTAGGAGTCCCAGGAGCCATGTATGTTCATGCAAGACCCCACCCCCACTTCACCACTGCGTCCCTTCTCTGGTACTAAGCCATTCCATAGCATCCACGACTCGATGGTTTCTTGTGCACAGGCCGCTAAAATTGGGAATTAAAGGAGCTACTAGGAGCATACTAAAGCATGAAGCACAGAGGTCTCTACCCCCCTCTAATCCCTGCTTTACGGAAGACTAACAGAGATACTTTCATAGATTCATCCATCCATTCATAATAACCATAATCCATAATTGAAATGTAAATCCTAAATATCAAAGAAGGGTTGATCCTAAGTAAGAACAACCAGAGAAGACTCAAAGAACTTAACTGAAGCGCTAGCCTTAAAGATATCAACTAGATTATCTACTAACCCGAGTTTCGACTTGATCCATTGTCATGAGGCACCTCCATCTCTCAGTAATCTGGTGTTCAGTGTTAGTCCTGTGCCTCCTGGTACAGGACTATTCATGCATACGACAGACCAGGTCAAGCTCAAGGATCCTCAGTCAGCCACGGGTCAGACATCCAAGGCTCCGCAGAAGACCAAGCAGCAGGCCACGCAGTCAAAGCCTGTGGCTGTCAACAAGAGGCGCCGCTCAGACAAGTGACGGCCCGTCACCGCCCGCGTCAGCGTCAGCGTGATTCTAGGCACTTCAAGAGGCACCGCCAACATTCCTGCAAATCAGGCCTCCTTCCAGGAGTCGGCACCGAGATCAGTCAGAGTGTCTATATTGGGCCCAAGGCCATTGTACTATATATATGAGTAGAGTTAGCACATAAGTTTTTAGATGAGTTTTGAGTCTTGTCTCCTTCAGTTTTCTCTCTATTGCGAGAGCTCATGTATTTTCATCATTGATATCAAGGAAGCTTATCATCCTTCTCTCATTTGTTCTGTTTCCTTCGTTTTCTTCTCTTCTTGCAAATCCCGCGTGACATAGTCCCCCGGACTCTCCTGTTAGATCCACGGTCCTCACAGAGGGCTGTCTTCCAGGAGTTCCCGAACCCAGACCCCAAACATTCAGCAACAACTGGGGTGTTCAGCAACAGTTCCAGGTACTTGGGCGCTCAGCTGCTCCTCTTCCTGGCTCGATTTTGGGGTGAAATGGGGGTAGCGATCCACCTTGATGGCCCAAGTTAGCATTCCCATGCTGGCCAATCGAGTTTGGCCATGTGGCACCTTCCCAAGTCATCAATTAACTTAATTAAACTAATTAGATATTAATTCCTTAATTATAGGTTATGATCTTTAATAATTGATTTAGCATAGATAACTTAATCCCTTTTAGGTCAACCCCCTAGGTTACAATACCCCATGGTGGCGTACCTTTACTGGGTGACGTGTCAGTATATTTATATGTATACCGTATAAGTACTTGGAATGTCACAGCAGCGATACAGTAATGCACTTAAGGCACTATGTGCGATGCAAAAGCAATGTCATAAAATACATTTATGGAATTGGGATTTAAAGAAGCAGCTCTATAGAGCACTTGTACAAACAGTTATGCTATATGGCTGTGAAGTATGGGCTCCAAGCTTGACGGCCAAGCTATGGAAAAAGGTGGAGAATTTGCAGAAGAAATTTTTGCGCGCTGAGTTAGGGGTGAAAATGCAAACGCCATATGCGATGATGCTTGCAGAAGTGGGAATGCTGCCTCTTGAGGGAGAAGCAATGATTCATACTGCCTCTTACTTGCTCAAGGTCAATGCATTAAGTGAAGACCGCCTTCCCAGTATAGTTAAAAGAGCGTCCGCGGATAAAGGTTGGTACCATGATGTAATTTGTTGGTTTCAGAAATGGAATATCATTGTAGGTGAGTTGGTGGGCAAGAGAGATAAAATACGAGATTTGGTTTGTCAGAAGTTTCAAATTAAAACCTGGAGCACGGTCCAAGAGGTAAAGATGTCTTTCTACCAGCAATTTATTAACCCATCTTTACAGGTAGCAAAATACTTGTCAGAGAATATATCTATCTCAAATAGGCATTTGCTTGCTCGCATGCGTTTGAGCTCACATTATTTGAAAATTGAGACTGGAAGATGGCAGAGGATAGAAAGGGCTGACCGTATATGTGAGTTGTGTCCGGATGGTATGATTGAAGATGAAGCGCACACCCTGTTACACTGTAAGTGTTATGAAGACATTAGACTCCAATATTCTATACAAGAAAGTTCATTAGTTGAGCTCTTTGGACTCTCAACAAAATACTTGTGTTCTTATATAGATGGTGCTACGGAAAAGATGTACTTGCTTGAAAAAAGAAGTAAAAACAGGTGGAGAGTGAGGAGTTGGAGATTTATGTTTTGTACTTTCTCGTTCTATAGACCTGATAGGTCTCTAAAGGACGTAATAAAACATTTCATTTCATTTCTCTCTCTCTCTCTCTCTCTCTCTCTCTCTCTCTCTCTCTCTCTCTCTCTCTCTCTCTCTCTCTCTCTCTCTCTCTCTCTCTCTCTCTCTCTCTCTCTCTCTCTCTCTCTGTTGGTGTCGGAACAGGGTGGTTCCCATATATAAAGGTGGGGCGAGGCATGATGCAAACAATTATCGAACCATTATGGTAAGTAGTCTATTTTCTAAGCTTTTTGCTACTATCTTAGAAAAAAAAAGATAAGTATTTGGGCAGAGCACAATCAAAAGCGTGCGGAGTCACAAGCATGTTTTAGAGCAGGAAGGGCTACTTTAGACCATCTATTAGTGTTAAAAACTATATTTGACATGGTTAAAGGTACTAAAAAACCAGTTTACATGGCATTTGTAGACTTTAAAAAAGCATTTGATAAGGTGCCACGTGACCAATTGTGGGAAAGGTTGGATAAGTTGAAGGTGCCCAAGGAGCTTAGAGATGCAGTCCGAGTTCTGTATGAAAAAGTGCTTGTGCAATTATCTTTACCATTTTCATTGGATATCCAAGACCAAGTTGAAAGTAATCTTGGGGTCAAACAGGGATGTCCGCTATCCCCCACATTATTTGAACTTTTTATTGATAGTTAGAGGATTGGTTGCTTAAGAATTGCCCAGGAGGCATGGAAATACATGATTATGTGATCCAGTTGCGAATGTATGCAGATGATGTAGTCATTTTTGCACGCTCTAAGGATCATATGCAAAAACACTTGGAAGGCTTGGCTGATTTTTGTGATCAAACAGGTATGCAGGTGAACCTCAAAAAAACGAGCATTATGACTGTAGGAGCGCTTAAACAAGAACCCATCTTCAGATATAAGGGGAGTGTGGTAAGTATATGTGATTCATACAAATATTTGGGCCTTGTATTTAGCAGGAATCATAGATGGAATGCATGCATCACACAACGAATTGATGGAGGACAAAGGGCTTTATATGCATTGCAGAGCATGTGTAGGAGAACACACCTTTGGTCATGGAATCTGAAGGTGAGACTCTTTCAGTCACTTGTGCAGAGCGTAGTCTTGTATGGATGTGAAATTTGGGGACCAAGTTTGCCACAATGCTAGCCCAAACCCGTTTCAAACAATGAACTCCTTGATATCAATGAGAATACATGAGCTCTCCAAATGAGAGAAGACAGAAAAATGAGATGAGACCCAAAACTCCTTTGCCCGTAAGGGCTACATCTACTGCTATATATAGTACAACGGCCTTTGGCCCAATATAGAGACAATGAGATAACTCGGTGCCGACTCCTTGAAAGAAGGCCTGAATTGTAGGATCTTTGGCGGTGCCTCTTGAGACCCTGAAATGACGCTAACTGAGACCACGCGTCATTCCTCTGTGTGCCTCCTCTTGGTCCCGGTCGCAGGCTTTGACTGCGTGGTTGGCTGCGGCTTGGTCTTCTGCGCCTTGGACGACTGACCCATGGCTGTCTGCTCCTTGTTCTTGGCCTGGTCCGTCGTGTGCATGAATAGTCTTGTACCAGGACGTACAGGCCTAACACTCCCCCCCCACCAAACGACACTCAGTGTGAAGAGAAGGAGGGAGTGATTCTGATGGCAGGAACCCAGCAGTTTGAAAGTCATCTTCTCTAGAATGAGGACGCACGCCATTGTGATATTGACCTATGAGATCCTGTCTTGTTTGAAGTGCTGCAGGAGTGTTGAGCCCAATTGCAGGATGAGCGTCAATGAGAAATCCTGAGCGTACCATGTCTTCAAGAGCAGCATGCGCGTCGGAGGGGACGAATTGGCATTCCATGAGGAGGCAGGTCTGGAGGCCGAATGCACTGACGCTGGCATTCGGGTTGCAGTAGAAAATGGGGCGCTGCCGATTGAGTGAACTTAACAAGAGGCATTTGAGAGCAGCACAAAAACCTGCTTGACGATGTACTGAAGGATCAGGTGAGGTGGCAGCATGTTCCAAGAAAAGATCAAGTCTATAAACAGCTTGCGCAGGCGTCCGCCAACCACGCTCATTTGCAATATAGATCCAATTTTCAGTATGGTCCAGAGTGGCACCATTTTCCCAGTTTGATCTTCGTACGAAGCGCGGATCCCAACGGAGATCCGTGGAAATCTGAGGAGGAGTCCACCCAGCATGGCCATCCATATCCTTTGTCCAAAAAGGAAGACGCCAGTCCGAGGTGAGAAACCGTGGGCGTGCAGGTGCCCCCAATGAAGCATAGGGTGATTCAGCCAAACCCGTGGGCGTGGGCTGTTGAGCCTGCTCTCGGAACTCCCGAACAAGGTCTTGATCCAAGGCTCGACACTAGTGGTCCCATTCGGAACCAGACAGTTGAATATAGACCGGAGGATTTATCCACCCCATGGGTTGGGTCTTGCTTTCAAGAAGAGCCAGCAGCTGATTATACCCACCCAAGTGTTGCATATAAATCTGAGCGAATTGAAGGTCCTCAGGATTTGCTAAGTTCTTCTGCACCTGTGCCAGTGTCTCTGCTCGCCATAAAGGTAAGTGATGAGCCAACTCAGGCATGTACTCCATGGCAAAGGTATGAGATTGAGCATGATCCCGGAAATACGGGTTGGAATCCAGTAACAGCCAGGCAGCATTGGGGTTGCCGTTAAAAATGCGATGCGCCTCATCGCCGAATTTATCTTGTGAGTCAGCCAGATAGAAATCATGGAAGACACAGGCCATCGGCTGAACAACACGGAAGATGATGAAATCAGGATCTTCACAAGTGATTTGCTCATAGACCAAAAGGGCACAGAGTAATCCTTGATCTTCAATAGAAAGGTCGGGCAAGATCCTGAGAAAGTCCGTACTGCACAAGGGCTGTGCATTAACCTGGCCTCCTGCCGCATACCACTTCAAGAGAAAAAGGTGGCGTCGGGCAACCACATAGTCCAGGTAACTGGTGGGAGCGCATAAGTCTACTGGAATGCAGACGGCGATATCAAGATAGTCGTCTTGCCTCTGTTGGGCTTCTTCAGCAGATTGAACAGCATGCTGGAGTTGATTTTCTAGGTCACGGATTTGATTATCCTTTTCGAGCAGGAGGCGTGACTGATCCTGGTACCGTCGATGAGAGAGCTGGCCCTGGGAGGTTGATGGTGTCTGAGTGGAAGGACGAAGCCGAAGCGTGACTATTTCTGCGTCATCGACTAACTTCTGCTTTTGAGCTTCCTTAAGTTGATCCTGGAGGAGTGTGAGTTGATTGGTCAGCGTGGAGAGCTGATCTTCCAACGCCGTGACTCGAGCAGTGCGCTCTGTAAGGTCTTTGATCTGAGTGGTGTAATTCTGAGAAAGCTCTGTGTACAGCGTCTGACTGTTGGCGATAGCTTTCTCTTGTTCACCAAGGAGGGTATCCTTGGCTTTGAGTTGTGCCACAAGATCTTCAAGGGTCTTCTGGAGGTCAGCCTGTTGATCAGCCAGCAGGCTATATTGATCTGTGGCAGCCTAGAGAGATGCACAGGTCTGTAACAGAGCCTCGTGCTTGTTTTGCAGCTGATCTTCCAGGGATTGGATTCGCGCAGTTGCAGCTTGAAAATCCCTGTGAGCAGCTTCCGATGCCTCCATGTAAGCTTGAACTCCATTCATGAAAGCTTCATTGGAGTTTTGTAACTTGAGGACAACTGCTTGAACATCTTGTTGATATTGATAAAGGGCCTGCCTGGTAGGATGAGGTGCAGGGCCCTGCTGTTGGTGAGTCTGTGACGCCTGAGAGTGTGGCCTAGAGTGACGGGAGATAGACTCTATGGAAGAAGAAAGAGTAATGCGGGAGGTTTCTTTGTGCTGAGAAAGATGAGGAGACCGAGGATGTTTTGAAGGTTCTCCCTGAGGGTTTTTGGGAAGAGTATGGTATAACTGAGTGGAGGATTTGGAAGGAGTGGGGGAAGGACAGCAATGACGGATCAGGGCTTGCAAATGGGCACCCACAGAGGTTTCGAAGCCTGAAGAAGGATTTGCCCTGACGCGATCGATCTCATGAAGGAGTCGGAGTAACAGGATTTGGTTCCAGTCCAGATCATGAGTGGAATTGATGGCCATAATGACAACATTGTAGAATGGTTTATTGATGTGGGTATTCTTGATGGAATACCCATAGAATTTCCGCCATAAAAACTTGACAAAAGAATCATGGGGTTTTGCTATGTTGGAAAGCCGATGGACAGTGGCTTGATAAGGAAGTGCGCCATACTCAGTGACATCGATCATTTATGGCGGTGCAAGACAAGCAAGGTCTGAAGGGGGATTTTAAATACCTCGAGAAAGGAGCCCCGGGTAGCGAAATTTTTGTCCCGGCAACCTGTGGTCTCATAGCCATCGTGGTGTTAACCATGTGAGCCACAAACCGCCGGAGTTGCTCGATTAGGCGAGGAAGTTCCGCGGGTCGACATGCAATACAGCTGACCCATGGCGTCAAAGAAACCTCGACTTTGGCGGTTAGGGCTTCTCCGAAAGTTGATCACGGTGAAATTTGTCGACTCGAAAAGAGCCGGATCTCTTGGAGCGGATGTTTGAAGCTGAGGAAATCTTTGTGTAGTGGCCATTGGGAAGTGCTTCGGAACGGATTTGTGAAGAACGGTGCTTGAGAGGCCGGAGGACGAAGAGTGGAAGGCAAAGGCAAAGACAGACGAAAAGGTTTTAGGACGCGCAAGTGTTGGCGAAGGGGCATGATGAAGATGAAACAGCAGCCGTGGATGTTGCCA
This sequence comes from Isoetes taiwanensis, assembly GCA_021234155.1. Taxonomy (NCBI): domain Eukaryota; kingdom Viridiplantae; phylum Streptophyta; class Lycopodiopsida; order Isoetales; family Isoetaceae; genus Isoetes; species Isoetes taiwanensis. The sequence continues at coordinate 17,932,594 of JAJEKV010000010.1, read as the reverse complement.
GGTGGCGGTAGATCCAAGGGAGACGATTGAGATGCAAAAATTTGGCTAAGTCCCCAAACAGTTAAGGGAAAAGCGATGAATGGTGGAGATGAGTCGTGAACTAACAAGTTGATGTGACAGGTGGCAAAGGTACCCATATTTATGACTGGCAGGCGAGAAAGGAAGGAATGTCATTTAATGCCGGCAACTCGAGGCGGGATAGCATAAAAAGGAAATGTCAGAAGGTACCATGGCTAAATATGCGGCGTGAGAAAGGATGCTGGAATTAGAAAGAGCCTTGCATTGCCAACACGTTGGCGAATTTTCTGATTGGTCCACGTCGACCTGGATCCCATCGGTTTGGCTATATAAGACGAGCAGGGGGTGAAGCTGAGACACTCAATGGCGAACATGAGCATGGCGGCTGCTGGACTGAATGAAGACTGCACAATGCCCACCAATTGTCAAGAGTGGATTACCTGTAAGATGAATTGTCTGGACCTGTGGAAATGCCACAACCGTGGCATTCCAATGGACGGCTGGTGCCGTGGGATGGCTGAGCATCCCGACCCTCGGACCAACGCCATGGAGGTGGTGGTGCATTTGCGTTGAGATCCGGAGCAGAACTACTACCACATCCTCCGCATCACCTCTGCTCCCAACCCGGAGTAGAGGGTTTAAAAATTAGGATTTGGTAGATAGGGCACTAGCCCGTTTTTGTGAATAGGGCTCTGCCCATAGCAGAAATAAATAGGCTCTGCCCTCATTTTGTAAAAATTTTTGTACCTCTATAATATAAATATGCGTCTTTTTAGTCACTATCTGTTGTGTCTGTGTCTGGAACTGCCGCTGGTGTATGACTGTCGATTTCTGCTGTATGAAATAGCTTGAGGCGAAAGCCATTAACCAATGTAGGTAATGGAGTGCCATCTAACTCGGCGAGCTTGAAAACGCTGGGTTGAACCACTTGAACAAAGGACTAAGCCATCTGAATTTTAACTTGCCTGAAAAATTCTTGTAACGGGAATTATACAGCAAAATTAAATCACCTTCTTGAAAAGTTTTTGCTCTCAAATGTTTGTCATGTAAGGTTTTTCGCAACTGTTGTCCATGCAGAACTCGAATATATGCATCTCGCCTGAGTTCATCCAACTGTTCAAGTTGGTAAACTCGTTCTTGAAGAGCTGCAGGTGGATTACGAGTGGTAGCAAGGTGGAACCGAAGTGTTGGAAGAATATACTCAAAAGGCATCAATGCTTCTTGACCATAAACCAACTTAAAAGGAGTGTGACCAGTAGCAATCTTGAAACAACAATTGTAAGCCCAAAAAACAGTAGGTAGTTTGGTTTGCCAGTCTGTGCGTGAAGCATCACAAATTTTCTTGAGAATAGTGACGAGAGTCTTGTTGGTGCTTTCAGCCAAACCATTCCCTTGAGGATAGTAAGGTGTGCTTTTGTGATGATGTATCAGCAGATAATCCGTCAGCTCCTTGATAGTATGATTGACAAAGTGGACACCTCGATCACTGACCAACTCCGTGGGACAGCCAAAACGCATGATGATTTGCATATAGATGACCTTGGCTGTGCTTGCTGCAGTGTTGTCTGGAAGTGCGCAAGCTTCCGCCCATTTGGTAGCATAGTCATTTAACCATGGCCGGAACTTCGTAAAATCCAAGAATATAGGAGTATGTCGAGTTTATTATTCAAGAATATGGGAGCATATCTACTTTATTATCCAAGAATATGGGAGTATATCTGATTCATTCTGTGGAAATATGCAAATCTTATTACGAGAGTTATACCTATCACTTGAGTGCTTTGAAAATTTCAAAAAATATCAATCCCAACTCGAGTTATAAAATTTTATTCTGTCTGAGACTGTTTTTTACTTTATTTTGCAACAGTCACTATCAGCATGGATATGGTCTATCCGAGAACCAATAGCTGTAGCAATGATTTGAAGCTCATTTTTATTTGGTTTTTTAAATGGAATCTCTACCCATTCTTTATTCAGATTCATCTCTTTTGCCATAACCTTGCCATGTGTTCAAACTGAAGAAAATCTGTAACGAGCACTATGAAAATATTTCAAACCAAGGCAAAAATTAAGGACGATTTATCGCAAATGGGCTATTTTATTTATAATTCTTGGATTAAGATTTGACAGATTAGTAGGATCAATTTTTCATTTTTTGTATGTGCAATCGCCCATACGTAACTCCTTTTATCTTGACAGAAGATAGGATTGCCCATGATATGATTCTTTTATGGGTAATTTAAAAATGGATTAGCCCATTTATGATCTTTAAACATAATAAGTTAAATGAATTGCACAAAATAACTGACATTAATGAAAGGATAACCTTCTTCGTTATAACCATTATTCATAATCAACATAGGTATTTTTTACTAGAACCGATTTAATAGGATTTTATGGCAGAGACTTCTTAGCAACGTCCTTCATAATGACTCGAAGATTTGGAAGTAGAGATTTCCTAGCACCAATTGTATCATCGGTCTCTCTAAGCTCACAGAGATTTGGAAATAGAAATTTTGTAGAACCAATTGTTTATGCACAAGGGATATATCAAAATGTTTATCAAAAGTCAATAGCTCGTATTAGACCACCATAAAAGACAGTTGGTGTGGAAGATATGGGGGTGTGATGTTCAATGTGATGCCAATTTTTGGCCACACCTGTGATCATAAATTGTATTTCATTCTCCAAGTTTCATAGCAATCCAAGTTCAACAAATACAATCAACGTTATAGAAAATATCATCTATTGCATCTTCAGATAGTAATGCATTAGCGTCTTCTCCCAACTCCTCTCTTATAGAATTATGACCAAGTTGTTCCCTCAGACTCAGGACATCTCTTGTGAATTTCCCTATGCATTTGCCTTCTAAATAAAAAAACTCCAACAATGTTGATACTGAAATATTATACCTGTTTCGAATTTCCAGATATGCAGGGCACTTCAAGGGCACATGTTGTTCATCCTCCACTTCCTGCATATTACATGCTTTGCAATGCCTCATTTCATGCAGGATTCCACTTCATCTGCCAATTTCTACTCCAAGTCTATATGAGCTGAGTCTCATTCTGCTAATGAAATGTCTAAACTTCAGAGACATACTTTCTCGAAGGTATTTAGCCTCTTGGACTTTTGGATTAATACATCGTATGTAGAAATCCTTATTAATCTTTGGGACTCTCTAGTTTTTGATAATGACCTGCTCTTTTGCCCATGTTCGAATATCCTTGTAGCGCACATATAGATCGTGGGTATTTAACCCCCATTTCCACATCCACTCCTCAACGTCAGCATACCAACACTTCAATTTTGTCTCCTCTATTGCCAAACGAGGCAATAGCCCCCAAATCTCGCACCCGTATAATAGTACTGTCTGAACAAGTACTCTATATAACTTCTGTTTCATGTCAAAATTCCAAATTTCAGCTTTGGCACTTCTACGTTGCATGCTACACAAGGTTTTGAGACCCGCATTCACTCTATGCTCTACGACCATATTCCAGCTCGGACTTTTATCAACTTCCACTCCCAAATATTTATGCGAGTTTACCAGCTCAACTGGCGTGCCTTTGTAGAAGAATAACAGATGGTCTGTTTTATTTGCCCCAAAGACAACCATTTTTGTTTTAGCAAGGTTTACTCGCATTCCCTTACTATCACAAAAATATGCCAGCGCATCCAAGTGCTTCTGCATCCCTGCCACTGAGCGTGATAGGATGACTATATCATCTGCATATAGCAAAAGCTTCACTACATAACCATTTACCAGTGTACCATCGCCCCCATGTTCAATCAACCAACTCTCCAGCTCGTCAATGAATAATCCAAACAATGTTGGAGATAAAGGACATCCTTGCTTGACCCCAATATTACTGGCCACAACACTATCACACTCTTTTACATAGGGTAGTGACAACTGAACTAAGACTCTTTCGTAGAGTACCTTAACCGCTTGTCTTAATTCCACTGGGACTCCAAGTAACTCCATTCTCTGCCAGACATTATCCCTATTCACTGTGTCAAAGGCTTTAGCATAATCTATAATGTTAGTCCTGTGCCTCCTGGTACAGGACTATTCATGCATACAACAGACCAGGTCAAGCTCAAGGATCCTCAGTCAGCCACGGGTCAGCCATCAAAGGCTCAGCAGAAGACCAAGCAGCAGACCACGCAGTCAAAGCCTGTGGCCGTCAACAAGAGGCGCCGCTCAGACAAGTGACGGCCCGTCACCGCCCGCGTCAGCGTCAGCGTTATTCTAGGCACTTCAAGAGGCACCGCCAACATTCCTGCAAATCAGGCCTCCTTCCAGGAGTCGGCACCGAGATCAGTCAGAGTGTCTATATTGGGCCAAAGGCCATTGTACTATATATATGAGTAGAGCTAGCACATGAGTTTTTAGATGAGTTTTGAGTCTTGTCTCCTTTCAGTTTTTCTCTCTATTGCGAGAGCTCATGTATGTTCATCATTGATATCAAGGAAGCTTATCGTTTTCCTCTCATTTGTTACGTTTCTCTTCTTCTTCTTCTCTTCTTGCAAATCCCGCGTGACATAGTCCCCCGGACTCTCCTGTTAGATCCACGGGTCCTCACAGAGGGCTGTCTTCCAGGAGTTCCCGAACCCAGACCCCAAACACCGCCGCCGCTGCCGGGTCTGATTCCATCCTACTTTCTTACGCCGCCATATGCGTCCGTAATTTCACGCCCGGAAGAACTCCTTTCTCAGACGACCTCTCGCTTGGGCGCCATCGGCGTCGGAAAGCGTTTCGCGACATGTATGGATCTGCTTATGACATAGAGGGAGGCCATCTTCGGTCTAGGGCTCAGTCAGCGCCACCAACCCCTCGTGTCCTGTCTCGTCCCAGTTCCCCGCCCCAAGCGTGCAAACATTGCTCACAACCTCAGTCCCCTCATCACTATCAGGAGCCTTATCAGGCTCAACCTTCTCAACCGTACTTTCATACCCCCGAACATGCCTACATCCATCATTCTTGGGGCCATCGCCTCTTCCTTCACAACCATCATCTCCCGGGTGGCACGGATATCCACAAGTCTCCTTTTGCGCCTACCGGGGAATATCCTTTTCCTACATTTCCCCTTTGCCCTTCTGTTTACAACCTTACGGATCTCAAAACCAATGCTCCGGCTACTTAGTTTCTCAACAGCTTGATCACCCCTTCATCGGGGTCCTTCGGGCACCATGCCACATCCAACTCAACCTCAATATCCTCACTATATTGTTCTGTCCGCCCAAAGACTTTCACATCTACCTTTCAGACTCTGGAACTGACTTATCCCACCTTTGGCAACACGAAAGGCAAACCGTTAGACCAAAGTGCTCAGGCCCACATGGAAGAATTTGAGGCTCTAGCTGTCCTAAATGGTCATGCGCAACCTCAACTGAAATTCCACATCTTTTCCACCACCCTGCGTGGCTCTCCTCATCAATGGCTCATGTCCAACAAAAGCCATTGGAAACAAGACTGGTCCGAAATGAGAACTGCTTTTCTGTCTCATTATGGGACCACGGATGATGATCAACTTCATCTCAAGCAACTCAATGAACTTCAACAAGAGCCCACGGAGTCTGCCCGGGATTTTGCGGATCGACTTCACATTACGCTAAGTAAGCTCAAGGAGTACCCCCACGTGAGCCGGATTTTGGTGCGGTTTCTCCAAGGACTTCCTCCAGCTATTCGACTCATGACTGAATACCTGCGTCCCAAGACTTTGGAGCAGGCTATCGACCTTGTCAATCACTCAGTCAATGTTTCCTCCCGAGGCGTGGCTCTTCAAGAGCTCCCGTTCATTCCACCTGTCATGGTTCCACAAGCGGTACATTCAGCCTCAACACGCTAATCCACGGCCTTGATCAAATCTGGTGCCATATTTGCAAATACCAAGGCCATTTGGCAAATGAGTGCAACTCCACCAATGGCCCGCCTCATTGCAAGCGATGCAACATGTGCAATCATGCCACGGAAGAGTGCACTCGCACTCATCCCACACCGTTCCGCAACAAAATGGTTTATCAAGTGCAAACCACACCTCAAACAACAATCGCACTATCGGCCAGCCACCACGAGGTGCAACCCACGCAACTCTATCGAAGAATGGGGAGCAACCACGGGGATCCAACCCCCGTCCTCCTTTTGATCCTTCTAAAGCTTCGGTGTTATCCTTTGTCAAGAATGGGGTCATACCACCACGGCGTGTCCTCAACTTCCACAAGTTCAGGTCCAGCTTCCTGGCACCAATCAGACCACATCGGTCCGCCTCACGGCTTACCAACTCTGGATTGCTAATGGCAAACAAGGCCCGAGACCAGTTCTTAAGAAGCCACCAAGAGCGCCTCAGCAATCACGCTATCAACCAGCTCCAGCAAATCAACCTCAGCTGGATCAACAAGCACAAGAGGAAATTTTTCAGGCACTTAATCCTCCAGTCCAGCCGTCCAATTGGGTTGGTTTAGTTTCACGCCAGACCAAGGCATCACGTCCCTTGACCATTATTCCGAATGGCACGCAATCTGCCTTTGCAGTTGACACCATTCCTCATGAGGACGAAAAAAAGGTTCACTTTGCACCTGACTTGGAGAAGCTCATGCCACATGTCATGCCAAAAGTTCGCCAAAGCATTTTGAACCTCATGCAAGCTGCGGAAGGCCGCACATTGGCAAATGTTCATGCCACCACCAGAGCTCAACAAAGACAAGATACACCTTCCACCTCTCAACCTCCACGCTCTCAAAAGTATCCCAATATTGCTGCCGAGGTTGACTTACTCAAAGAAGTTGCTGCTTCACTACCACGCACTCCAGCACCAGTGGAACCAGCAGATCCTTTTTCTCATGTGCCTCTAGAACTACAAGAGGAGCTAGCCAAGATCAAAATTCCTTTAAGCTTGGCAACCATTTTGAAACTCTGTCCTGCTCTCAAGGACCAGTTACCACTCCCAACTGTTTTAGTTGGGGCTGTGGCTACCTCTACACCCACGGTCCATGCCACGGTGGGTAATCAGCAAGTCAACCATGTTCAAATAGATGGAGGTAGCTGAAATCAATCTCATCGCGGATAAACTCCGCCAAACAAATGGGCATCACACAACTCTTTTCGTGCCCCATATGACATCAAGTTGGCTAATGGCCATATCGCGCGACCTCAAGGCGTCACACCTCTTCTTCACATCAACATCGGTGATCTCCGCTTCCCCATGGAATTTGGAGTTTGGAAAGGCTGGCGAAGATCCGGTGACTATGAAATGTTGGTCGGCGGACCTTTTCTCCGCCGGGCAAAGAGTATCCATTCTTGGGCCGCGGACCCGCTTAGTCATCACCGATGGTCATCTCAATGCCACCATGGACTTGCAAGCAAGGCGGGATCATTTACGTTGACAATGCGGAACCCTCTCTCTGGACATTAATGATTCTAAAGAAGCTCAAAATATTTATCAAGTTCGGGCTCCACTGGCGATGCGCCTCGTCATCCTACCCAGAATATGCCGATCCTTGGGGAGAAATGACTCTTGATCAGGACCCGTGCCGTGGGTCGCTTTGCTTGACCCTACCGGCTCCTTGCAATCGAATCCAACGCGAGTTGATCACTTTTCGGATCTTGCCGCACCTCCCGCAACTCTGTTGATGTACAGTTGTCATGAAGCAACCTCTGGCTGGATGAAACCGAAAGCAACCCCTCTTTTCACCACGCAAAGTGCCACGATCCGGTTATGCTCCAACCTCGCACACATTGTCCGGGATCTTGAAGTAATACCCCATATTCGGACTCAAGTCGAGATTGTGGATGTGGGCAACAATCAACCTGTCCGCTTTGCCGCAAATCTTCCGGCTCCTTATCGTAGCGGGGCCGTCAAGCTGTTCACAAAATTCAAACACATTTTTCGCACGGAGTTACGAGATCTTGGGCATCAACAAAAGCTTGGGGAACTCACCATTCCTACCAAATCTGATGCCGCGACCCGGTGTAGCAACGGCGATCTGACGGCTCAACCCTAATTACCGTGATCGGCGTCAAGGCGGAAATTGACAAACTCCTTTTTGCGGGTTTGATCTATGAGGTCAAACATTACGAATGGGTGAGCCCCATCGTCATTGCCCTTAAACACAATGGTAAGATCGGCGTGCGTGTGGACTATCGGAAACTCAATCTCGGCCACGGGCGTGATCATTTTCCACTTCCCTTCACGGACCGGGTTCGGAAGAGGTGGGTGGACATGAGATGTACTCCTTCATGGATGGTTTTTCGGCTACAATCGGATCTCAATCAAAGAATCTGATCAACTCAAGACTACTTTCACCACCCCGGGGCACGTTTTGCCTACAAGGTGGTTCCTTTTGGATTATCAAACTCTCCATCAACGTTTCAACGCATCATGCTCTCGGTTTTTCATGATTTCATGAAGGAAAATCCCTTCTTGCAAATTTTTCAAGATGACTTCTCGCCTCACAGTTCCATGGCTGACCATTTGGATAAATTGGAACTCGTCTTCCGAAATGTGATGAGTCGGCATTAGTCTCAATCACGAGAAATGCACCTTTTGCGTCACCTACGGTGTTCTGTTAGGCCATGTGGTCGACAAAGCGGTATCACCACGAGATCTGCCAAAATCGGTTTGTGTGCTCAAGGCTCAAGCACCAGCCAATATCAAGGAGACACGCTCTTTTCTGGGTAAGGTCAATTATTACTCCACCTTCATACACGGACTCATGACCATTGCAGATCCCATTCATAAACTCACGGGTGACGAATCCACCTGGGCTTGGAATTCCCAGGCGGATGCTGCGTTCCAACAGCTGAAGCTTTTGCTTACTCAGGCACCGGTTCTTGTTCCTCCTCAATGGGACAAGCCCTTTCACGTTCATGTAGATGTTCCCGGCGTTTGCTATTGGAGCTGTTCTTTCTCAAGAATATGATGCGCATTAATCGACAAACCAAATCGCTTCGCCGCGAAAACTCAATTTCTGGCGGCGCAACTATTTCACGCCCGCGGGCGTGAAGCTTTGGGTCTCATTTTACGTGTCCAACAGCCGCGTCATTACCTTTTAGGTGATCAAATCAAGTTCTTTGTGGACCACCAAGCACTCCTCTATTTGATCAACAAGTCCACGCCCACGGGCCGCATTGCTCGTTGGGTCCTTCTTCTCCAAGAATTTGCTCCTTTTGAAATCGTTCATAAGGCCGGCAAATCTCATGTCGTCCCGGATTATCTTTCACGCATCCACGGATGATCCCTCAACCGGAGTCTCGGGCGCTTTTCGATGCTCGGCTTTTTTAGTAGCGGCAACACCACATTGGTTCCATGATTTTCAGATTACCTCCTCACGGGTGCTCTTCCACCGTAAGGCGAGGCGGCTCTCTCTCTGCCATGGCGACAATCCGTCGCCATCAATTTCTCAGAGAGGTCCGTGACTACACCATGGTTGCAGGACATCTCTACAAAAAGGGTAAGGACACCATCCTTCGATTTGTGTTCTACCTCATGAAGTTCGGATATTGTTCGAGAAGCTCATCAAGGGCTAGGTGGTGGTCATTTTCATGGTGACACCACTTCACGCATAAAATCCTTCTCATTTGGGTATTATTGGCCCACGCTCTTCAAAGATGCTCCACGCCCGCGCCCGCGACGTGTGGCGCTTGCCCCGGGTGGGGCCCCACGGCCGACGCGTGGCGCTCTTCCCTTGGCGCCGGTCGCCCGCCACTTCCCTTGCCAAATGGGGAATGGACTTTGTGGGACCTATAGATCCTCTGCAGCGGCACACCCGTGCGTTACATTCGGTTCTCACTGACTACGCTACCAAATGGGCGGAAGCTTGTGCACTTCCAGACAACACTGCAGCAAGCACAGCTAGGGTCCTCTATCAACAAATTATCACGCGATTCGGCTGCCCCACGGAGCTGGTCAGTGACCGTGGTGTCCATTTCATCAATCATACTATCAAGGAGCTGACGGATTATCTCCTGATACATCATCACAAGAGCACACCTTACTATCCTCAAGGTAATGGTTTGGCCGAAAGCACCAACAAAACTCTGGTCACCATTCTCAAGAAAATTTGTGGCGCTTCCCGCTTGCAGTTAGCGGACAAAACTTCCCTCTTGTTCTTTGGGCCTACAATACTTGTTTCAAGATTGCTACCGGGCACACTCCTTTTAAATTGGTTTATGGTCAGGAAGCTCTCATGCCGTTTGAATACATCCTTCCAACACTCGTTTTTTCAAGCTCTTGCTCATAATCCACTGCTTTGCACTCAAAGAAAGGTCTATCAATTAGAACAGTTGGATGAACTTGAAGGGATGCTTATATTCGTGTTCTTCATGGACAACGGTTGCAAAAATCTTTACATGACAAGCGTCGAAGACAAAACATTCAAAGAAGGCGATTTGGTTCTTCTTTATGATTCGTGTACAAAAATTTTCGGGTAAACTCAAGTTTAGTTGGCTTGGCCCTTATCAAATTGTTCAAGTGGTTAGACCAAAGCGTTTTCCAAGCTGGCGAGTTAGATGGCACTCCATTACCTACATTGGTTAATGGTTTTCGTCTCAAAACATTTCATCTGTAAAGCGAAAATCAACAAAGCGAATCTGATTCAAGAGGCAAAACACCGGAGAAAGTGACTAGAAAGGCGGCATATTCTATTATAGTGGAAATTCTTTACAAAATGTGGCGCTTGCCCGGCTATTTCGCTATGGGCACTACCCTATATACAAAAAGCGGGCTCGAGCCCTATCTACTAAGTCCTAAGAGGAAAAACCCTCTACTCCGGGTTGGGCAGAGGTGATGCGAGGAGGAGATGGTAGAGGTTACGCTCGGGATCGGCGAAGGTGCGAGAACCACCTCCATCTGTTGGTCTTGGTGGGATGTTCGGCCATCCCGGCACACCAGCCGTCCATTCGAATGCCCGCGGTTGTGGCGGCGCCGAAGGTCGAGACAATTCATCTTGCGGGTAATCCACTCGGCGGTTCGTGGGCATAGTGCGGTCCTCGTTCAAACCGGCGGCGGCCATCTTGGCGCCATCGGATGCCGCCGTTACTCCCGGTTCGTCTTATATAGCCAAGCGAGGAACTCCTTGTCGGCGTGGACCAATCACACAAATCGCCAGCGTGTTTTGCAATGCAAAATTTGTTTCTAAAATGAGAATCTTTTCTCCCGCATATCTAGCCATGGTACCTTGACGACACATTCCTTTTAATGATATCCCGCCGAGTTGCCGGCATTAAATGCAATTTCTTCTTTTCACGCCCGTCGAACATTAATGTGTGTCCTTTGCCCACCTGTCACATCCGATCCTTCTTTCACGTCTCATCCTCACCGTTCATTGCTTCTCCCTTACGTTTTTGGGACTTAGCCAAATTTTTGCCTCTCCATACACTTCTTGGCATCTTTTGATTTTGGCACCATCAGCGGTTCGGTTTAAGCCCTCTTCATACCTCTTAAGCCTCGGTTATTAAGCCCTAAAAACCTTTTCGTTCTTCAGGCGCCCTTGTCCTCCGTGCTTTCGACTTTTCGTCCTCCGCCTTTGAATCACTCTTCGTTTACGCAAATCGTTACCATGGCTGCCCCAAGATTTTCTACACTTCAAGCTCTTTTGCTCCCAAGGATCCGGCTCTTTTTGCATCTGTATCCTTCTTGGCCCACTTTCAAGTGAAGCCCTTGTTGGCCCAACTAAAGATGTCGCTGAGCGACGACACAAGCTTTGAATTCTCTCAAATGGAACTTCCGGCTCCAAATCGACCACCAAGCGGTTCATCGCCAATATCGTTAACGACCCCGCAAGGCTACACCCGCGTGGTCGATGGCACCACCATTTATTTGACTCAACATTTGATTTACGAGGTATTTCATATTCCCTTGCACACCCCTTGTTTATCATGGTGCGCCATACGGGATCTAGATGTCCGCGAGTTTGGTGCACACGCTTATCATGCCAATGTCCATCGTCGACCAATATCGACCAAGCCTCACGAAACCTTTGTTAAATTTACGTGGCGCCAAGTTCCTTGGGTATTCTATCAAGAACACCCATATCAATAAGCCTTTCTATAACCTGGTCATCAACGCTACACACTCCAACCACCACATAGATTGGCCCCAAATGATGTTCTATCGTCTTCTCCAAGAAGTGGACCGCCGGAGGTGCCACTTCCATTTCGAAAGTTTACGTGGGAGGCCACTTTCAAGCCCTCATCCGTCATTACTTCCCTCCCACACCACAAAATTCTCATAATTCCACTCGGCGGTCCCTTCCAATGACTAACCGAGTGGCACTTCCGCCCTTCTTCCCCGGTCATGTCCAAAGTCCGCACACCCATGTCCTTTGTCTCCTCCTCCGCTACACCATCCGGTTCACACCATCTTTCCCAAACATCACAAACCGGGCAACAGCCCGGCTCCACCACCACAACACCCTCGCCGGGTTGTTGTATCGGTATCGGCCGGGGATGCTCAAAGCTGCCGCTCTCAAGTTACAAGAATCCCAAGGCGGCTCTTATGAGCCGGGGTTCAACGGGCACTAGAGGCCTCGATGCGGTACACAGGACCTTCAAGCTGCCAGCGCCCAAGTTGCAACTTTGGAGGCCAAACTTCAAGACAAGCCGCGAAGCTCTCTTACGGGCTCATACGGATCTCAAAAGTGCACAAGAGCAAGTCAGCCAACTTGCCGGATCAACGAGGCTCGGCTCAATGAAATTCAGAATTTATTGGAGCACAACAAGTCAAAGTCGCTCTCCCGAAGGTACCAGGGCCTTGCCTTGAGATATTGCTAAGCTCAACGCCTTGTACTCGAACTTTGTGAAAATTTCAGCACTCAAGTTCAAAACCTTTCAAGCACGGGGCGCTCAAGTTGCCTCCTTGGCGGCTCGGCTTTCTACAGAACCTCTCGGCTCACCTCTCTTCAAGATCAGCTTACGGAGGTGCAGAAGCTTGAAGATCTTGGATGGCGGAGATTGCGGGTGCTTCGTCTCAATACTCAGGGAAATCCTCCTCCCGGTCAACACTTTCGAAGCGGGTCCGTGACCGATCCGCTTTCTTTGCTAGAGCGGGACAACCAGGATCACGTGATCTTGAACAACGGCTCTGACAAGCTATTGATCTGGCGATGAGGCTCAAGCAAAACTTGGCGGTCATCGCCATTCTTAATGAGAATGCCTTTTGACTTCCCGGTTCCTTCACGCTATCGCGATTATGTGGTTGCTTTCGCCGCCACCTCTTCCTTTCGAAGTGGCATGCGGCCCGATGGACCTAATGGATATTCCCCGGCGGTCTGAGTTTTTCCCCGGTTGGCGAACTCTCCATTGAAGACAAAGGGTTGTCTTTGTGCCCTTGTGGTCTTTGATCTCATAGCGTGCCGATCCGGACTTTATCACCTTGAGTGGTTCAGCCCATGGCTTACATATTTCATGATTTCTATCCGGGTGATACGGGGAACACTTTGGAAATGGGCCACGCCCGACTCTTTCGGGGTGACCCCCTTTGTGCAATGGGTGCTTCGGGATAACAATCCATATCTTGCGGATCTGCTCGGACCCAAACTCTTCATCGAGAGTACATGCACGAGCTTGCCAATCATTTATCTCTCGGCGGCGGAGGGCAAGCGAATAAGGAAGTATCTAGGACATCAGGGATCTTCCCTATGCACAAATTTATATGCGACACCTCGCCCGGTTATAATCAATTTACGAGCCTGTTGGATAGCAAAGGCGGTCCCCACGGGATGGGATAGCCCTCCTGTCAACTCTCAACTCTCTGCTTCTCTTTGGGATCGTTGGTGTCAAGCTCTTGATCCGGATCTTGTCGGTCAATTGGGGAGGCGCTCAACCAACCCATACGGGCATGGTTCCTTCTCCCTATGCTTCCCTGGGCGTACCTCCCGCCCCGGGTTCTGACTTCGATTGGCGCCTCCTTTTTGGACCAAGGTCATGGATGGTCATGCCGGATGGACTCCACCTCGGATCTCGGCCGGATCTCGGTGGGATCCACGTTTTGTTCGCCGCTCACATTGGGAAGAAGGTGCCACTCACGGATACCACCACGAATTGGATCTACATTGCTAATGGCGTGGTTGGCAGCGGCGGCGGATGCGCTTCATGGTCTTGACATCTTCTTGCAGAATGCCACCACCTCACGATCCTTGAGTCCATCTTCAAGCAGGTTTTTGTGCTGCCCTCAAATGCATTTTGCTAAGCTCCTTAAATCGGCAGCGTCCCATTTTTCACTACAATCCGAATGCCGGTGTCGGTGCCTTTGGCCTCGGACTGTCTCCTCATGGAATGTCGATTACATTTCTTGAGGCGCCCATCTTTGCCCTTGAAGACATGGTGCGCTCTCGCTTTCTTATTGATGCAGATCACGCCCTTGGCCCAAAACACTCCTCCTGCTCTTCAAACACGCCCGGGATCTCATTAGCGATTACCATAATGGTGCCGTCCTCACTCCGTGAGGATCACTTTCAGACAGATGGCTTCCCGCCCTCAGAAACACTTCCTCCTTTTCTTCACTCTGAGTGTCGTTTGGTGGAACACTCAAACCTTCTGGGTGGAACACTCAAATCTGAGTTGCCGTTGCAGGAATATCCTTTCCCTACATTTCCCCCTTTGCCCTTCTGTTTTACAACCTTACGGATCTCAAAACCAATGCTCCGGCTACGCCCGGTTTCTCAACCGATCACCCCTTCATCGGGGTCGCCGGGGCACCATGCCACATCAACTCAACCTCAATATCCTCACTATCATTTCTGTCCCATTGACACTTTCACATCTACCTTTCGGACTCTGGCCCGGCTTATCCCACCTTTGGCAACCACGAAGGCAAACCGTTAGACCAAAGTGCTCAGGCCCACATGGAAGAATTTGAGGCTCTAGCTGTCCTAAATGGTCATGCGCAACCTCAACTGAAATTCCACATCTTTTCCACCACCCTGCGTGGCTCTCCTCATCAATGGCTCATGTCCAACAAAAGCCATTGGAAACAAACTCGGTCCGAAATGAGAGCGCTTTTACGTCTCATTATGGGACCACGGATGATGATCAACTTCATCTCAAGCAACTCAATGAACTTCAACAAGAGCCCGCGAGATCCGCCGGGATTTTTGCGGATCGACTTCACATTACGCTAAGTAAGCTCAAGGAGTACCCCACACGAGCCGATTTTGGTGCGGTTTCTCCAAGGACTTCCTCCGGCTATTCGACTCATGGTGAATACTGCGTCCCAAGACTTTGGAGCGGGCTATCGACCTTGTCAATCACTTTCGGTCAATGTTTTCCTCCCGGTGGCTCTTCAAGAGCTCCGTTCATTCCACCTGTCATGGTTCCACAAACGGCCATTTCGGCCTCAACACGCTAATCCCTGGTAGCGAGTCAAATCGGTGCCATATTTGCAAATACCAAGGCCATTTGGCAAATGAGTGCAACTCCACCAATGGCCCGCCTCATTGCAAGCGATGCAACATGTGCAATCATGCCACGGAAGAGTGCACTTTCGCACTCATCCCACACCGTTCAACAAAATGGTTTATCAAGTGCAAACCACACCTCGGCAACAATCGCACTATCATGGCCACCACTTCGGGTGCAACCCACGCAACTCTATATCAGCAGCGGGAGCAACCACGGGGATCCAACCCCGTCCTCCTTTTGATCCTTCTAAAGCTTCGGTGTTATCCTTTGTCAAGAATGGGGTCATACCACCCACGGCGTGTCCTCAACTTCCACAAGTTCAGGTCCGGCTTCACGGCACCAATCCAGACCACATCGGTCCGCCTCACGGCTTACCAACTCTGGATTGCTAATGGCAAACAAGGCGAGACCAGTTCTTAGAAGCCACCAAGGCGCCTCGGCAATCACGCTATCAACCAGCTCCGAGCAAATCAACCTCATTTGGATCAACAAGCACAAGAGGAAATTTTTCAGGCACTTAATCCTCCGGTCCGGTAGTCAATTGGGTTGGTTTAGTTTCACGCCCGGACCAAGGCATCCGTCCCTTGACCATTATTCGAATGGCGCGCACCGCGCTTTGCGGTTGACACCATTCCTCATGAGGGACGAAAAAAAGGTTCACTTTGCACTGACTTGGAGAAGCTCATGCCACATGTCATGCCAAAAGTTAAGCCAAAGCATTTTGAACCTCATGCAAGCTGCGGAAGGCGCACATTGGCAAATGTTCATGCCACCACGAGCTCAACAAAGACAAGATACACCTTCCACCTCTCAACCTCCACGCTCTCAAAAGTATCCCAATATTGCTGCGAGGTTGACTTACTCAAAAAAGTTCTTTGCTTCACTACCACGCACTCCGGCACCGGTGGAACGGCCAGATCCTTTTTCTCATGTGCCTCTAGAACTACAAGAGGAGCTAGCCAAGATCAAAATTCCTTTAAGCTTGGCAACCATTTTGAAACTCTGTCCTGCTCTCAAGGACCGGTTACCACTCCCAAACTGTTTTAGTTGGGGCTGTGGCCTACCTCTACACCCACGGTCCATGCCCGCGGTGGGTAATCGACCAAGTCAACCATGTTCAAATAGATGGAGGTAGCTAGTCAATCTCATCGCGGATAAACTCGCCAAACAAATGGGCATCACACAACTCTTTCGTGCCCCATATGACATCAAGTTGGCTAATGGCCATATCCACGCGACCTCAAGGCGTCACACCTCTTCTTCACATCAACATCGGTGATCTCCGCTTCCCCATGGAATTTGGGTTTGGAAAGGTGGCGAAGATCCGGTGACTATGAAATGTTGGTCGGCGGACCTTTTCTCCGCCGGGGCAAAGAGTATCCATTCTTTGGGCCACGGACGGTTAGTCATCAGCGATGGTCATCTCAATGCCACCATGGACTTGCAAAGCGAGGCGGGATCATTTACGTTGACAATGCGGAACCCTCTCTCTCGGAACCACAGTTACGAAGAAGCTCAAAATATTTATCAAGTTCGAGGGCTCCACTGCGGCGTGCGCCTCTGTCATCCTACCCCCGAATATCTTTGATCCTTGGGGAGAAATGACTCTTGATCGGGACCGGGACGGTGGGCTGCTTTGCTTGACCCTACGGCTCCTTGCAATCGAATCCAACGAGTTGATCACTTTTCGGATCTTTGCACCTCACGCAGCTCTGTTGATGTACACGTTGTCATGAAGCAACCTCTGTTTGGATGGCCCGAGCAACCCCTCTTTTCACCACGCCAAAGTGCCACGCATCCGGTTATGCTCCAATCTCCACGCACACATTGTCGGGATCTTTGAAGTAATACCCCATATTGAGACTCGAAGTCGAGATTGTGGATGTGGGCAACAATCAACCTGTCGCCTTCTTTGCAAATCTTAGGCTCCTTATCGTAGCGGGGCCGTCAAAGTACATTCACAAAATTCAAACACATTTTAAGCACGGAGTTACGAGAGATCTTGGGGCATCAACAAAAGCTTGGGGGAACTCACCATTCCTACCAAATCGATGCGACCCGATTGTAACAGTGCGATACGGCTCAACCCTAATTACAGTGATCGGCGTCAAGGCGGAAATTGACAAACTCCTCTAGCTGCGGGTTTGATCTATGAGGTCAAACATTCGAATGGGTGAGCCCCATCGTCATTGCCCTTAAACACAATGGTAAGATCGGCGTGCTGTGTGGACTATCGGAAACTCAATCGGGCCACGGGCGTGATCATTTTCCACTTCCCTTCACGGACCGGAGTTGGAAGAGGTGGTTTGGACATGAGATGTACTCCTTCATGGATGGTTTTACGGCTACAATCGGATCTCAATCAAAGAATCGATCAACTCAAGACTACTTTCACCACCACCGGTAAGCACGTTTTGCCTACAAGGTGGTTCCTTTTGGATTATCAAACTCTCCATCAGCGTTTCAACGCATCATGCTCTCGGTTTTTCATGATTTCATGAAGGAAAATCCCTTCTTGCAAATTTTTCAAGATGACTTCTCTGCGCCTCTGATTCCATGGCTGACCATTTGGATAAATTGGAACTCGTCTTCAGAAATGTGATGAGTCAGGCATTAGTCTCAATCGAGAAATGCACCTTTTGCGTCACCTCCGGTGTTACGTTAGGCCATGTGGTGACAAAGCGGTATCACCACAGATCACCGCCAAAATCGGTTATTGTGCTCAAGGCTCAAGCACCAGCCAATATCAAGGAGACACGCTCTTTCACGGGTAAGGTCAATTATTACTCCACCTTCATACGGACTCGCGACCATTGCGGATCCCATTCATAAACTCACGGGTGATGAATCCACGGGCTTGGAATTCCCAGGCCGGATCTTTGCGTTCCAACGGTGAAGCTTTTGCTTACTCGAGCACATAGGTTCTTGTTCCTCCTCAATGGGACAAGCCCTTTCCGCGTTCATGTAGATGTCTCGGCGTTTGCTATTGGAGCTGTTCTTTCTCAAGAATATGATGCGCTGCGACAAACCAAATCGCTTCGCCCGGCCGAAAACTCAATTCTGCTGGCGCAACTATTACGCCACGGGCGTGAAGCTTTGGGTCTCATTTTACGTGTCCAACGCTTCGTCATTACCTTTTAGGCAGTCAAATCAAGTTCTTTGTGGACCACCAAGCACTCCTCTATTTGATCAACAAGTCCGCCCACGGGCCGCATTGCTCGTTGGGTCCTTCTTCTCAAGAATTTGCTCCTTTTGAAATCGTTCATAAGGCCGGCAAATCTCATGTAGATCCCGGATTATCTTTCACGCATCCACCACGGATGATCCCTCAATTTGGAGTCTCGGGCGCCTTTCACGATGCTCGGCTTTTTTTTTAGTAGCGGCAACACCACATTGGTTCCATGCATGATTTTCAGCAGTACCTCCTCACGGGTGCAAGGCGAGGCGCTCTCTCACCTTAGCGACAATCCCGTAGCCATCAATTTCTCAGAGAGGTCGTGACTACACCATGGTTGCGGGACATCTCTACAAAAAGGGTAAGGACACCATCCAGCCGTGGCGTGTTCTACCTCATGAAGTTCGGATATTGTTCGAGAAGCTCATCAAGGGCTAGGTGGTGGTCATTTTCATGGTGACACCACGCACGCATAAAATCCTTCTCATTTGGGTATTATTGGCCCACGCTCTTCAAAGATGCTCCATACGCCCGCCGCGTGTGGCGCTTACCCGGTGGTGGGGCGCCCGACGACCCGTGGCTCTTCCCTTCCCAGCGCGGTCGCCATGCGCCACTTCCCTTGCCAAATGGGGAATGGACTTTGTGGGACCTATAGATCCTCTAGCGGCACACCCGTGCGTTACATTACAGTTCTCCGACTACGCTACCAAATGGGCGGAAGCTTGTGCACTTCGGACAACAACTGCGGCAAGCACGACTAGGGTCCTCTATCAACAAATTATCCGCGATTGCCCCCGCGGGCTGGTGGGTGACCAGTGGTGTCCATTTCATCAATCATACTATCAAGGGGTGACGGATTATCTCACGATACATCATCACAAGAGCACACCTTACTATCCTCAAGGTAATGGTTTGGCGAAAGCACCAACAAAACTCGGTCACCATTCTCAAGAAAATTTGTGGCGCTTCCCATACCAGTTGGCGGAGACAAAACTTCCCTCTTGTTCTTTGGGCCTACAATACTTGTTTCAAGATTGCTCACAGGGCACCTCCTTTTAAATTGGTTTATGGTCAGGAAGCTCTCATGCCGTTTGAATACATCCTTCCAACACTCCGTTTTCAGCGGCTCACGCTCATAATCCACTGCTGCACTCAAAGAAAGGGTCTATCAATTAGAGCAGTTGGATGAACTTGAAGGGATGCTTATATTCGTGTTCTTCATGGACAGCAGTTGCAAAAATCTTTACATGACAAGCGTCTGACGAAGACAAAAACATTCAAAGAAGGCGATTTGGTTCTTCTTTATGATTCGGTACAAAAATTTTTCGGGTAAACTCAAGTTTTCGTTGGCTTGGCCCTTATCAAATTGTTCAAGTGGTTAGACCAAAGCGTTTTTCAAGCTGGCGAGTTAGATGGCACTCCATTACCTACATTGGTTAATGGTTTTCGTCTCAAAACATTTCATCACCTGAAAGCGAAAATCAACAAGCGGTCTGATTCAAGGCATAAACACCACGAGAAAGTGACTAGAAAGGCGGCATATTCTATTATAGTGGAAATTTTTTACAAAATGTGGGCGCAGCCCAAACTATTTTCGCTATGGGCCGCGCCCTATATACAAAAGCGGGCTCGAGCCCTATCTACTAAGTCCTAAGAGGAAAAACCCTCTACTCAGGGTTGGGAGGAGGTGATCTGGGAGGAGATGGTAGAGGTTACGCTTTCGGGATCCCAGCGAAGGTGCAGAAACCACCTCCATCCCGTTGGTCTTAGTCGGGATGTTCAGCCATCGGCACACCAACCGTCCATTCGAAATGCCACGGTTGTGGCGGCGCCCAGAGGTCGAACAATTCATCTTGCGGGTAATCCACTCTCGGCGGTTTGTGGGCATAGTGCGAGTCCTCGTTCAAACCAGCGGCCGGCCATGGCGCCATCGGATGCCGCCGTTACTCCGGTTCGTCTTATATAGCCAAGCGAGGAACTCCTTGTCGGCGTGGACCAATCACACAAATCGCCAGCGTGTTTTGCAATGCAAATTTGTTTCTAAAATGAGAATCTTTTCTCCGCCGCATATCTAGCCATGGTACCTTGACACATTCCTTTTAATGATATCCCCGCCGATTTGCCCGACATTAAATGCAATTTCTTCTTTTCACGCCCGTCGAACATTAATGTGTGTCCTTTGCCCCTGTCACATCCGATCCTTCTTTCACGTCTCATCCTCACCGTTCATTGCTTCTCCCTTACGTTTTTGGGACTTAGCCAAATTTTGCCTCTCCATACACTTCTTGGCATCTTTTGACACTGGCACCATCAGCGGTTCGGTTTAAGCCCTCTTCATACCTCTTAGCCTCGGTTATGCGCCCTAAAAACCTTTTCGTTCTTACCAGCGCCCTTGTCCTCCGTGCTTTCGACTTTCGTCCTCGCCTTTGAATCACTCTTCGTTTACGCAAATTGTTACCATGGCTGCCCCAAGATTTTTCTACACTTCAACTCTTGCTCCCAAGGATCCGGCTCTTTTTGCATCGTATCCTTCTTGGCCCACTTTCAGGTGAAGCCCTTGTTGGCCCAACTAAAGATGTCATTTGAATGACACAAGCTTTACGAATTCTCTCAAATGGAACTTCCGGCTCCAAATCGACCAGTGAAGGCGGTTCATCGCCAATATCGTTAACGACCCCAAAGGCTACACCCGCGTGGTCGATGGCACCACCATTTTTTTGACTCAACATTTGATTTACGAGGTATTTCATATTCCCTTGCACACCCCTTGTTTATCATGGTGCGCCATACGGGATCTAGATGTCCACGAGTTTGGTGCACCGCTTATCATGCCAATGTCCATCGTCGACCAATATCGACAAGCCTCCACGAAACCTTTGTTAAATTTACGTGGCGCAAGTTCCTTGGGTATTCTATCAAGAACACCCATATCAATAAGCCTTTCTATAACCTGGTCATCAACGCTACACACTCCAACTACCACATAGATTGGCCCCAAATGATGTTCTATCGTCTTCTCCAAGAAGTGGACCGCCCGAGGTGCCACTTCCATTTCTGAAGTTTACGTGGGAGGCCACTTTCAAGCCCTCATCCGTCATTACTTCCCTCCCACACCACAAAATTCTCATAATTCCACTCGGTGGTCCTTCCAATGACTAACCGAGCTGGCACTTCACGCCCTTCTTCCCCCGGGTCATGTCCAAAGTCCGCACACCCATGTCCTTTGTCTCCTCCTCCGCTACACCATCCGGTTCACACCATCTTTCCCAAACATCACACAAACCGGGCACCCGGCTCCACCACCACAACACCCTCGTCGGTTGTTGTATCGATATCGGCCGGGATGCTCAAAGCTGCTGCTCTCAAGTTACAAAAGAATCCCAAGGCGGCTCTTATGGCGGGGTTCAAGCAGGCACTAGAGGCCTCGATGCGGTACACCGGGACCTTCAAGCTGCCCTTGCCCAAGTTGCAACTTTGGAGGCCAAACTTCAAGACAAGCCGCGAAGCTCTCTTACGGGCTCATACGGATCTCAAAAGTGCACAAGAGCAAGTCAGCCAACTTGCGGATCAGCGGGCTCGGCTCAATCAGAAATTCAGAATTTATTGGAGCACAACAAGTCAAAAGCAGCTCTCACGAGTACCAAGGGGCGAGATATTGCTAAGCTCAGCGCCTTGTACTCGAACTTTGTGAAAATTTCAGCACTCAAGTTCAAAACCTTTTCAGCGCGGGGCGCTCAAGTTGCCTCCTTGGCGGCTCGGCTTTCTACTGAACCTCTCGACTCACCTCTCTTCAAGATCAAACTTACGAGAGGTGCGTAAAGCAGAAGATCTTGGATGACGCGGAGATTGCCGTGTGCCGTCTCAATACTCGGGAAATCCTCCTCCCAGGTCAACACTTCTCGAAGCGGGTCCGTGACCCGATCCGCGCTGCCGCTGCTTTGAGCGGGACAACCCGGGATCGTGATCTTGAACAACAGCTACGACAAGCTATTCGGTCTGGCCGATGAGGCTCAAGCAAAACTTGGCGGTCATACCGCCATTCTTAACGAGAATGCCTTTTGACTTCCAGTTCCTTCCCGCTATCACGATTATGTGGGTTGCTCGCCGCCACCTCTTCCTTTCGGAAGTGGCATGCGGTAGATGGACTGTGGATATTCCCCTGGCGGTGCAGATTTTTTCCGGATTTGGCGAACTCTCCATTGAAGACAAAGGGTTGTCTTTGTGCCCCTTGTGGTCTTTGATCTCATACAACGTGCCGATCCGGACTTTATCACCTTGAGTGGTTCAGCCCATGGCTTACATATTTCATGATTTCTATCCGGGTGATACACGGGGAACACTTTGGAAATGGGCCACGCCCGACTCTTTCGGGGTGACCCCCTTTGTGCAATGGGTGCTTCGGGATAACAATCCATATCTTGCGGATCTGCTTTCGGACCCAAACTCTTCATCGGGGAGTACATGCCCGAGCTTGCCAATCATTTATCTCTCAAGTGGCGGAAGCACCGCAGCAGATAAGGAAGTATCTAGGACATCGAGGATCTTCCCTATGCACAAATTTATATGCGACACCTCGCGGTTATAATCAATTACGAGCCCTGTTGGATAGCAAGGCGGTCCCCACGGGATGGGATAGCCCTCTGTCAACTCTCAACTCTACGCTTCTCTTTGGGATCGTTGGTGTCAAGCTCTTGATCCGGATCTTGTCGGTCAATTCAGGGGAGCTGCTTTCGGCCAACCCCATACGGGCATGGTTCCTTCTCCCTATGCTTCCTGGGCGTACCTCCATGCCCCGGGTTCGACTCGATTGGCGCCTCCTTTTTGGACCAAGGTCATGGATGGTCATGCTTGGGATGGACTCCACCTCGGATCTCGGCGGATCTCCGGTGGGATCCACGTTTTGTTCGCCGCTCACATTGGGAAGAAGGTGCCACTCCGGATACCACCACGGTGGATCTACATTGCTAATGGCGTGGTTGGCAGCGGCGGCGGATGCGCTTCATGGTCTTGACACCTTCTTGCGGGAATGCCACCACCTCACGATCCTTGATCCATCTTCAAGCGGGTTTTGTGCTGCCCTCAAATGCATTTTGCTAAGCTCCTTAAATCGGCGTCCCATTTTTCTTTGCAATCCGAATGCGGTCGGTGCCTTTAGCCTCCACACTGTCTCCTCATGGAATGTCGGTACATTTCTTGGACGCCCATCTTGCCCTTGAAGACATAGTGCGCTCTCGCTTTCTTATTGATGCGAGATCCACGCCCTTGGCCAAAACACTCCTCCTGCTCTTCAAACACGCCCGGGGATCTCATTAGCTTGATACCATAATGGTGCCCGTCCTCACTCCGTGAGGATCACTTTCGAACCAGATGGCTTCGCCCTCGAAACACTTCCTCCTTTTCTTCCTCGAGGTGTCGTTTGGTGGGGGAGTGTTAGTCCCTGTGCCTCCAGTGCGGGACTATTCATGCATACAACAGACCAGGTCAAGCTCAAGGATCCTCGGTCAGCCCACGGGTCAGCCATCAAAGGCTCGAGAAGACCAAGCGGCCGGACCCACCTTGATCAAAGCCTGTGGCCATCAACAAGAGCGCCGCTCGGACAAGTGGCGACGCGTCACCGCCAGCGTCGGCGTCAAATTATACTCATACACACCCCTTATTCCTTAATCTACACCGTACGTAAAGTTCCTCGTTTGTGGGGTATGCAAGTACAAAATTTGCTATACTGTATAACAAGATTCGCATAATACTATAAGATTTCAAGCGGAATACTATATGGTGTTGATTTTGTACGTGCAAAATACAATTATGAGGGCTCTCGCTGCCCTACGTCACCCCTCGTGTGAATATACACCCAAACCAAAGGGGGTTTTAGGAAGGAAGGAAGGAAGGAAGGAAGTTACTTTTATCGTCCACGGAGACCAATCGGTCTATGGGACCCAATACAAAAACGCAGCAAGCGGATTACTGCCCGGATTAAAACCCCCCTCCAAGGGGTTTCGAGGAAAAACTGCGTGGCAGCAATCGGCCTGCTGACAAACTGTGCTAATCATATAAAATGCAGAAACATCCCAATATATACAGTCATGCACCACCCCCGTAGTGCCTAGTCACGGACAGCCAGCGGGGCAAAGGTGACCTCGCAGAGTCCGGTACCTCTGGATGTATGACCCGTGGCACGACCGACGGTGTGTTCATCGGCAAATGCAAGGGCACGCCCAGCCGTACTAAGGGAGCGATGTCGCCCGAATCGGACCAACGCCGGGCAACTCGGAAAGTGTGAGACTCATCCTCAACGGCACCCGCTTTTTAAAGACTTGACAGAGCTGTCTGGCGGGGCTCCCCAATCCACCCGCCCGCCTGCCTCGTCGCGAAGATGGTGGGCACTGTGCGAATGGAGGCAATGAGCCCTGCGCTTTTCGGGGCGGTGGGGGAACAGGTAGAGCTGTGGGCCCGGGCTAACACGGGTTGATGTGCTCCTTGTAATGGGCCATTTTGACTGCTCTAGAGCAATGGGGTCCCGCAGAGCTTGCCAAGGAAACAAGCATCTAGGTACTCCCCAGCAGTCGCCACGATCGGCCATTTGCGCCCACCAGACTGTGCTCGTGTTCTCGCAGACGTTCCATCCGGGCGAACCACTGATCTCTCTTACCCCTCCAACAGGTAATCTAAAAGTGTTGGATGTAATGGTTTATGTGAATTAATGTTAATGATAGTTATGTGGGTTGTTTAAAAAAAAAAAAAAAAATTGGGCCCTCAGGGCCCCTAACAAAACAAATTAATTACTAAGAAGCTTGGATATTGTAGTTGAACACATGTAGTGAATGTAGGGTATAACGAATGTAATGTGGAATGTGGGATTAATCATTTATTAACATTGGAAAATACTTAGTTCATAAACCAGTCCACAAGTTTATGCTCTTCCCATAAGAGGTCCACGTGCTACTTTTATTTAAGATGCAAAGCATGTGGAGATGTGTTGGTGTATGTATTGCAACGATTTATATGGTAGTTGCCAACAAAGGAATGTATGAGTCCATGCATGCCCCTTCAAAAGTAAACTATAACAAGAGTTAAAGATAATAATTCTAAATAAGTGAAAAGATGATTCTTACAAGGAAGAAATGCCCAAATGAGATTTAACCAAATGCTTCACCATCTGTTTACTATGATTGAGATCTCACCAAATGCTTCACCATCTCGTTACTAATAAATACAACTAATGTTTCGACCATATTGAACGATTACTGCTAAGTTGAGAGAGCTGTCTTCTTATAAATGATTTGTTTTACAATAAAAGCAAATAACATAACACTTTTTTGTTGGAGAAGATATACTGCTCAGTATCATTGCAAAGCATACGAGATGATGTTACTTTATGAAACTCTCTGATCCATATCCTGTTTGTAATATGGACTGTGGCAATGTGGAATATTGCCTAATCTGAGAAAAAAAGCAAGAAACTGTGGAAGTTGTTACAGATGATTATTCTTATTTGCAGAACTCACAATAAAATCAGGTATCCATCCATATCCTATGGCAATATTAGCTAATCTAAGGAACGAGCAGCGAGAATAACCGCTTGTTTACATATTTAATGTAGGAAGAGCTAAAAGAAATATAATGCACCTGGTTATGATTCATGGCCAAATTTGCTTGCTTTAAAAGACCCCTAGATCATGTTAACAGATACAAAAACCAAGCACTTATTTTAAGCAAGCAAACATAAGAACAATATATTTACCAGAATATGGCCATCGGTTTCTACTTTTACAAGCCGTCTGCATACAAAACCCTCGTTTTTTATCAAGCATCGACCTTTGCTCATCACGCGGAACCTCTAGTGGATCCGGATGTAGACAAAATGGCAATCGCTCGATCACACAAGAGCGGTGCAAAATGGAAATCAAACACGAAGTTGACTATAACGTGAGGGTAACGCTGGCGGCAAATCCGGACTCCATAATCGCATCCGAGTATGATTCATGGCCAAATTTGCTTGCTTTAAAAGACCCCTGGATCCTGTTAACAGGTACAAAAACCAAGCACTTATTTTAAGCAAGCAAACATAAGAAGAATAGATTTACCAGAATATGGCCATCGGTTTCTACTTCTACTGCCGTCTGCATACAAAACCTCGTTTCGCAACTATATATTCAATTGTTTTTATCGACCTTTGCTCGTTGTCGCTGAACCTCTAGCTGGATCCGGATGTAGACAAAATGGCATTGTTCGGATCACACAAGAGCAAAGGCAAAATGCAAATCGAACACCAAGTTGACTATAACCCGAGATAACGCTGGCGGCAAATCCGGACTCCATGCCGCACTCCAAACCGATACAAGTACCTCAATCATCCAATGCCATATCCATCTTTGTCCGATGCAAGATCCTCACTCACCACGCCAAATCCGGACTTCAAATCCCGGACAGTAGTCTTCGCCATTATAGCATGAAAAATCCAATCGATTTATCGGTTTGTTACAGATCGAGTCCGCTTACAAGAAGCGTAAAACCCTAAAATATTTTTACACTTGGGCTTGCATATCTAGCATAAACCGAAGATCATGAGCGGTGTGAATCGCCGCCAGCGCGAATCGGCAAAGCAATTTGTGAAGATCTTGAAACCCTAGCAAAAGGGTTCGATGTTTGCATGCCTTTTCGGCCCCTTAAAAAAAAATAATTAATACCAAAATTAGACTATGTTCCACCCTATGCAAACGAGATGAATTTAATTACAACCGTACGATTCTGCCTCTTATAAAAAATCAATGGCCAAGAAACGATGCACTCTAGAAATACTATTTAGTACACATAGATGAATACAGCCACCAAATCATAGGAAAACCTTAGCAAAAAATGTATAAAAACGCAAAAAAAACCCCCTGTCATTATGCTACATATTCTAGGCACTTCAAGAGGCACCGCCAACATTCCTGCAAATCAGGCCTCCTTCCAGGAGTCGGCACCGAGATCAGTCAGAGTGTCTATATTGGGCCAAAGGCCATTGTACTATATATATGATTAGAGCTAGCACATGAGTTTTTAGATGAGTTTTGAGTCTTGTCTCCTTTCAGTTTTTCTCTCTATTGCGAGAGCTCATGTATGTTCATCATTGATATCAAGGAAGCTTATCGTTTTCCTCTCATTTGTTCTGTTCTCTTCTTCTTCTTCTCTTCTTGCAAATCCCGCGTGACATAGTCCCCCGGACTCTCCTGTTAGATCCACGGGTCCTCACAGAGGGCTGTCTTCCGGGGAGTTCCGAACCTGCACCCAAACACCGGCCCGTTGTCGGGTTTTTTCATCGCAAACCGAATGCGATTAATCGATTGCCTTTGGCCTCCGGGACTGTCTCCTCATGGAATGTCGGTACATTTCTTGACGCCCATCTTTGCCCTTGAAGACATGGTGCGCTCTCGCTTTCTTATTGATGCAGATCACGCCCTTTGGCCAAAAACACTCCTCACGCTCTTCAAACACGCCCGGGGATCTCATTAGCCGATTACCATAATGGTGCGATCCTCACTCCGTGAGGATCACTTTCGCACGGATGGCTTCAGCCCTCGAAACACTTCCTCCTTTTCTTCACTTTCGGGTATCGTTTGGTGGGGAGTGTTAGTCCGTGCCCTCTGGGTACCGGGGACTATTCATGCATACAATGCACCAGGTCAAGCTCAAGGATCCTCGGTCGACCGGATTCAGCCATCAAAGGCTCGCCAGAAGACCAAGCAGCCGAGACTCACGCAGTCAAAGCACGTGGTCGTCAACAAGAGGCGCTCGGACAAGTGGCGGCCCCACCGCCAGCGTCGGCGTCAGCGTTATTCTAGGCACTTCAAGAGGCACCGCCAACATTCGCAGAATCAGGCCTCCTTCCGTGAGTCGGCACCCAGAGATCGGTCAGAGTGTCTATATTGGGCCAAAGGCCATTGTACTATATATATGAGTAGAGCTAGCACATGAGTTTTTAGATGAGTTTTGAGTCTTGTCTCCTTTCAGTTTTTCTCTCTATTGCGAGAGCTCATGTATGTTCATCATTGATATCAAGGAAGCTTATCGTTTTCCTCTCATTTGTTCTGTTCTCTTCTTCTTCTTCTCTTCTTGCAAATCCCGCGTGACATAGTCCCCCGGACTCTCCTGTTAGATCCACGGGTCCTCACAGAGGGCTGTCTTCCAGGAGTTCCCGAACCTAGACCCCAAACACTGGCAACTCAAGGGCAACTCAGATTTGAGCAACCAACTCTCCAGCTCGTCAATGAATAATCCAAACAATGTTGGAGATAAAGGACATCCTTGCTTGACCCCAATATTACTGGCCACAACACTATCACACTCTTTTACATAGGGTAGTGACAACTGAACTAAGACTCTTTCGTAGAGTACCTTAACCGCTTGTCTTAATTCCACTGGGACTCCAAGTAACTCCATTCTCTGCCAGACATTATCCCTATTCACTGTGTCAAAGGCTTTAGCATAATCTATAAAAAGAGCATATAAAGACTTTTTCTTGCCAGTAACTGAATCTATCATGGCATGTAAAGTGATCAAATGGTCTGTGGTAGACCGTTTAGGTCTAAATCCTGCTTGGCCCATAGCCCTGACTCCATTTTTTTCAGCCCACATATTAATCTTAGTGTATGGTAGCAAACAATTTTGCGAAGAAGCTGCAAACCATAATCATCCTATAGTTACCTGGGTCTTTATCATCTCCCGCTTTGTATAATGGAATAACTTTGTTAACTTGCCATGTGCGGGGAAAACCATCTCTTACAGCCGCATTTAACAATTTTAATAGCATCGCATGAACGGAATCCCCAACCCATTTGAACATTTCTGCCACTAATCCCTGTGCGTCTGCTGCCTTCCCATTTGCTAGTTTACTTAAACCTTCTTCAAGATCTTCCGGAGTGAACTTGCATTCATCAGCAATGGGATATATGATCTCTTCCACATCCGGAATACCAGGCACATGATATAGCTTACGTACTTTTCCTAACAATGCATCAATGTCCAAGACAGCTTCTTGTTTTACATTAGGTTTCAACCTGTTCCAAAATTGTTTAGGTTTAACCAATAACTCCTCTATCATACGTTGCTGCTTTTTATAGATGTACTGTTTCTTTCTTGATTTGGTCAACTTCACATACTCTTTCTTTAATTTTTGCCTTTCTATACTCTTCGCTTTTTTAAACTCTGCTCTCTTTGCCTTGTAGTCCTTATCAAACCATGGATTGCAAGGGATGCCTTTCAATTTTCTTTGTGATATAAAGCATTTAACAGCAATTTCCAAGACCATTTAGGCAAGGGTCTTGTGGCCATTATATTTCCAATGTCTTTTGTTCACACAATTTCCCATATTTCTCCGCTTTATTATATTGCATATAAATCCTATGTCCATATGGCACATTGTTAGCCCTGTACGTCCTGGTACAGGACTATTCATGCACACGACGGACCAGGCCAAGAACAAGGAGCAGACAACCACGAGTCAGTCGTCCAAGGCGCAGAAGACCAAGCCACAGCCAACCACGCAGTCAAAGCCTGCGACCGGGACCAAGAGGAGGCGCACAGAGAAATGACGCGTGGTCTCAGTCAGCGTCATTTCAGGGTCTCAAGAGGCACCCCCAAAGATCCTACAATTCAAGCCTTCTTTCAAGGAGTCGGCACCGAGTTATCTCATTGTCTCTATATTGGGCCAAAGGCCGTTGTACTATATATAGCAGTAGATGTAGCCCTCACGGGCAGAGGAGTTTTGGGTCTCATCTCATTTTTCTGTCTTCTCTCATTTGGAGAGCTCATGTATTCTCATTGATATTAAGGAGTTCATTGTTTGACCATTGTTCTCTCATTGTGTTTCTGTTATCTCATTGTTTTCTCATTGTTCTTTTGCAAATCCCGCGTGACACAGCTACCGGATCCTCCTGTTTGATCCACAGGTCCTCACAGAGGGCTGTCTTGCAGGAGTCCCCGAACCCAGACCCCAAACACTGTCGCCGCTGTCGGGTCTGATTCGATTTTCCTTCATTCTGTTTCAATGTCTGCACGAACTTTCACTCCAGAAGAGCTTCTTACCCAGACGGCGTCTCGATTGGAGCGCCACCAACGACGGAAAGTTGTTCGCGACATATATGGATCTGCTTATGACATTGAGGGAGGCCACATTCGCTCTAGGGCTCAGTCGGCGCCACCTACTCCTCGTGTCCTGTCTTGTCCCAGTTCCCCTCCTCAAGCGTGCAAATATTGCTCACAGCCTCAGTCACCTCATCACTATCAGGAGCAATATCAGGCTCAGCCTTCTCAACATTACTTTCATACCCTAGAGAATACCTACATCCATAATTCTTCGGGCCATACACCTCCGCCTTCACAACCATCATCTCCTCCGGGAGGACAGGGCTATCCACATGTTTCTTTTGCCCCTCCTCCTGTTTTTTCATTTCCTACATCTCCTTCCTTTCAACAAACCCTTCTTGTTTACAACCTTACAGATCTCAAAACCAATGACCACGTACCTCAAGTACCTCCACCAAAGGAACCTCCTTTTGCACATCTTCAACATCTTTCCGGCACTTTGCCACCTTCAGGCACGTTGCCACCCCCCACGCAGCCACAATATGCTCCTTATACACCGCCTGTTCAGGTCCAACCAAGCACTTTAACCTCTACCTTTCAGAACCTCAAGTTGACTTATCCGACCTTTGGCAACACGAAAGGCAAACTTTTAGACCAAAGTGCTCAGGCCCACATGGAAGAGTTTGAGGCTCTGGCTGCCCCAAATGGTCATGCTCAACCTCAACTAAAATTCCACATCTTTTCCACCATGCTACGTGGCTCTCCTCATCAATGGCTCATGTCCAACAAAAGCCACTGGAAACAAGATTGGTCAGAAATGAAAACTGCTTTTCTTTCTCACTATGGTACCACGGATGATGATCAACTTCATCTCAAGCAACTCAATGACCTTCAACAAGCGCCCACGGAGTCCGCCAGGGATTTTGTGGATCGTTTTCATATACTGCTCAGCAAACTTAAGGAGTACCCAACACAGAGCCAGATTCTAGTCTGGTTTCTCCAGGGACTTCCTCCAGCTATCCGACTCATGACTGAATACCTGTGCCCGAAGACTTTGGAGCAGGCTATCAACCTTGTCAATCACTCAGTCAATGTTTCCTCCCATGGCGTGGCTCTTCAGGAGCTCCCATTCATTCCACCGGTCATGGTTCCTCAGACTGCTGTTCAGCCTCAACACGCCAATTAGCAACGCAGTCAGATCTGGTGCCATCTCTGCAAATATCAAGGCCACTTGGCAAATGAGTGCAACTCCACCAATGGCCCACCTCATTGCAAACGCTGCAACATGTGTAATCATGCCACGGAAGAGTGCACGTGCACTCATCCTACTCCTTTCCGACACAAGATGGTTTATCAAGTCCAAACCACACCTCAGCAACAATCGTCATATCAGCCGCAACAAATGCAGGCTCAACTGATTCAACAATATCAACAGTCTCAGCAACCACGGGGACCAAGCACTCGCCCCCCTTTTGATCCTTCTAAAGCTCAGTGTTATCACTGTCAATAATGGGGTCATACCACCACTGCATGTCCTCAACTTCCTCAAGTTCAAGTTCAACTTCCAGGCACAAATCAGACCACATCCGTCCGCCTCACGGCTTATCAACTTTGGATTGCCAATGGCAAACAAGGCCCTCGTCCTGTTCTTCGGAAGCCACCACGCGTGCCTCAGCAATCAAGATATCAACCGGCTCCTATGGATCAACAAGCACAGGAAGAAATTTTTCAGGCTCTTAATCCTCCAGTACAGCCGTCAAATTGGGTCGGTTTGGTTTCACGCCAGACCAGGGCGTCACGCCCCTTCACCATTCTTCCTCATGGCACGCAACCTGCTTTTGCAGTCGACATGATCCCTCATGAAGAGGAGAAAAAAGGTTCACTTTGCCCCTGTCTTGGAGAAACTCATGCCTCATGTCATGCCTAAAGTCCGACAAAGCATCCTGAACCTCATGCAAGCTGCAGAAGGCCGCACGTTGGCTAATGTTCATGCCACCACCAGAGCTCAACAGCGTCAAGATACACCTTCCACATCTCAACCTCCACGCTCTCAGACATATCCAAATATTGCTGCAGAGGTGGAGCTTCTCAAAGAAGTTGCTGCTTCATTACCTTGCACTCCAGCTCCATTGGATCCAGCTGATCACTTTTCTCATGTGCCCCTGGAACTCCAAGAGGAGCTTGCAAAAATCAAAATTCCTTTAAGTCTGGCAACTATATTGAAACTGTGTCTGTCTCTTGAGGACCAGTCACCCCTTCCTACAGTTTTAGTTGGGGCAGTTGCTACCTCCACACCCACGGTACATGCCACGGTTGGCAATCAACAAGTCAATCATGTTCAAATTGACGGGGGTAGTGCTGTAAATCTCATCACGGATAAACTCCGAAAGCAAATAGGCATCAAACAACTGTATCATGCCCCATATGACATCAAATTGGCTAATGGCCATATCACGCGACCTCAAGGCATCACGCCTCTTCTTCACATCAACATAGGCGATCTCAGATTCCCCTTGGAATTTGGTGTTTGGAAAGCAGGAGAAGATCCAGGTGATTATGAAATGTTGGTCGGCAGACCTTTTCTCCATCAGGCCAAGAGTATCCATTACTGGGCCACGGATCGGTTAGTCATCACAGATGGTCACCTCAATGCCACTATGGACTTGGAAACCGGCAAGATCATTTCGGTCGACAATGCTGAACCTTCTCTGTCTGACACCGATTCTGAGGAAGCACAGAACATTTATCAAGTTTAGGCTCCTCCTGCGAGTCTGCCTCTGTCATCCTACCCTGAATATGCTGATCCATGGGGAGAGATGACTCTAGATCAGGACCAGGCTGTGGCTGCTTTGCTTGACCCCTACCTGGCTCCTTGCAATCGCATCCAACGTGTTGATCACTTTTCAGATACAGAACTTCCTCCAGACACAGTTGATGTCCACGTCGTCATGAAGCAACCATTGCTTGATGACGCTCAGCAACCACTCTTCTTCACCACGCAGAGTGCAACTCATCCTGTCCTGTTTCAACCTCCTGCTCATGTTGTTCAAGACACGGAAGTTATCCCACATATTCAGACTCCCAAAGTGGAGATCGTGGATGTTGGCAATAATCAGCCAGTCCGCCTTGCTGCAAATCTCCCAACCCCCTATCGCAAACGGGCCATCACACTGTTCAAAAAATTCAAGCACATTTTTGCCTGGAGCTACAGAGATCTTCGGGGGATCAACAAAAACTTGGGGGAACTCACAATTCCTACCAAATCAGATGCACGTCCTGTATAGCAACGACAGTACCGGCTCAACCCAAAGTACCGTGACCGCGTCAAGGCAGAAATTGACAAACTTCTTGCTGCAGGTTTGATCTATGAGGTCAAACATTCTGAATGGGTGAGCCCCATCGTCATTGGTAAGATCCGCGTTTGCGTGGACTACCGTGAACTCAATCAGGCCATGGAGCGTGATCACTTCCCACTTCCCTTCACAGACCAGGTTCTGGAAGAGGTCGCTGGACATGAGATGTACTCCTTCATGGATGGTTTTTCTGGCTACAATCAAATCTCAATCAAAGAATCTGATCAACTCAATACTACTTTCACCACCCCGTGGGGCACTTTTGCCTACAAAGTGGTTCCTTTTGGGTTATCAAACTCTCCATCAACGTTTCAACGCATCATGCTCTCAATTTTTCATGATTTTATGAAGGAAAATCCCTTCCTCCAAATTTTTCAAGATGACTTCTCTGCCTACAGTTCCATGGATGACCATTTGGATAAATTGGAACTCGTCTTTCAGAAATGTGATGAGTCCGGCATTAGTCTCAATCCAGAGAAATGTACCTTTTGCGTCACCTCCGGTGTTCTGTTAGGACATGTCGTCAGTAAAGCAGGTATCACCACAGATCCTGCCAAAATCAGTTGTGTGCTTAAAGCTCAAGCACCAGCCAATATCAAGGAGACACGCTCTTTCCTGGGTAAGGTAAATTATTACTCCACCTTCATTCCTGGACTCGCAGCCATTGCAGATCCCATCCATAAACTCACGAGTGATGAATCCACCTGGGCTTGGACTTCCCAGGCGGATGCTGCTTTCCAACAGTTGAACCTTTTGCTTACTCAGGCCCCGGTGCTTGTTCCTCCTCAATGGGACAAGCCCTTTCATGTATATGTTGATGTCTCGGCGTTTGCTATTGGAGCTGTTCTTTCTCAAGAATATGATGCGCACACTGACAAACCAAACCGATATGCCAGCAGAAAACTCAATCCTGCTGAGCGCAACTACTCTGCCACGGAGCGGGAGGCTTTGGGTTTAATTTTTTGTGTCCAATGCTTCCGTCACTATCTCTTAGGCAGTAAGATCAAGTTCTTTGTTGACCACCAAGCACTTCTTTATCTGATCAACAAATCCACGCCCACGGGCAGAATTGCCCGTTGGGTCCTTCTTCTGCAAGAATTCGCACCTTTCGAAATTGTTCATAAGGCAGGCAAATCTCATGTCGTACCGGATTATCTTTCACGCATCCACACAGATGATCCCTCCATGGGAGTTTTCGATGCTTTTCCTGACGCTCAACTCTTTCTGGTCACGGCCACGCCACATTGGTTCCACAACTTTCAGCAGTATCTCCTTACAGGTGCTCTATAGAAGGCTTAAAACCACTAGATATATGACCATGATCAATCAAGTAGGGCAATAAAGGTATGGCAAGCTAATAAAAGTAAAGATTTGCAAGGTGGAAAAATAAAAGCATATATGGGTATTATGTTGGAAAAACATTGCAAAGTATATGCGAAAGATCATTGTAGTGTAGTAAGCTTTTATGAAGATACGAAAACTAAGACAGGTAGGTTGGGCAGTTTACTTTTTAAGCCTCTTTCATTCCTTACTTTGGAAGATGATATTATGATGGCCGCGCTTTATTTGGTCGCGTTTTGTATCGAGGAAAAAACAAATTGAAAATTTTGTTTTGGTGTGTTATGGGTACTATTTTATATGTTATTCATGAACTTACTAATGTTTTTTAGATTTTTATTTTTTTTTCTCAACAAAAAAAAAAAACAATACCTTCCATAACACACCAAAACAAAATGGATAATGAATAATAAACAATGAATAATGAATAATGAATACTGAAAAATGAATAATGAATGGGGGGGAAATGGAAGGCAAAATAATAAATAGGGATCCATGGGTAGGCAAAATATTCGAGGGGAGGATTTATGATAGAATGGCAATCATGGAGTAGAGATATAATATGGGTGTAGGAAATAATGGCTATGGGGCATCACATAGAGCAAGGGTAAGTAATATGAACATTCCTAAAAGTCGGCAATACTTTAACTAAAATCCGGGAAGATCAGCACCTTCTGCACCTAGGAAGATATCAAGTGATATAAATAATGATATTCAAGGTACAGTGACACTACCAATGACAAGATTCTACCATCTATAACATCATCAACGTCATCATAAATCTTGCCAACAATTATATCAATACTAATTAATGGCAATATATGTGTTACTAATAATATCATAAATAATATCGCATATCGCATCAATTTTACCATCATTTATCAGTTCAATGTTATTAATGACAATATAAGTAGTATAGCTTATGCCAGTTACAGTATCACCCATAGCTTCAATTATAGTATCACATATTGACAATATTATATCAGTGCTATATGTATCGATAATAGCATCATGGATAATATCACGACTTACATCACTCTTGCTATCAATACTTGTTGTAATTTTGACAATGATAATATAAATGCTAGCGTTATGACATAGCATTATGCATATGTTGTGGTTGTTTATAGGAGCAGTTATTGTTTTTTTGGGTGTGTGAAAAATAAAAATGCAAAGAGCGTTAAGGCAAGCTTAAGGAAGGGGGTGGGGAAGAAAAAGAAGGGTTGTGGGCAGGTGATGAAGTTGAATGACAATATGATTCAGATATAGACGTTGTGGAATGCGTAGGAGAAGAAGCAGTGAATTGGAACAATACTATTTCATACATATGAGCTTGTCTTGTGTTAACCCATAGAAAAGAAAGCTGGAGGGAAACTAACCAGAAGGGATATTTCATTAAGAAATAATAAGGCCTTGAGTTATTTTAAAACCATTAGTTCACCATGTTAATAAACTATAGTGGCATGGTGTAGCTGAACCAAACAACACGTATTACAATGTAATAGTTTATATTTTTGTTTTTTCAGTTTGTTTTTTGATAAGTGTATATAATTCGATGCAGCAAAAGCACTCCAACAGTTTATGCGATACAAACTTAAAAAAGATGAACAATACATCTTCACTTATGTGATGCTATATCTATGGATACTTAATTTAGAATAATATGCATTTTAATTTTGAAGCTTGATTTGATTTTAAGTTTTCGGTGGAATTAATGAAAGTATTCTACATCAACCGTGAAAACTTGCTTTCATTGTATCCAATATAGAATAGAATAGAATAGAATAGAATAGAATAGAATAGAATAGAAATTATTGTCCCTTGTGCCCTCAGGCCCCTGGACTTATGTAGCATGGGCGAGCTCCCTAAAAGGGCGCTACTAGCACATCACGATGATTTATTGTAGCCTTTTCTAAAGGCTTCCTTAGTTTCTATTAGTACCGGCACCCCGCTTTGAATCGGCATCGTGGCCGTGCAGGGGTGCATCGTTAACAATCAGCTTTTAGCTGAGCATTTCGTGGGCGTCTATGAATAGCCTCCTATGCAGTTCATATTACAAGCCCTCTTTCTTTGTGTACTTCTCGATGTCTGATCATCATATCCTGGATTGCATCTGCCAGATCTCTCATTGTTTCTGCCCTTATCATCAGGGTGTGTACTGGTTGACCCCATCTTATATTTCTGTACTTGTTTCTGATGTCTCCATATATTGGGCACTCATTGAGCATGTGATTCTCATCCTGCACTTTCCCAGTGTCACAGATTATTAAACGAATTAACCAAATCTCTTGCACGATAGCTGCTTATAATAAGAAATCAGATGTTTATTATAAAATTATAGATAAGTGTTTTTTTTTTGTTTACATTTGTTAAACCTTTAAAATTACTTTTGTTACAATGCAATTTTTTTTTTTGAAAGTATTATATAGGGTATGTTATATATTACTTATGTAGATTACGTTTTTTTTTTAACTGAAGGTGGTGTATTATATTTATATTTTGAATTAAAAAAAAAAACACTTTTAAATTGACTTCCACCCTTTTAGCCTATTGAAAGCATAATAGCCTTAAATATAATTATGACTGATAACGAATAAATATAAGTTTAGCACTTAGCATCACAACCGAGTACAAAAAATAGAACTTTGTAAATTAGTTATAAATATGTTATTTATAAAATATTATTTTTCAAACATTTGTAAATTAGTGATTGTCAAATTTAAAACTTCTATGAAATGAAACTTTATACTTTTAGATGTCTTGTTAGGAGGAAAAAAAAAAAAAACATAATGCTTGAGTTTGTTGCTCATATTGTAGCTATATTGCCAATTTTGAAACTAAATTTTATATTAAAATCTTTAATTACTTATATAATATTATACAATATATACCCTATCTTCCCTTCTTGAGAGTTGATCAATCTCATAACATAAGAAAGTCTACGTTGACCTTGTTTTTTGCTAAAAGTAAAAAGTATATTGGCACCTATGGTAAAGGGGTGCAAAATCGATACTGGGTAGCAGAAATCACCGTCCGGACGCCGCTTACAAGTGCTTAAAATCGGTCTGTTTTAAACACGACGTGCGTGATTGAAGTATTAACATGTAGGGTGCGCGCCCGTCAAATGACAGGCTGAGAGAATCATGAACATGTTTGGTGCCGGAAACATGAATGCCTATAGCCCGCCATATTCTTGGATGGCGCGCTAACCAAATGGAGGGACTAATTGTTTCCAAGAATTGCCTGAACCAAAATTCAACAATTTGCCCTCACCAATTTTGCAATACACAGAAATCCGGGATAGATGAAACCCAATTCCTCTCCCCGTTCAATTTACAGAGCCATTGATGCAGCAAGGAAGAGAGATCAGAGGCAGA
This sequence comes from Isoetes taiwanensis, assembly GCA_021234155.1. Lineage (NCBI taxonomy): Eukaryota > Viridiplantae > Streptophyta > Lycopodiopsida > Isoetales > Isoetaceae > Isoetes > Isoetes taiwanensis. The sequence continues at coordinate 17,893,864 of JAJEKV010000010.1, read as the reverse complement.
GATTGTATGCAAAGAAGGTAGCAATGAAGAAGAATTCCCCTTCAAAGAAGAATAAGAAATTGAGACTGAGTGACCGCAGAATAAGAGAAATTTCAGGAGAAATTTATGAAGTATTCAACCAAATTAGTACAAAGGTTGATGACAATGACAAAGGCCGTATCCTTGACAGTCTTCTTTGGAGGGCAAGGGATTTACCAATTGCTTCTATAAAGAAATCTAAGCAGGTTACTATGGTCGAGCAAATGGTGAAGAATTTGAAGGAAACCATGCAAGAACATAAGTTTGAGAGGAATCATGACATGCTTCGTGCAAGGAAGTCCACCACGATAATGGCAAAGAATTTGGTACAAATGGTGTCAAGCCATTGAATCAAGCGAAGTGGGCGGATTGCTCAAAGATCCCGGAAAAACAATTTCAAATGCTTTTCAAAAAGGGTGCAAGCTAACAAAGGGAAGGACTTTGGTCAATGTTCGGGAGGAGGAAGCGGATGGATAGCATGTTAGATTACAATAGAGAAGTCATTTATCAAGTTCTAGACGAGAAAATACAAGAGTTTCTCCATACAAGAAAGGCGTGAGGAAGTATGTATCGAGAGGCAGGGAATAAAGATGGAACATCCAATTCACCTTCTTGAAGTCACCAAGTAAGTATTCATCCTATATTGTAGGGTTCATTATATATAGCATTTATTTGGCATTCACACGATTTCCCTGCTAGGTTGCAATTCTACCTCGGGTTTAGAGAGGAGAATCCTCATATCAAAATTGCATTATTGCAGACTTTTGAGAGGTTGAAACCGAAGTTTTGTAAGGAGGATGCGCGTGAGAGGCATACATCTTTGTTGCATTTACCACTTGAAATTTGAATACATCATGCGAGGGGATTGAACGGACTGAGAAAATCGGGTGGAGTTCATGACAATTGCAACCGCCATGTGAGATTTGTGGCCCCGCCCGAATGTGCAGCCAAGGAGCATACAATCAAGTGCATCGGTGATTTATGGAGACAAGTGGTGCGGCAAAAGGTGATGATGAGGAGTGGTTTGATCATAAGCGCTTGATGTTGGCGTGTAAAAATGTGGGTTGGATAGAATTAGAAAATGTCCACGGAAATGGATGGCACGGGTTCGGTACTAGTTACTTGGAAGACATTTGAAAAGCAACACGTGGACGGAGACGAGAGAATTCAGGGATCCAAGAAAGGCTTTGAGGTACAAACCTGTCTTGAGATTAGTACAGAAGGAGAGAAGTCCCAAAGAGTTTCAAGAGGATGTGAAGAAGGTAATATCAGATTTTGTTCCACACAATTACATAGCACATTGGCAGGCCAATCGGTTTAAGCAATTGTGTGTCATCATTTCGGAAGATACAATTGTATACATTATTGACTTTGCAAAAATTACAAACATCAAGATCGAGAATGAGCCCGGTCAATGATGCGGCATACAAACCAAGTTTCTATACTTGTTCACATAACATATAGACATGACAAAAGTGTCGATATTCTGTTCTGTCGCGGGATTTAAGAAGACCGCCCAAAGAAGAAAAAAGAATGTAAGATTGGAGCAGATCACGAATAGACTCAACAATGGTAGGAAGATCATAAAAGAGACTCACTTTTACATTTCTGATGATAAAGTGCATGACTCATTATTTGTGGAACACTGCCTACAAAAGCATGTTGCATGGCTTAAGGAACAGGAAATAGAGTATGAGAAGCATTGGGTTTGGAGTGATGGCTGCTCATCACAATTCAAGTCAGGAAAACCTTTTTTTTTCTTAGGCAGGTACTTCACAATGAATGACAAGGAAATAGTGTGGAACTACTTTGCCACTGCTCATGGTAAAGGTGAACATGATGGTGCAGGTGCTGTTATCAAAAGGCTGCTAAGTAAGGAACAACTCAAACAGGAACGCTTATTTTTTCGAGCCGGTTCGTCCAGATTTGGCAACAGACACTGAAGACCGAGAGGAAGAAAAAGGTATTATTTTGTTTTGCAATTTTTTTTTGTTTTGTTTTTCTTTTGTTCTAACATTGATGATTTTCTTGTTTCGTAAGTCGAAAGGGAAGTGGAGCGGGGAAGAAGAGGAAGAAGAGGAAGTGGAGAATTCTGAAGAAGAGGAAGTGGACAATTCTGAGGAAGAAGAGGATGAAGAGGAAGAGGAAGAGGCAGATGAAGAAGAAGAAAAACAATTTGGTTTTCGAGAGTTGAACATTAAGAGCCCCACCAAGAGGAGGAGGAGGAGGTGAATTGGAGGAGAATGTGTGGAGTGAGCCGAAAGCCCCTCAAGACACACCCCCAAGACACCACCCCCCGAAGACACCACCCCCGTTCAAAGACACCCCCAAGACACCTACCCCTCGAAGACACCGGCACGAAGGCCTTTTTTTTGTAAAAAATTTTGTTAATATAAAAGATTTTTGTCTCTACCACTTTCGTATCGGATGTTCTTTTTCGTTCTTTGTTTTTTGTTCTTTGTTTGTCATTTTCTTTCTCTATCAAATGTTCATTTTGTCTATCAAATATATGAAGTTTTTTGTCTCATATACTTCTTTTTTTCAAGCATCACATTTTGTTTTTTTTTCTATTAAGTAAAGAATGAATTCATGTGATGTTCTTACTTCTATTATCCATGCGGTGGCAAAACATTGAATTCTTTGTACAGTCCATATTCTCGCTTGAATGTAACAAAGGTGCTCTAGCTCAAACACTAAGCATTTTAATTAGTTTCGGCGGAATTGCTTGTGAGTAAGCCTTTGGAACACAAGAGCACACATGCAATAAACGACTATCTTTAAACAGGTTATATAGCATAACAAGAAGTAACCGCACCTAGTACTAAACATATATATTTTACCTAGTGTTTTGGCAATTTTTGTTTAAGCACTTGGTAAGTTTTAAGCATCCCTTGCACAAGCATTGAAGTAGATATAAACAATATAGCAAAACTTATAGACAAAGTGCGCATTGAACTACATAAACAATATATAGCAAAAACATTCTTAAATTAAGATGAAGATGGTACATGAAAAGTGTAGGATTGAAGTAGCCTAAATAAATGACAACAGGCCAATAATCATGGAGAATGACAATCGTCATCACCATAAACCTTCTCAATTCCTCCTTCACAAACCCGCAGAAGCGCAGAACTGTTTTTCCGAGAAAGTCTTTCCAAGCATAGCTTCATAATCTTTCTTCTTGTCTTAGGCCAAGGCTTGTATCCGTGTGTGTTCTTCACCAATAACTTATTTTTTTCCTCAGTCTTGGCTGCAAGATTATTTCTTCTATCTTTGGGGTGAGTATGTTAGCACTTCATCATGGACATCCATCTTGAATGCGGTACCATAAAAATTTCTAGGGGACCGCTAAGGTAAGTCTTGTATAATGAATCATCAAGAAGCAAAGTCTTACCTTTGAATCTTGGGTATGACTCATATATTTTCCCAAGTGGCTTCATCATGGTGGACCGGCCGGGTTTGTTAGGGTGGTGGAAACCGGGTGCGCATACATTTTTCTGTCCCCATACAAATTGAAATCCGTCCCTCAAACACGGACATAGTACTTGCGGCACATCTTCCACATTAGAGAGTTGCATTGAAGACCATATACCAACACAACATACGTAACAAAGTCTTCAAGAAGAACACCGCTCGGTCCGAATATCACTTTCTTTACGCTAGTATATGTCATTGTCAATCCCGCTTCCAAGCGTATGTGTTCATTTGCACCAAATGTTTTTACCAACACACCATTTAAATCCAAGACAATGAGTTTATCTTTTTTTTGCCAAATCAATATTTAGTAATGCGTTGGAACATCCCGAATACCTACACAACAGAATTACTACATGAATAAATAGATGTAGATGAAAATAAAAATGGGTTGAATGTGGAAACCTTTTTCAGATCAACAAGCAGGATTCTCGACCTAACAGATTCAAACGGTAATTCTACAAATGAATACAACAAAAGAAAATCAATAATATTCATTGTTTATTTACGGGCTTGCCCAAAGAATGCCCTAATCGACCCATTGTTAAGGGGCAGCAATCACTTGTTGAACATCGGCTCACCAAAAACCCGAGGGCCTGAATCGCATTTTCTTCGAACACACATCGATAGGTGTGGTGTCATGATTGAGAGGCGCTTTCTGCATCTTTTGCATAGCTACTTCTTGTTCTCTTTCTTGTAGCTTTGAACAACTTCTTTGCTATCCTCCGACTTACCCCTCTTTGTTCTTCGCCCTTTCCTTTTCGCAAGTATTCACCCAAGTTGCCCTCATCCGATGGAATTACTCCCTCAACTTCCTTAGGTGCTTCATTGTGTACAATCGGGTCTGTTGTTTTTTCCACAACTGGTGCTGTGTTTACAACTGGTGCTGTGTTTACAGCTTCTTCTATAGCTTCTTGGACTGGTGGTGGTGGTTCTGCTGTTGCATTCAAATCAGTCACAATTGACTGTACTCCTATAGGACTTTGCAAGGGTTGTGCATCTTCAAATGGCACCATTGTCCTTCTTTGAACCCTGAAAGGTGAGACCTCAATTGCAGGACGGATTAACACATCCTTTTTTGGTGTACTATTTGAAGCACCTGCAACATGGCCAAAACCTAGCTCGTCAAATACACCCTCTGGCACCTTTCCAGGGCAACCATGAATACATTGTCCTCCTCTCAACAATGAACAACAAGCTATATGATACTCATGTTGGTAATTCAGTGCTAAACTTAACCTGTAAGCTTTAGTGAATTCCAGACCACATGCTGAACATGTATAAAATGGATCTTCCACTAACAACTTATCTCGTATAATAGTAGAGATGCTAAATGTTGCGCAGTTCATAGGGCCCATATGATAGAAACAAGTTCGCTTATCTCACATAGGTTATAGATACAGAGGAGAAATTTAAACAAGTGGGCCAGGCAAACTAATAGCAGCAGAACAGTTGCCCTTTCCCAACTTTATGTATATATCATATGCAGGCAGCTCTTAAGCTCCATACTAAAAGCTTTAGCTATCGGCTTGAAACGGATTAAGCCTCTTTGAGCTCTTATAGCATTACATTCTTGCACACTCCATCATTGTATGGTGATTCAAGACATAATATGCTGCCATGCTAGCTACAACATAACTAAGCTTCTAATAACAATGTACTGACATGTGAGATGAAATCACCAAAACAAGTAATAAGAGTTAGTGCCATATGATTAACCAGCGACCAATTGCCCACACAATAAAATAGAATTATCAACAAGAAACTCTTGGCTAATAACTGCACGTTATTTTAAAAATATCAATTACTACACATACCACTGGAAGAGCAGCTGCAACCCCTACTACTGCCGTAGATTTGAGCCTACAATCAATCCCTCTGCATAAAAACTGTGACGAGCCTGCCGAGTTGACCCTCCAGGCAACTCGGGATCTTGTCAAAACTTGCGAAAACTCTTACTAGGTTGGTGTGACAATCAGTTGAATATGGTGAAGAGATAATTGATCATTCATTTTTCAAATTCAATGGACAAATTCTATAAACTCAATACCCATCAAGTACAATATGAATTCACTACACAATATAATAAAATGCAGTTTTTGCTCATAATCTTCTAGCGCGACCATGCTCCCAAGCTCCATGTCTATGCTTGCTACCTCACTGCACATGCACTCACTGAGGTTAGTCCTCGTGACTAAGTGGGGATCCCTGGCTGCCACTGCATGCATGGAAATACTCTGCAATTCTTGGATAAGCACAAACACAGACGGAAAATCCTACGTGAGTACAGTGCTAAGACAATGACAACATAATCCAAGGAAATATCAACCTGAGAATCAGAAGCAAAGACATAGTCAAAAATAGCAAACCATCATGACACATAGCTCCGGGACAATGGGAAACTCAGCCAGCCTACATGCAGGCCCTGTTAGCAGAGAAATGCCCGGCCAGCTCACATTCCGAGCCCCGTTGGCAGAGTTGGTGGGGTGAACCTCGTATGCGCATACCCTTCCCAGCCCACGTTTGGCGCTGGAGGACCTCTTACCATGGAGTTCACAAGAGTTGACGTGCATCCCCTTCCACCGGATGCCACGCCCGGTGTCACAAAGCACAAGAACATATCACAGAGAATCACAGATGACATGCGTAATGCCGGAACAACCTAGGCCACCGAACCTAGAAGCCCAACCCCGGAGGATCCATTAGACATAATCAAATACCAAGACAACAGTAGAACAATGCAAAAACCAAGACATGTGAAGTTCATTAGAATATTCTCTATACATGTGCCTAGATCATACTCTTGCCGATGTTGCCTGTACAACTTGCCCATTACTGATCTAAACATGTTGAGGAAGTCACAAGCCTAACTATCATTGATGTAGCTCCCATACCTATGTACTTCACTGAACAAGGAAAAACAACATTCCAGACAATGCAAACTTACCTCAGAACCATTCTCCCATGAGGATAATCCATTAGCTATGATGCCTCTGATAAAATATAGCTCAACAACTTAAAAACTTACAGTTATACACTTAGACTTGCAGTGCGCCATGCCATAGCCTCATCTGGACACTCCATATACCTCATATTGCCCTCTCTCGGCCCAACTTCACTTGATCTCCAAGGTTCCACTCTTTAATTTATCTTTAACAATTGTTAGCTAAGGTTTTTAATATTTCAATTAAAAACCCACCTTCCTTAGCTAAGGGATTTATTAATGCGTCTAATGTACAACTCAAAATTCCTCCTCTTTCGGCTTAAAATCCCTAAGGTCTCGTGACCGTAACTGCATATAATATCTGTCAACTGATCCCTAGACTGAATCCCATCTCCAAGAGCCAAGAAATACCAATTTTCAATAGTTCTGGACATTTTAGTCTTAAAATGTATATTATCTTCGTTAATGCATGTTTTCTCCAAACATTCATAGATTTCTCTTACTTGGAACTCTGCCCAGCTGCTCATCTGAGAACCGGTTATGTTCTTCCACTTCCTTAAGTCAAAGTGCAAACTTATTATCTCCGTGGTTTCTTAGTTTAATAGCTTAAGATAATATCCTAACAATTGACCAAAAGCAACAAACTAGCAACCGAAATACGAATAACAACAAAAGGACCTATAAAAAATTACAGGAAGAAAGGAAACATATTTTGGGCTCTTCCGGCTCTGAATTCGGCATCGATCCTCCATCTACCTATGACCCACAGCCAATTCGATCCATTCCAGGCCCAAATCGGCCTGACCCAATTCATTTCAAGGTGTTTCCACATTTCTAACACCGGCTGTGGTGATCTTGCTACAGATAAACATCATTTCTACGGTCCATAATTATTCAAGTAGATCCTTCTTGGATCAATTTCGACCTGTTTCCCATGGATTTGAGTCAGATCTGAGGCAGTTGGGTCACTTTCCTGTATTACGGAATGACCATGCCGACCTCTGATTTTATCAAATCAGCCCTGGATTCCTTCAATTCGATTTCTTAGCAAGCCAAATCCATCTGTTTCTGGTCCTTCTGAGAAGCTTCCATAAGCTTAGCATCCGACTGTGGCAATTCTGCTGCAGGTTAAGCCGTTGATGTAGCCCATAATTTCTCAATTAATTCTACAATTCATGCAGCAAAACTTGCTCTAGCAAAGCATCAACAGCTCTCACCATAGCTATTACACAGGGAATCAATACCAAAGCATGCATCTAATGATTCATAGCAGCTTATAACTCACTTGAATCCGTGAAAACCCCACCTGATAAGAGAAGATCTGATGCAGTCTCCAAGCTCCAATGTCCTTTCTTCAACAATCCTCCCGGTGCAATCCTTCCAAGCTCCTGCCTTCCCATAGCTTCATAGCTTCAGGTTTGCAAAAAGCCCTCTTTCCCAAAATTGTCTTATTTTGTAAACCCTTTGTTTACATAACCCCATGCTGCATGCATGCCACAAGTACATATAGTACAACCCATATACGTACCATACACAAATGTGTATATTAGACTGTCAAGGGGCCAGGACCGTTACAAAAACAAGAAGCAAAGCACATAGAAAGGCTTCAGATATCATGCGATGCACCTGTATATGTTTCATGAGTTCTTCGTTCTTGGTAAAAACTGCAAAACACTAAGATGTACACAGGCAATAGAATAAAATGACTATTGCAATAATACCAGTTGGTTGCAGCATGTGTGCTATGAATGAAGGCACCTTGCAAGATCAGAAGGCAAAAGAATGCCAATTAGAAGTCTGACTATATCTACGGTGCTAGAAATGCCTTTCATATCATCTTTATGATGCAAGAAAATAAGACCCCCAATATCATAAAAGATATGAAGCCAGACTCGTTGCAGAATTAGAGTAGATCCTTGTAAAAACTTTTAAATCACTATTTTACATAAAACAACAATTTCTCAATTTCCTGTGCAAACACAATCATACCTAGGCCTAGAAAGATTTGGTACGTTTACATTGAGGAAACTTGTGCCTTATCAGAATCTAAGAAAGAAGATAAAAATGCACGAAACTTGCAAAATCTAGCGACCACATTTTTTTTGAAGGACGTTAAATCTTTTATTGAATCCTCTCTGTACTGTGAAATCTACTGATTCGGATGAAGATCGATATTCCGAAGAAGATCTTTGGTCCGAAGAAAGATATCGCAGCATGCAGAACACCGTTTCTAGCAAACTACATGTCATTTTTTTTAAGAAGTGGGCACCAGTGACAGTGATATGAAATGTGGCAAAAATAAATTTTTTAGACAACCCAAACTTGCCACATATTTAATATCGAGCACCTGTAGTGTGATTTCACCCACAAGCGAAAAACTTTGAGATGAAATTTCTGGTGGACACCAGCTGACCTGGCAGGCCGCCCCAAAAAATGACGAGGCAATTCCGCCAGACAAGGCCACCAAGCCGGCCTCCACGCTCCGCACATGGGCCATCTTTCCCGGCCAGAAAATAGGCCAAACGGCCTTTCCCTTATTTGCTGCTTAAGAGTTCTTATTTTTTAACTTTAGCTTGTCCTTCATGATAGACTATAATTTTATGGATTTAGGCTTCATTAGCAACATAGATCTTCAAATTAAATTAAAATTATAATATATTATTGATATGTAAGATTTGAATATAAATGGGCATGGACTATTATTAGTATTATAGCCCACAATTAGACGAATTGTGGATATAGAAGAAAATCTCTCTTATTATTATTTATTATTACCGATTCTTTTTTTTTTTTTGAAGGATCAGATATGTATTAATTGAAACTCATCGTTACATACATACACCCAGTGATATCATACACCTGTATAACTTATTTGTTTATGTAGGGATAACCACTCGGCTATGAAGCTGAACTTTTTATAAGAGTGATGAAAGAGAGTCGTGAGCTTGGGAAGCCCACTCCTCCTCCTCAAATGCTGCAAGATATTGGCGAATCTTTTGTTTCAAAGATGGCCATATGTTACTAGGGTGAAGATATTCTTGGGAGAACACAAACTTTCTCCGTCTCTTCCATATTAGCCATAGAAGCCATCCTTTACATAGATTCGAAGCAACTTTTTTTCCAGTTTGCCAAGACGATGGATACAGGCCTAACAGGATCTCCTTTTCTGAGATAGAAGTCTCAAACTCTTCCTTCAATTTTTTCCATACTGATCGGAGTTCCCTGCAGTACATAAAGCAGTGTTCAATTGTTTCTTCTTCTCGCTTGCATATTGGGCAACTCGGTGATACCCTGTTGAACTTGTTCACTAATATGTTTACCCTGCATGCTCTGTGAATAATTTGCCATAGCAGTGTGGATACCTTTGGTGGCAGGTGGCTCCTCCAAACTCCTTTCCATATTTGAGTGACATGGTTATCTTCTAATGTTAACTCCCATTGAGAAGGGAGACTTATCAATTCATTCACATGTAGGACCTTGTATGCTTTTGAAACAAAATGTTTTTTATCAAGATTTTCACGAGGTAAGCAAAAAGCACCTACTTGTGGAACCGCATAAGGCGGAATATTCTCTCGTACCATGTTCCAAATTCGCTTATCACACGTTCTCAGGTTAAACTTGCTTTGGAATGACTCCCAGGAACATTGTACCCCACTTTGATACCAATCTCCAATGCAAGACAAACCTGCCCCAATCCATCTATTTTGTGTTCTTTTGTTCACCACCGAGAAAAGTGGCTTATGACCTCTGTTGGTTTCCATTTGCAGCCACCACAAAGGCATAGACACGGAGGTACAATTTTTTATATCCAGGCGCCATAAAACTTTTACTACCTCCCAAGCTTTTAATAGTCCTTTAAGAAATGGCGAAGCTCCTGCATATGGTCTCAATTTATAAAAAAGGGCCCAGGGCAAGTCTGCTTTATGAGAAGGTTTTCTGCAAGGCGTACAATGAATTAGTGATTGTTTTAAAAGTTCAAGGCTCGGAGATTTCGAGTCCTGTTGGAGAATTTCCCACATGAATTTGCAGACTAAGATCTTACTGTGCAACTTAAAGTCGAGCATTCCTAGTCCCCCTTGAGCTTTGGATCTCAGACACTTTCTCCACGCTACTTTGACATTTGCTCCTTCCTCATTTCCACCCCAGACAAAATTTCACACCATTTTTGTTAACTGCTAGCTTTGATTCACGAGCCAACAACACCGATGCAGCGTAAATATGAGTACTGCTAAGCACTGATTTAGCTACAACGATCCTTCCTGCCATGGAGAGTTTACTGACCTTCCACCATCTCAGATGTTTGTCTAAACTGAGCAAGATCTCATCCCACAAGTTCGAGGATGAGGTATATACCCCGATTGGAATGACGAGCAACTTCGATGAAGACCCAACAGGGACTATGGTCCAAGGGAAAGTGGTGACGTGAGTCGGAAGGGGCTCATCTAATGGCCAAATAGCTGCACATTTGCCCCAATTGAGAAAACACCCTGATGCTATAGAGAAAGAATCCAGTAACTGCTTCGCATTCAAGAGATTATCTTCCGAGGCTTCTAAGAACAGAAAAGTATCATCAGCATATTGATTACATATTTGCTGCGATCCATCTGACATCTGTAGCCCTGTTATAACCGTATCTTTCACTGCTGCAAGTAGCACTTGAGATAGTCCTTCTGCAACAATGTTAAAAAGGAAAGGCGCCAAGGGGCATCCTTGTCTAATGCCCCTGCTTATGTTGAAAATAGAGGAGGTCTCATCCACAGTTTATCAGCTCCTCTTGCTTACCATCGGTACTAAGATCTATACTATAGGCTCCGGGATAGAATTAAATGGGATGCTTACCCTTTTTTATTTCTTTTCCAAGCTTCTGGTCTGCCGCTTCCAGTTCAGTTCCTTCTCCTGCTCTCGAACCCTGTCTCGCTAAATCCACCCCCCCTGTCGCTGCAAACCCCAGGTGGCGCCACAAACCCTTTCCGTTTCTTTTATTATGCTGCCGGAGTTTTTCCCTTTGCCCACTACAGTAGTTTCATCGTTGCCCTTTGTCTGCTGGACAGATTCGCCAGGATCGTTAGATGCTGCCAGGTTGCTGCAGACCGAACCGTTTACTCTGATTCCTGAGGGAGGCCCTAGGCCTCCGATTTTTCCTGCTGGATTACCATTATCATTTGTTTGTCGCCTTGTTCAACGCCCTGTTCATCTCTCTAGTCCCGTCACACCGATCACCACAGCGTTACAAAAAGAAAATATAAGCTACCTAGAGCATTACCGATTCTATTTATTGTTCATTTGTCTAACGTAAAAACCAGGTACGTTCAATTCTTGCCCCTGCGCTAATCAGATCATGCCATTTGGCAAGTTTCAAATCAAGAATCATGGATTCATCACTGCGATTCCTCTTTTACTTGCATTCCGGAAGGGCATCCTTGGTTTACTTGCATTCTGGCATGATTACCCTGCATTCCGCTGATTTACTTGCATTCTGGCTGATCTTTACTTGCATTCTGGATTCAAGAATCGAACGTCCCTTGTTTCCACGTTATAGGAAAGCCCATTTAGTGGGCTTTCCTGCTGTCGCGTCGCCCTGTTTCCACAGTAGGAAAGCCCACTAAATGGGCTTTCCTATATACATCTACTTACTTAAAATGTTTTTGGGGGTTTTTGCTGATGCCGGTGTCCCCTTTCCGGCCGCCCAAAACTCACGCTTTTTCTGGCAAAAACGCGTTTTCCGGCACTCTTTCCCCCTTTCCCCTCAACGATAAAATCTGGAATTTTGGAAGGCTCGCACTTGACCTCGCGGGCGGTGGATCTGGCACGTTACGGCTAATTTGAAAGCAAAGATCATGGCTGAGGATCTCCTCTGCCTTTCATGATTCGATCTATTAAGTTTCAAATGGAGTTCGTTGAGACAAACGGCTGAAGCAGTCGTGCTAGCAGAGTGGAGATTTGAGGTATTGTGCTTCAGGCAGAATGCCGGATTTGGGTCTAAAAAGAAAAGCTTCAAACCCTCCCCTTCAGTTACAGCTAATGGGCCGAGAACAGAGTCCCCTTCGGTTACAGCTAATGGCCGAGAACAGAGAAGTTTTTTTGGCAGGGGCACCGTTATGGCTAATGGGCCGAGAGGTTATTCGTTATAGCGGTATTCTCCTTCCCCTGCCATCATCTGTTTTTTGCTAAATCGCAGGCGCAGAGACAGTTTCAAAGCGTTGATCCATCGCTGCATTCATGGGGCATTTTTTTTTCCAAAAAAATCGCTTGATCATTTCTTACTTCATAGAACCTTTCGAAGGCTCCTCCTTCTCCTCGCTCTTCCAGTCTAGGGTCGATTCCAGCGATTCTAAAGGTAATGCACGACCTTGGGCTCTATGTTTCTGAAGTTTTTGAATTTTCTTATCCTCTCATTGAGAGTTTTCTGCAAGGAAACTCTGGTCAAGGAAACCGTGTTCAAAGGACCTTGCTGCAAGTATTATAGCCATTGTTTTTTCAACCAATCTTTCTTCGAATTTTTGAGACTTGCATGTGTTATTGTTGTTATGTATAGGCGTTTGCTTTTAGCTTGAAGTAAAACATGGAATTTGCTTCATGCAGAGTTTGCATTCACATAACATTGGTTGTTGATGCAGGCGGTAAGCATTAATCGAGCGTTAAAAGAGTTGCAGCAGCTATAGAGTTTATTGGAGTTTTATAGGGAGCCACGATTGTAGTTTCTTATGCAAGCAAGAGCCGGAATTTTATACAGAAGTCGCCAAGCAGAGCAGATCATCCTGAGCCGGGATGATTCTCCTCCTCCTCCTTCCATGATCTCTTGCTAAGGCTTCAAAACGGGAGAAGCAAAATGAACCCCAAAAGGCTCGAGGAGAGTACCGACTTCATCGGCATTAGGTAGCAGATTTTCCAAAGGCTTAGGTTCTTTCATTTCTTCATTTGACTTTAAGTTTTAGGTCTTGAAGAATCATCGCCGTTATACCGCTTTTCCTCAGATAACTCTAATCTTAAAGGCCTCTGGGCAAAGACCATCTTCATCCAAAGATCGGGTAGCGGACTTCATTTTATTCATGTTTAAAGGGAAGCTTTCTTGAGCTATATGCATTTTTCAGAAGCTTGAGCCTTTATTTATTCCAGAAGAAACATACCCGCTGGTTTTGGCAGTTCCCCTGCACTTCAAGCTGTGGATTTCAGAAATATGTTAGACTGTCAAGTTCTGGTGGCCATAACTTCAAGTTCCAGGTAGATTTGTGAGCAGTTCTTTTAGATTTTGACTTTGATAGGAGTCGTATATGAGCTCTGTGGACTTGGAGCTTTTCATGTTTTGGAGCAGGTCGTTTTTGCTACTAACTCATAGAGCTTTTCATGTTTTGGAGCAGGTCGTTTTTTGCTACTAACTCATACAGGTTAGTTGCTCCGCCTTATCAAAAGTCGTTTATATCTCTTTCAAACTTTATATGGATAGGACATGCATGTCATCATGTGATTGTACAAGGCATCTGAAGCAATCAGTTAAACGTTCAACAGGTCTGTTTCTTTTTATCACGAAGATAAGCAACCCAGATATGATCTGTACCTATTTCCTTGATTGAATAAAGCAGAACGAAAGTCTTCTTCTTGGGAAGCCAAAACGATCAGAATTGTTCCAGCATCATGCTGTGGATCACATGCTGCATCATATATATCTTGATGTTTAAAAAATTATGCTTGAATCGTTCAAAAACTGACATTTTTTGTCTTTGTGTAGATGCGCATCAGCAAATCCAATAGGAGTAAATTACGGCCAGTTACCAGATGGTTTTCCATTACCAGAGTAAGTAGGTACTAACCATCTCTTTAACGCTTGACTGACTAATGTCAATGCTGATTTCCAAAATGTTGATTCATCCTAGACAAAATGTTGATTTTCGCTAGACAATGTTAGAGAGGTTTTTTTGTCAATGCCTTCTCTTCATTTAGGGGATTTTCTTATGTCTTAATGACGGAGCAAATTGCAACTCAGAAATTTGCTCGCGTGCCCTAGCCCTTAGGCAGACATGCATCTCAAGACATGAACTACACTTGACATTATCAAGGCAAATGGAATGAAATGAGAAATATGGCGAAGGTTGTGTGCGAAATTTAGCACCATAAACATTGCAGGGTTGGCTAACAATAGCTAACAAGACAATTGCAGGGTTGGCTAACAAGGCAATCAACGAAACAAATGCAACACATAAGGTTGTTATTAAGGTTGTCATTATAAGCTAATTTTAAATCTCCCCCCAACAACCAAACATCTATATCATCATGACCACAATCACAACTATCTACACATATCCCATATAATGCACCTATGTATATCCAAATTCTTTTACAAGATTTATAATACATCACGACAATGCTAGAAACACATGAACATGACTCAAATTTTTCACATCTAAACCAATATTTTCAAGCAATCATTTTAGCTCCCAGTCATACGTTATTGAGTTCCAAAAGAGAGGATTGTTACATATACATTTGTTGACTATGTTGGATTAGGCCGACAAGCTCTTCACAACTGAAGAAATTGATCAATTTATTTGCGCTGAAATACCAGACAAGGATGCATATCCTGAATTGTATGAGGTGGTCACCTGTAATATGATGCATAGACCATGTGGTACTGGATATCAAAAGTCTGTGCATACAGTATCATAAGTGTAGAAAGCATTACCCACGTGCATTTTCAGATGAGATGGCAGTTGTTGACGGATATCTGTTATATTGAAGAAGGGATGATGACCAGAAAGTGGAAAAATGTGATATACATATAGATAACAGATAGTTCGTGCCATATAATCCATGACTAACATTGTACTTCGAGTGCCATATCAATGTTGAGGTATGGTGCTATAGGGTCATTAAATATTTGTACAAGTATGTCTATAAATGGCCAGATATGACCAATGTGAACTTTCTCAGGTTCGGAGGCATCATGCAGAATTCTCTCATAAGAAATACAACGACAGTTTCATCATGTCATTAGACTGGCTGTGCATCTCCAAATGCAACAAGATGTAACTATCGAGAAGGTATGAACATGGACATTATAAGAGATAAGAATAAGGGGACAATATTGACAGCCTTTTCCGAGATGAATGCATCTGGAAATAGAGAGGCTACTCAATTGCTCTATTATGATTTTCCTAAAAAGTTTACCAATGATAAACCCAATAGAAAATGGCAGGTTAGATCCAACAACCAGAAGTTTCTCACTATTGGGCCCATGTACTTTGTTAATTCTTCAGAAGGAAAGCGATACTATCTACGACACCGATTGACCCGTGTGACAGGTGCATTAGTTTTGAAGATTTACTCTCTTTCAAGGGGGAGTTATGTGCAACATACAAAAAAGCTTGCATTCGTCGTGGGTTGCTTCGAGATGGCACAGGATGGCTCGAGTCTCTTCAGGAAGCAGCACCATGGGGCATGCCACCACAATTGCGATACATGTTCGCGGCACACAAATAATGTCTTTCTTGCCAGTATTAACATGTGTTGTTGTGGAAGTTGCACATGTGGATGGTAAAGGCCAAGTAAAAACACGCGGCAAGATATTAGTCCGGCAACGCCGGGCACACGTTTACTAGTCTACTTATTTAAAATGTTTTTGGGTCGCTGGCCTCACGCCGGCGCTAACGCTTTTTCCGGCCATGTAACGCCGATTTTCTCTTTTCCGGGCAAAGTTTTCCTTTCCTTCATTTTCTCTTCACTTTTTTTAGTTCGGGGCTAGGGTCTGAGACGTGCGGTGCTGTAACGCTGTAACCCTCCGCTTTATGATCAAGGAAATGGAGAGAGTTTTAGGCTCTAAAGCTAAGCAATCTTATACGGTTGTTTATGGATCGCCCACCACAAGCAGGTCTATTTTTTTTCGTCTGTGTTCATCGCTGGAGCTTGAAGCTATGTCTTACTCATCCCTTCCATTTTTTTTCCAGCTTGAAGAGTATTCGGCTACGAAAAAATGTCAGGTATTATATCTCTTTTTATTTTGGGTCATAGTTAGGAAAGGCATCCATTCTGCAGAGGTTTTGCAGGCTCTGCGTATGTCTTAAGATCTTACACATTGGCTGATGCAGCCATTATTTTTTCGTGGGAAGTGAAAGATTGGGGCATATCCTGGGAGAAAATTGGCCTTTTTTCCACTACAAAGGAATTGCTGGAGCAGACACCTAAACCCCATGCATTTTGCAAGGTACAGAAGCGTCGGGAGTTTATTTGCTTATCTGTTGTTTGCATTTCAAAGAAGCTTCAAGATGTTTTCGATTGAACCAAGGGCTCCATCAATCAGGATAGAGTAGCCATTGGAACCCATCATGCTTTTACCAGCAGATGCTTACGCTTTTTCTGGCATTCCATTTTTCTGGCAAGGTAAACGTTCATATGAGCATTTTTTTCCCAGCAGATAGACGTTATCATCGTCCACTGTCCAATGACTTCTGAGATCCTGAAATTGAAAGGGCAGAAGATTCAGCGACTCATTTTACTCCTCAGGAACTGCCAGCAGCATTCGGCATCAGGCACATGGCATGCTTTTGAATCTTGGGTCAGGGTCCTCAATCTTGGCATGCTTTTGCATCTTTGGTCTTCAGGGGTCCACAATCTTCATTTCCTTTAGGTTTTAGGAATTTTTTGACTAGAGCAGGCAGCTTAGAGCAGGGGCTGCAAGCAGAGGTAATGTTGTTTATCTTTTTTGTTTTTTTGTTCAAATGTTACTTTGCTCGGAAACAAAAACCAGACTATACCGCTCATCCAGCATCTAAATATATGACATTCTTCTTATTTCTTTTTTACAGGACACATACTTGGAAGCGCCTTCCCTTATGCCGGTATAGCCAATGGTTTGGCCCAAAATGTTAGTGTAAGAACTTTCAGGTTTTTTTCCATTTTCTGGTCATTACAGATCCATTTCATGTTAAGGTAGGCGATTGCTAGCAAAGATGGTTTGAGAAGAGGCGATGTCAGTAGGTTTCCATCTCCATATTTATGCTCAATGATGTGCTTTGTTTGGTTGACAAGTTTGTTATGTTGTGTTGTATTGTATTGTATTTATTCTCTTAGAAATGGAAGCCAGCTGAAGCATTCCGGATGGATTTCTTGTAATATCCTATTCCTTTCCTTTTCTCATCCTTGTTGAGCTGCATTTTATATAAATATGCAATAACTTGCTCAAGCTTTTATTGCTTAATGTGTTGGCAGGTTGTGGGATGCATAACTTTAACAGGCACTTGCAAGGGCTGTTGCCATATTTTTGCTTTTTGAAATGGTTCTTTTGGGCACCCAAATTGCTTAAAACAAAGCCCCCACAATTCTCAAATGGTTAAGGGAAGACAAATATCATTCGGGTTTTCTAATATCATTCTGGTTTTCTAATGTCATGTTCTGGTTTTCTGACATAATGGTGTTGGGATGTATATGTACCCACAACAGTCTGTGAGGAAACTCTGGGTTGTCACACCACTGGATGGTGGAAATATCTGTGAGGCTAGAGAGATTTTCAAAAAAGGCAGAAATTAAACATGTAAAATTATTACTGGCCTAATGAATAACTTTGTGGTTGGTGAGATGGGAAAGCTCAGTAGTTATTTTTCTGATAAATGGTTCCACCAAACGGTTGCTCCAGAGCTCCAGTTCTGTGAAGGAATTCAAGTTGTAGATTGAAGTGGAAATGCTGCCTATAAATCGCTTCTGAGCCAGTTTAAGCTCCACAATATTTCTGCTCCTTCCATCACATCCCACTCCCTCAACACATGCCACTCCCTCCCATGATACAGTGCATGGATCTGAGCTGGAAATTCCACTGGAAAATGTTGGATTGGGCCAAATTTGACAGAGCTGACCATTCAGATTGTGATATTTGCACACATTATGTTTATGACTGACCACAGGAAAATGATGCATTCAATTGTACTGAATCCCAACTTTGGCTTCAATCTCCAGCGAGAGTTGGATAACAAGTCTCTGTAGTAAATTCAGTTTGATTCTTATAGAGAGCCCGATGGAGTGATATCCAGCTTTCGATTTGCTTGGTGGCTAAGGTAAGCGATTTTCAAATTAAAAATGTTAGTTATTTTGGCTTTCTTACTAATGAAAGGGTTGATTTGCATGCTTGGTTGAAACGATCTGTTCACGCTTTGTACATGCAGGGGCCGATCACTCAACATGGTTTTGTTGAAGGGGACTTGGCTGTGGAATTTGGGGTAGCTGTCTCTACCCTAGCTTAGTCATATTTTCTTGGCATCACCCCCGGCAGTCAACGTTTCTGCAACTTCATAATACATATCATTATCTTGATTCCTCCTCCATAATTAATTTGTAAGTTGGTCCTGAATGTGCATTTAGAGCTATGTAAAATCTTTTACCAAGGAATTAAATTTGACAATTTGATCTACAGCATGGCTCATGTGAGTCAAGTTCCATTCTATTGAGTGCCGAATTAGGCATATATTGCATTAATTCTTCTCTATGATGTGGCATCCGTTATTGTTTGTAAGTTTTGTTTTTGTTTTTTAATTCTGTGGAGCATTAAAAGCCCTGTATCAAACCTCCTAAATTCCTAATCTTCTTTTTTTATTTTGGTAAGGTGTTGGACTCAGGGATCAAAATTCAAAAAAAATCTTGGTTACATACTGCAAACCTGCTTACATATTTTGGTTTTCTAATGCAAACCATTTTCAAAAATCCGGTTTTCAACCTCTTCTATGATGGGATATAGACCATGTCTCAAATATGTTGACCCAATTTATGTCTTTTCGTATTGGGTACTCAATTCCAAGCAACAGGTGTGCATCCAAAGTATTCAAGCACATTTGGTTTCTCAAAGATGTCTTTAATATATTTTGCTTGGAAAATCCCCTCACATACAACACTACTGACTGGCATAAGCATGACAACTTGCCATAACTTCATAATGTCTGGATATCTTTCGTACCAAATGTTTCCATCATCTTCCTTAACTGTGTTACAAAATTGCCATGCCTCATGAATGTCACATGTAGAACACGCAGCTGATAAGACTTCCACGAACATTTGAAGTTGATTCATACATCCATCACGACTAGCTACAGGACTTGCACCAACACAAAAAACATCGACTAACTTCGTCAAAGCAGCTGAAAACTTAACAAATTTTTGTTTTGGAGTCAAACCTTTATCATGTGATTTTGGCTCAAATAGTTTTGTTGCATTCCACCAAGCCATGTCCATGTACCGCTCATTCAAATTGTCAACAAATGCGCGTCCTATATGAACACAAGTCTTATGAGAACCATCATTTTCTGGACAACCTCCTACCACTGGTTCATAGCTTAATGGAAATGAATGGACTAATATTCCATTCCCTTGGTCATAATGCTCATAAAAACCATTCTGAACCTTATCCATATAGATTGCAACCTATGTACAACCAAATCCAAAGTCTGCATCCCCACCAGTCAAAAACCAATTTTTTAGCATTTTGATGGTGAGATCCAAATCCCTACCAACTTCAATCATGCTCGGATTTTCCTTCTGAAAACACTTACTTAAAATATTTAGCTGCCCACATACATCAACCAAAAGTGCCACAAAAAAACCAACCTGGTATCTTGTACTCAATTTGAACCATTTCTGTTCTTTTTCTTCCCATAATCCCCAAATGACAGGAAGAAGAACTATGAGCCTTTTCATTATTTCACCTTTGCTCAACCATCTAATCTCATACGGCTTAAGAACTTTCACATTCTCTAACTGATATTCATCTATAAGGCCTTTGAACTCTTGCATGTGGACGCATGAATGCGTAACATATTTGTACACCTTAGATGCTAACTTATCAATCCATTGGAATTCAGGAATTGACCGAGCTGCACTTTGTGTTGCCAATGCTTGTCTATGTGCCATACAATGAATTGATACCAGCCTTGGGATTTTAGCTTTCAGCCTTGCCACTAATCCAGTTTTATGCCCTACCATGACGCTAGCACCATCACTAACAAACCCAACAAGTTTACTCCAATCAACTTCCCATTCCTTAAAAAGCTCAGTAATGGCCTCCATCAAGCATGCAGCTGTACCACCTTGCAATTCTAAAATCCTATAAAAGATGGTTTTGACCTCTCCACCAGGCCTTGGAAGAACAACATAACAAATTAGATGTTTTTCCTTTATAATATCTGTGCTCTCATCCACACACATGCTAAAAAAAAGGGCAGCCTGAATTTGCTTTTTAATGACATTTCTAGCTACATCTCTCATCACAAACAACATCTCCTTCCCACTAGTTTCACTTGTGTAAGAACCATAGACTTCTAGATTTGGAGCATATGGAGTATTCAATTCAAATAAAAGCTCCATCAAAGGCTGGTAATTGCTTAAAGCAAGAAATGAAATGAAGTACCTTCGTGGCAGTAACGACTTTTTGCTCTTGTGCTCCAAATTGATTCTCCAAAGAACTCACCAATGGCTTCAATCCTTTATTTTTCAGATTCCACTCCATCTCAGCAGTTTTATGATCAAAGCTCTTTTCATGTTTCTTGAAGGCAGTTACTTGTAAAGTTTTGCCCCCCTTGGAGGCATACAGATTACTAATCTTGGCCTTCTTAAAAGACATGCACCACTTGCATTTTATCCTTCCTCCTTCATTAAGAATCCAAGGATGTGGACCTTGCCATTCTGGAAGAAAGTTTCTCTTAGACTCATTCCCATCAGAAAATTCTAAATTGCAGCTCTTCTCTTCAATCTGCTCATCATCAACATCCACATCTTGAAGGGCCTCGTCCTCTGATTTATCATCTCCAAATAGCTCTTCATACAACCTATCCCTTTCTTCATCCTTCTCTTCATCAATAATTCGTGGAATGCTGCTACCTTCTGCCGATGATGAGGCCTTCTTCCAACAAAAAGCCAATGTATTCTTAGCCATAGCAAGAGACAATGCTGATACAAGAATAAGAGATGGTGCTGCAGCAAGAATTCGTGATGTCTCAACCCTAATCGACTCTGATTTATACAAATACAATCCATGATGACTGCCGTTGAAGGAGCAAGATTCCGATCTCTGAAGCTAATTAATAGGAGTAGATGCAGAGGAGGCTGGTCGCTGGAGTCCAAAGGAGATCATTCCGGCTGGGAATTTGGAGATTTTTGGGGCCGTTCGTTGGCCGTTGGACTGCGCACAGGGAATCAGGATTCAGGGATCATTTTTTTTTTCTAAAATTTAACGTATAACTTAAAAGAGATATATTAAATAAAGGCTTCTATGTAAATATAGGAAATAATTGGGGATCTATATTAAAAATAAAAGGTATATGTGAGGCTCTTAATAAGGAAAGGAATATTCAGGGAATATTCCTGAAAACCACTTTTCAAAATTTGGTTTTCAGATGTAAACCTTATCCCAAGGTTTTGTTTTCTGATGAAAGCCGACTAGTAAATGTTGGTAGTCCCTGCAACCCAAGCCGCTCAATTGGATCGCCCACTTTATTGGCTCCCTAAATTGGGTCAAACCGCCAAGCGGGTTGGCCCAGGCGAACCCCGAAGATTCGCCCAGGCGAACCCGGCGGATTCGCCCAGGCGAACCCGCAGGGGACGTGGCATTGCTGCCGGGTTCGCTTGGGCGAACCCAAACCCCGGTTAAGCGTCGGGGCAAGGCCGGGCGGATCGATGTCGCGCAGTACAGGCGTGCCAGAACCCCCATCGGTTCGCCGGGCTTAACCCCGATCAAATCAGCAGTTGATTCGGCCGGATCGCTGAGACGTTGTCGTGCAGTACGGTTGAAGACGCTCGCAGTGGTTCGCTTTGGGCTTAACCCAATAGCTGGGGTCCAATAGGTACATTTCTGTTTTAACCTTTCATTCTCGCCGCTATAAAATTTCTAACAAAAATCTGTTTGTCCTTTTCTCGATTCAAGAGGTAAGGTTGCGAATTAGCCACATTCGGATGATGAAAAAAAGCCAGAGCCGACATTGGGCGTATTTTCTTTGGATGATCTACCCAAATCCCGGTGGCGAAGAAAATCCCGCAAATTGGGAT